>PYWC01000038.1:1151570-1278193 GCA_003182015.1 Tuber magnatum
GATATTAAGTTTTACCGTCTACTTTACTCTTACATCTGTGTGAACTTTTGGCGATAAGTTTGAAGTTGTTTGGTGCGGTCGCAACCTTGGGATCCATCTTCCTAGGGGTGCCCCCGTTACACTTGTCTCGACTAGCATCCTGCAGCCTACCCACTCGCCATTGCTGGTGGTGGCATCCTGGGACTGGGGAAGCCCCTTCAGGCGCTCCTGCGCTATCCTGACTCCTTTCCTGTGCATGAGCTTTGGAGGAAAGAGTTAGGGTGCCCTGAGTTGCCCCCCGCAACAGTCTCCTTTTCATGGGTGCCGGGTTTGAACCTTCTCTACCCCGGGAGAAGTATAAAGTCTTGCCATCACGCATCCAGGTCGGGGGTCATTCTTGATTTCATCCCCCTAAGATGGGTTAACTTTCTCCGTTATACACACTTTTTCATGCCTTTCACTCTTCTGTCCCTGCCTACGCTCAGAACCCAGTCAGTGTAGTTCGCTAACATTCTTGACTAAGCCGTTGCCCTAGCTCGTAACGCAGGTCGTGGTTTTTATACAGGGCTCCCTGTTGTCTGATCTATCCCCCTTCTTGATCCGACAACTCCTAAAGTCTAGGTACTAGTGGCACATGGGTTTGGTTCATCGCTGGCCTTGGGGTGGTATTCTCAACCTCAATGTTTCGGAGCCTAAACTTCCCTGCTTTCCGCTGTCCTATCGTTGCGACAACAGCTACCTTCCTACAAGCTCCCCACTTCTGGTTGGTGAGTCCGCATCAGGTGAAGCTTTTATTTTCCGGGCGTTGGTCGATCAAGTTGTATGGTATTCCCTCGTGAACTTTCATCCAGGCGGTAGGCTCGACTCTTGGGTCTTGATCAGTTTGTTGGTCTGGGCAAAGCTGGCTGACTTGAAGTTCCCAGGTGCCGTCTTCCTCGGGAACTTGCTAGCTCACCCTTCTTCCTTTCCTCACTTCGGCTCTGTTTCTCTATCCTCCCAGCGTCATTTCCGTGGACTGTAAGAACTAGACGAGCCTGACGGATTGTCTCGTCGCTGGCGTTCGCTGTCAAGGAAGGCTTCCTCCTGGTTTCCGACTGCCCGAAGGTACTCCATCCATTCGGCGCCGGTGTCTTATCGCTTATGAGACAACCATCTCAGTATTGTCTCCGGTAGTCGGTCCTCGACTATCTTCCTCCACGCCGTTCCTTGAAGCTTGGCATTGATGTTCAAGTTCTCCATCTGGAGAAGGTACTTGGCGATGTCCTTCTCATACTTAGTCTTTCCCCTCTGTGCCAAAGCCTTCCTGTCCTCATTGATCGCTGAGAATCGTACGATGATCGCATGCCGAAAACCGTTCCCAAGTCAGCAATTCAGGACGAGCGGCATACCCTTCGAGCCCTTCTATGGTCTTCCTATACCAATTGCTGAATGGTGTCACATCCATACTGTTCCGCCTTCCCAAGGTGTAGATAATCTTATCTTCATCCTCCATCCACAGCATGGGATTTCAGCTAAAGTAGTCCTGGCACATGTGTAGTCAGGTCTTTATATCCTGGTAGGACTTTGCTGCGTATACGAATGGAGGGTCAGCGGGCTGCTTCTGATCCAACGCAGTTTGTCACGCGAACTCCTTGGCTAACTGCAACATCATCTGATGTTCCTCCTCTTACTTAGCCATCCGCGGCCTTCCCAGGCGTAGCGCCCTTGGCCGGCGGCTTGGTCTTTCTCCTCCATTATCCGACCTGTTGTCCCCCGGGTCTGGGTCGCCTGCACCTCCGGCCACATGGGGAGGTGCCATGGTTCTTCTTCGGCCCCTCTGTATGGTCTCTGGCCGGGGGTCCCGTTCCTGGGGTTGCTTTCCCTTGTCTTTTTGGGACGGCCCTGATCCTCCTCGCCCAGTTTCGCCATCATGGGTCGATCCCTCCTGATGGAAGCCTAACACTGTCTGCACCAGCCCTGTCATTTCCCCTGTTGATTGGGCAAACATCTGGGTCATGTTTTGCTGCATGTCCCGGAGCCCAGTTGTTACCTTTTTAACGAGGATCGGTAGTTTGGTAACGAACTGCAGTTCCCGGGTTCCCCGACATCGTCATTCCTCGTTTAACTCCTTCCGGAGTCTATCCAGGCCTGTATAGAGCTTTTGATCTCTACTCACCGATTCTTGAATGGTGCATCCCAGGTCATGGTGCAGCCCCCCGCTGAGCACTGCTTGCTGTTCCTATCGCTCATGCATGCGAGCGAGTGCCGCTTCGATCACTGCCTTAAATCTGGTGATCTCGGCCCCTACCTCTCCCTCCAGTTTCCTACTCTTAGTTTGCCACAGCGCCAATTCCTCTCCCACCAGCTTCTCCCGCTTCAGAAGTTGCTCGCTTACTTGAGCAAGGCCTTCTGCCGTCTCTTTCCCCTCGTCAGATATGGTCCCATAGGTGGCCATCTGGTCGTTCTGGGTTTGGGTAACGCTGCGGTCCAACTGGCCGATTAGTGTTCCAATGTATGCAGCGAAAGTGCCCAAGACGGTAGCGCTTGAGGCGGTTGGGGTCCCAGAGTGTGACCTCTGCCCGCTTCGTCTTTTTGTGACGCTTTGAGTTGGGCTTCAGGGCACTGATGGCGCCGACGGGTTCCTCAGTGTGGGTGTGGAACCTAGCCGTAGCAGTGGGATGTCACCTCCCAGCGGTGGTGGCGGGAGTGGAAAGAGGCTATGTTGGCCCCGTCCCCATGCAGAGATTAGCCACTGCTGTCTCGCAGCGCGCAGCATGTCGGTGTCGCTAGAATCCTCAGATCCTTCCTTGATTCTTGGTTGTGACATCTTGCCTCTTCCTTCTATGAGAGTGAGATGTTTAAGGGCCCACTTGATCCCGTGATCAGTGAACCAGAAGGGAAGGTTCTCGTCTTCAAAGACTCCGCTTATACTGAGATCAAACTCGATCTTGTAGATGTCTGGGTTTCGTTGGAGGTAAATTTGAGATAGATGGTTGAGTGCTTTAGATAACCAGTCTCTCAGGCTCATTGAAAGAGGTGGTTGTGAGCCGCAATAGTATAGAAGATATCAATACAGTGTTAGGCGGTAGCGGACTCTCAGGAGAAGCGAGTCTGGACTAAGCCCCGATGTGTGATGAGGTCATTTCTAGGCAGGCTCACTGCGAAGGTCAAGGGGCAATGTAGGTTTGTATCTTAGAACGAATATATTGATAAGATCTCTTCTCTGTCGCTGATGATCTATAAAGCCAGGGAGGCACCTTGATATTTATATTCCGCATCTGAGTGTTCGCGGCCTATCTATTTCTCCCACTTTTCCTCTTTGCCAACTTTGTAGACCCTGAAAACCTTCACCCCGCTTGACTCTGATTCCCCCGAACGTCAGAGTGGGTGTCCTACCCCTCCCTTTGCGGTGTTTGTGCTAATCGTAGTCACTCGAACCCTTTCACCATGGCAAACGGTTACTGGTTCTATCTCTGCATACGAAGTGATCAGCTCCGACGACAGACTTATCATTGCAGTCAGATTTCTCATCCATCTGATTCAACCCGGAGCACGTACATTCCTGCCTTATCGCGCCAATGGCAGTTAGGCCACCTTGTGCTCAGGGTTGGCCTTTCACATGGTAGGCCATCATCTGACTCTATCCTATCATGCTTTTGGGTGTGGGCGAACGATTGTCTCTTGGGCATTGTCCTCGCATCAGGATTTTCCACTCCATTCCTCTACCAACGGACTTGAAAATCAGTCTTGCTGCTTGCATAGCAGCCGGGGACTCCTATTGGGGTAGCCAACCTCCCCCCAGTTGGGATCCATCTGTTGGCGCAGCTAAGAGATCTTTGGATGCGTTTATCTTTACAACCAAGAGACCGATTTAGTTTGTTCGACCTTGTCAGGATAGCCCAGAGTCCTCTCTTGAGGACGCAGCGAAAACCCCGCGGTCGGTGACTTTTGGTTGTGGCGTCAATGAGGGTTTTGTGCCGATATCGTATTAGTAGAAATTAACTCATGATCCAAATACTTCGGTGGACCCTGGGATCGAACACGTGACCTTTTCCTAATGATCACGTGACATGCCCATTATACTATGCCCGTTCGTCTTATGTGTAAAAGGAGTTGAGCGAATCAAGATGACATACCAGACTGTATAAGACTCAAGTCAGAGCTCTTTCTACCAAGTCCAATCCTGAGCCTTTTCCGTTTCGGGCCGGTTCTTGCACTGTACTAACGCTGGCCAAGGTAGATACTCGCGATAGGGGGATCGAACCAGATGCACTGTTCTGCCGAGATAGTAACGGTCCCATGCTCCTGATTCCTTCCCCCGTTCTTGCTTGAAACTGGCGACTCCACTTATGTAGGCTGATATGAGGGGGAGAGGGTGGGCGAGGCACTAGGGGGGACAAAGGGGGGGGAAAGGAAGGCAGAGGGCATTGACGCAGTTGTGCTGGTTCTAGGAAAGGTAGGAGACCAGGTTGTATGGCTTTGGAGACTCTTCATTACCTGCTGCAGGAGATTTTTTATCCGAGCTGCAGGTCCTACCTTCATCAGAACATTTGGTGAGGCCACGGGGGAGCCAGGGGGGGTAGGAACTTCGATCGGGATTGGGTGGCCCTCAAGTGGCAAACTGCATTCATCGAACTGGTTCTGATAGTACTGCCACCAATCTGCCACGATCGCTCGGCGTTCCTGCTCCAGGATTTCATTTTCCTCAACCGCTATCTCTTGGTCTTTCTTAGCTTTGACATTGTCACTAAGAGTGAGATCGTCTGGAAAGCTCCGCGCAAACACTCGGCATTGCTTCACACAATCTCCCCTGTTGTCCGAGGGATGTTGGCAGGTGGTCCCAAGTAGAGTAAGGTTCACTCAGTGCTCATTCCGCCCAATGGTTTCTGGGTTCGATGAGTGACCCGAAGCTCCTGCTAGAAGTGGTCTCCACTTGTATGCAGCCAGGGTTGAGATGTGTTCTATTCTCTTGTTCGCTTGTCCATATGGTTTCTGCTTATGATTTTTGCATATCATTTGTGTCTATGATTTGTACGTACCTGTGCATATGATTTTGGAAAAATAATTTAGGTGCAAAAGAGCTTTAGGAAGTTGTGGAGTGGAGAAAGCGATAAAGTGGTGGGATAAAGTGAATGGGGGGTGGGTGTGGTGTAATTGGTATATAGAGAGCGGGAGTAGAGGTGGTGTGGTGGAAGGCATTTTTTAAGACGTTTTTTTGCTAATCCAGGGGGGTGTGAGTTAGGTGATGGCCAATATGTGTGGTATTAGAAGGTTTGAAAGGGAAAGCTGCAGTTTATCTCGTATTATAAAGGGAAAAGAGAAGGCGTATGTTGTTGAAAACCTGAAAACCTGCAGAAATGGAACCAGGTCCGAAGCCAACCCCGCCCCACCAACAAAACACCCTAGCGAATAAATTGTGAGTACAATTACCCTAAAGCCTCAGCTAAGTGCTTATACTATGATATCATAGGTAGATAGAATAATGCGGAAGCGGACTGTGTGTTTGGCCTAGATTGAATCAGGTTTTGAAATAAATGACATTAGTATGTGCTGTCTGCTGACATCATTTAGTAATTATGATGGTACGCTTGATACTCCAAGAGGAAAGATATAATATCTGTGTATCCATACAACCTTTCATGAACAATTTTCAAGGCAACTCTATATGAAAAGCATACTACAATGTTTGTCTCAACAGTTATTCGGTTACACATTTACTCAAACTTGTTCAATGTACGTGTAACGCGTGCAGGCCTAGGAAGATGGATCCCAAGGTTGCGACCCCAGCAAACAACTGCAGACTAATCGCCAAAAGTTCACACAGATGTAGGAGTAAAGTAAACAGGAAAACTTAATCTTGTTAAGCCTGACACTTCAGTCAATTAAGGTCTTGTGAGGATTGATTGTTGGTGTAGGCGGGTTCTCGCATAGACCTTGCAGTTCGTTTTGTCATATGGTAGAAACTCCACTAGCAGTTTACTCCAGCTGTTTGAGCACAGCCGCCTCTGTTAAGTGTGGTCCGACATGTCTCCTGGCCCACCCTTTGGGCATGCATTGGTCGACAAACTCTAGTTGGCGTTCACCTTAAGCGGTTATCGTTTCTGCGGCCTATTTCCATTTTGCCTGCCGGGGTGAAACCTTCTTCGCATCGGCGTCTTGCCTGTAGCTAATAGTCAAGACACTGCATGAACTAGACTATCAATGACACCCTTCCCATATGCATGGATCTCTGCTAGGCCCCGGAAGCTACCGTGGACAGTTTATCTATCTACTGTTTACCAGTGTTGGGCTTCCAATGTCTTCCACAGGATACAGTGGTCCAGGAGTGATCCAATAGCTGCTGCCCATGACCACTACCCCGGACCTACCTTACCCATGTTAAAAATCATGCTTTTAGGGTGTCTGCATTTCTATTTCAGAACCTATGGTATTTGGGACACTTGGGGACTTGGTAGGTGTAAAACTCTCGTAGTAGCCACAGCAGCAGCCGGGACTGCCTTCCAGACCACCACAGTTAAGACCCGTTAACTGCGTCAGTTTTGGCCTGTTTTACTCGAAACAACTGGCAGGAGGTACTCCCTCTTCCATGCTATGCCCCCTTGTATATCCCGCGAACAGCCTCTGGTCGACCGGACGGCAGCGATTGTAATGACCCAGCATACATGCGCCATAGCAGTCCGAATCTACACCCATACAGGTAGCCAGGAGGTAAACTGGTAGGAACTGGTAGGCAAGTAAGTCCTTGGTCTACAGATACCCGATGGCCCAGGCTCGGAGATGAACAGAATTACCTGGCCAGGTACTTAGGTACCCGGGTACAACGAGGAAGTGGTGTCAGCGTACTTAGTGACCTCAGAAGGGGGGTTACTCAGCTAGGCCAGGTAACTGGAGAAAGGTCAGAAATATTTATCGCTGGCAACGGGATAGACAGGGTAACAGGGAAGAGGTTTCTTGTCTGCCTGGCAAGATTACCGTACTCTCAGACTCAGGTTACCCTACCTTTCAATACGAAGTTCTGCGAGGAGGTCGGGAAGAATGACCGGAATAGTTGTCAGGTGAAGCCATGCATAAACTGGAATCTGGGGTTCTGGAAGATGCTATTGGGCGAGCTACACAGCGCCAAAGAAGCTATAAACTGGAGACATTATTCCTACCATACCCCTGTGGCCCCGCCTGGAGGGCCGGACGTCATGGGCAAACGGTTGGGCAATTGTGTGCAGTCTAGCAAAGGAGAATCTTTGTGGATCCACCTGCAACACTGTATACGTCGCTGTTGTTCGGTCGAACCCAGGCTGGTTGCGCGATATATAAGGCGGCGTAGGGTAGAAGGTGGGACACCTCCTCCCGGTTGTTTGGAGTAAAATGGACCAAAACCGGCAGAGTTAACAGGGGTTAAGCGTGGCGGTCCTGATGGTAGTCCCGGGTGGTGCCAGGGCGGCCAGGTGAGTTTTACACCTACCAAGCGCAAAATTATCCCCAACGCCATAGACTCTGAAAGGGAAGTGCGGAGAGACTAAAAGCATGATTCCTATGACAGATAAGGTAGCTCTGAGATAGTGGTCATGGGTAGCGCCCATTGGACCCCTCCCCGATCAAGGTATCCTGCGGAAGCCACCGGAAGTCCAAGAACTGTAAATTGTAGATACATAAACTGCTCAGGGTAGCATCCGGGGCCAAGTAGAGATCAATGCATATGGGAAGGGTGTCATAGATGGTCTGGTTCATCCGGTGTCTTGATGGTTAGCTACGGGCAAGACTCCGGTGCGCAGAGGTTTTTCACTCCGGCAAGCAAAATGGCAATACGCCGCAGAAACGATAGCTGCATAAGTTGAATGCTGGGCAGAGTGTGTCGACACATGCATGCCCGAAGGGTGTCCCAGGAGATGTGTCAGACAGCTCTTAGCGGAGAAGGGTGTGCTCAAACACTTGGAGTAAACTGATAGGGTAGTTTCTGGCACAAGACAAAACTACCTGAAAGTGTATGCGAGAACTCTCCTACTCGAACAATCAATCCTCTGGTGACTTTAATTGAGTGAGGCATCAGGTTTAACGATATTGACTTTTACCGTTTACTTTACTCTTACATTAGGGTGAACCCTTGGCGATAAGTTTGAAGTTGTTCATTGCAGTCGCAACCTTGGGATCCATATTCCTAGCGGTGCCCCCATTATAGTATATCGTTAAGTGAGCTGCTCGCTTAACTCCTCTCATGATTTATTGTTTTTCGATCTTCGGCACTGACCTTGTGTGAATACTGGTAATCTTGTCTAGAACAAATAGCCCAGGGTGGAGAGAGCAATGGCTAGCTGCGAACTTCGGACCTGAATAGAATCCAACTTGGATTCCAACCTTGACCTTAACGAGAACACTGCCAACATGTTTCGTCTGTCGGCTTTTGTGGGAGTTCACGGTATTGACCGGGAAGGCCACCAGTTACTCTTGGAGGCCACCCCCATTTACTCACCCACTGCATGTCTTCATCTTATGATTACAGACCCTTGCCCTGCGGCGCTTTCATTTTTCCAAGACCCTAACCTTGTCCAAAATATGACCCCTCCAAGGCCGGAAGGGGTCCCATTTAGTGAGTTCTCCCGCAAGGTCGTCCCACCTTACATCATCCGGGAGGTATCCAAGTCAATTGAGGAGGAGGCGTAA
Organism: Tuber magnatum; assembly: GCA_003182015.1. Lineage (NCBI taxonomy): Eukaryota > Fungi > Ascomycota > Pezizomycetes > Pezizales > Tuberaceae > Tuber > Tuber magnatum. Next base: position 1,160,184 of record PYWC01000038.1, read on the forward strand.
CGGGAACTGAGGAACAGGAACACCTAGCAGTAGTAGGTGTTCCGCAAACAGCCCACTATGGCGGCGGTGGAATGGATGCAAGTGTAGCAGGAGGCATATTTGTGGATCATAAGGGATCAGCACGCATTGAAGACATAGATGGCAGCATTGGAAAAGGCTTTCGAAGGAGGGTATAGTATTGATACTTAGAATGGGGTTCGGATGTTAGAGGCCGGGCCCCCACTCCCGCCCGTCCATACCAAGCCTGAGAACTTCGGCATGGCGTTGGCTATGAGAGCCAGAAACGATCAATAGAGGGCCTATCTGAGTCCAATCGGTATACGGATGTTGGAAAGCCTGAAAGATGATGGGTACAGCTATACCTCCTCCCTCTGAAGAGCATCTATAGGCTCCCTGTCTGTCCCCCCCTCAATCGCCCGCAGTCGTTCAGGCAGCTCCACAGTTGGGCCAACTGATAGATGTTGAGTAAGAAAAAGGACCTTCAAACCAAGGGGCATTACAGCCCCAGACACCCCTGACCCTCCTCCTCGTCTGCCTCTGGCTCCTATCATTCTGCTGGCAACACTGTCAGTTGCAACCCCTACACCTCCCATCACCGCCCAAGACCCACACTTCTGCCAGTTTTGCTCCCCCCTCCTTATACCTTTCCTGGGGCAGCCTTCCCAGCAGCAGTATCGGCTACCCCAGGGTTCTGGCCACTGTGCACGGTGTCACCTGCATTCTTTGAACCAGTAAGATGCCAGGAAGAGCGAACCCCCATGGCTCCATCATGGGGGACTCCAATCCCTGGACCCGGGACACCTGCTAGCTCCGTTCCGTGGGACTGGTCATTCCCTCGCCGCACTGGAAACCATGTCTTCCCTCCAGTCTCCCTACCATCACAAGTGGTGATTCGGACAGCCAGGACGAGTTCTGTCTGTCGGGTTGTAAGTCGGAAGAAACCTGAAGGGGGCGGATTCATTACTACTCCTATAGGTGTAAGAAGGGACTACGGACCCCGGTGAGGCACAGAAGAAGGCAAAAGGAAAGAGATGAACGACTGACATGTGGGTATTGTGGGTCATGGAGGCACGCTGGCCCCCTTATGCAGCCCCTGAGTTGTTCAGAGTTGCAGTTATTTCTGCGGATAATACAGGCGGCGCCTAACCTAACCCCTGAAAGAGAGCGACACCCTGTTCCACTACCGGCATCAGGACTATCAGGCGCTAACTCCCCCAGGGTTGGCAACCAGAACGGCCAGGAGGAACGGTTTGATGGGTACGATAGACTCTGGAATTCCAAGGCGGGAATGCTGGAGGTGGTGGTCATGGAATTGTACCCCCCGGAGGTGCCATGGCACAAGCAGGTGGAGATCCAGGGGACTCTGACCATGACAGTTCGGATGATGATAATGCCGATTCTCTCCCCAATTTAACCCACTTCCTTGGCGCTCACAAGGATGACCGGAGCAGGGAGAAGAAATGCTGGTGAGATCGTCGGCCAAAGATGCTAGCGAAAGCCAGGAGGGGTGCCGGTTTGGCTTCTAGGCCTATAACGACACACGGGTAGAAGAAGCCGGAAAAGATGTGCAGTATCCCTTCCTCCCAGGGCAAAGTTATGGAACTCGCGAGTTTCTCGACCTTGGTGGAGGTCAAATTCGAATACTTTGTGGATTACAAGTTAACCGACATGGGTAAAGTAAACTTGGTAATCCCTCTTCTTGAAGACTCAGCCTGGGGATAGTATCTGGGGTTGCATGGGCAGATTGATAAGGAAGCCGCCAAGCACCCTGGTGTTCCTATAAAGGACAGCAGCCCCGTACTGACATGGAAAGAGTCTGAGACCGGCTGGAATGAAGTTTTGGCGGAGACCAGGCCACGCGGTATGGATCCCTTCTCAAGTGGCAAGACCTTACTATAAAGCCACATCGTATCGATCAATACCTGGATAACATAATTGATTACAAGTATAAGCTTAGCTATGCAGGTCCAGTGCAGGTACGAGACAAGGTTTATTCAGGCATCATGCAAGAGGTTCGGAATGCATGGGCACTTAAGAAGCCACATCCAACCAACCTGAACGAGTACCTTAACCTTCTCCGGAAGGTTGGGCATACACTGAAGAAGAGCAACTGGTTCTGTAACCATGTCATCCACCCCGTCCCATGGTCACAGCCCGCAGATAAGAAGGCTAGATCCACGACAGCTGGCAGGTTCGAGAAGAAGGAAAAAGGTTCAGGCCAACGGAACCAGATGTCGGCCAAACCTAATAATTTCAACATGGGGAAACAGGCAAAGCTGGCGACTTCTGCGTATGCAATAGCGTATGAGGAAATGCCGTCGACTTTGACTGAACGTCGGAGGAAGCACAACCAGTGCACCAAGTGGGGGCGAAGGGGTCATTTCAGCAGAAAGTGTACCGTGGCAGCCACAGTCGTTAGTTCATCCAAACAGGCTCACTGGTTGAAATAGTTCGCCCTGGTAAGCGGGCGCACAGGAATGGACTAGTGGCTAATGTGCATTGAAGTGCCCCTTCGGCTTCCTCGTCAAAGATAGTGGAAGTCTGACAAACATCACCTTCAAATTATGGAGGTTGATACTGACAGCTCAGAATAGGTAAGAACCCATTCCGCTTAAGATATAACTTTGCTAACCCGTATCCATAGATGCATGAGGGATCGATGTAATGAACCCCAGAAGTGGCTTCTGGGACGGGTAAGTGCCCCTCTACTGCATGAATGAGCCTGGTACTGACTACACCTCAGGGGTGTGGGCAGGTAGATGTTGTGGTCCTTGCACAGTACAAGGGGCTCCTTTTCCTTTGTTGGGTTGCCAGTCATTTTCTTTGTTCTAGTTATATGTATTTCTTTCTGGATTTCCTGAGCTGGATGGGCAAGTCATAGTACATTATTTAGGTTGAGACTGGTTGAGGTCTTATTGGAGAAGACCCTTGATATTAGGGATGCAGGGATGCTGCCCTTGGAACCGGTACGATAGGGGACCCTATCCACCTCCGGGAAAATTGTTACATTTACTACCCGCGTAATTGGTTCAGGCTGGACTTGATCAAAATAAACACGGTTATTTGCAAGTTTACCTGAGTAGGGTTTGGTACCCGAAATCCTGCTGGCGTGATAGTAAACACCCTGGCTATTGTTAAAACGAATCCTGATCCCGTAATATTTACTGACCCAATGTGGCCACTCTGGTGTCAAAAGGCAAGAGACCAAAACTATCAAACCAAAATTACTAAGCCTGGCAAAGCTGCGAAGAGGCAGAAGTGTGACAACTTGCCACTTCAGATCAAGTCTGTTCACCTGCGGATGAAGTTAGACTTGAAGATTGGAGCTGGACAGGTAAGCGCTAAGGCGCTCCTGCTACTCGATAGTGGAGCTACTGGGCCAGTGCAGAGTGGCTGATGGGTTAAGCAGACCCAGGCAACTTGCGTACGGCAAAGGTTACATGTGCCAATAAGCGATGCAAGCAGTAATCGCATTCCTGGGTCAGGTCTGCACTACACCAAGTCATTGGAGATGAAGATAGGCGACCACTATAATGAGATGCACTTTGAAGTCGCGGATATGCCCGACACCAAAGTGGATGGGTATCTGCTTATGTCTTGGTTGAAGGACTATAACCCTTACATAGATTGGAAGATAGGATCACAAACCTGGCCCTCAGATTTCTGCAAGACTAACTGCTTAGCAGAGCAGGGGCGGTTAGTGTTCATCACTGATGAAGAGTTACTAGCCGAAGACTCTAGTATTGTGTACCTATTGGGAATTGTGCAATTCTCCGATGAGGAAGGTAGCGACATTACGGTTAAGCTCCTCCATGAGTATAAGGACTATGGGGATATCTTCAGTCAAGAACGAATTGAGGAACTGCCGCAGCACTCAATGTATGACCACACAATCGAGTTGCAACCGGGGACTCAACCTCCCCTTGGGCCTATTTATCCATTATCCGAAAAGGAGCTTAAGGCACTGTGGGATTATCTCAACGAAATTCTGCCAGTGGGAAAGCTACGGCAATCTAGTTCCTCTGCAGCAGCCCCTATCCTCTTTGTGCCAAAACCACCTGATACACTAAGATTGATAATGGATTGCCGAGGGCTGAACAAAATCACAGGTAAGAGTAAGTACCCGCTGCTGGTGATGAACGAACTGCCAGATAGGTTAGGGAAAGCCGTTGTGTTCTCTAAGTTGGACTTAAAGAATGGCTACTACCTTCTGAGGATGGCAGAAGGCGAGGAATGGAAGACAGCCTTCCAGTGCTGATATGGACTATATGAATACATGGTCATGCCATTTGGGTTATGTAATGCCCCAGCAACTTTCCAGAGCAGGATAAAAGAGGCCTTCCACAACCTCACAAATGAAGCAGTCATTGCGTATATCGATGACATCGTGATCTACTCTGAAACTATGGCAGAGCATGTCACAATAGTGAGACGTGTGATGGAGATATTGCGGATAGCCAGACGATGTGTAAGCATGAAGAAATCCAGTTTCTGCCAATGGGAGGATGAATTCCGCGGATACAAGATCTCCGATATAGGGATATCTATGTTGTTGGAGAAGGTGCAAACAGTCAGGGATTGGGCACCTCCGATATGCATCGTCGATATTCAAAGCTTCACGGGGTTTCCCAACTTCTATCGTTAGTTCATAGAAGGTTTCAGCAAGATAGTGAAACATCTGACAAACTTGACAAAGAAGGGTGTCCGATGGGAATGGACACCTATGTGTGAGCAGCCCTTCAACCATTACAAGAAGGTGTTTATTTTCAAACCTATCCTGGTACATTTTGACCCTGAACGGCCAACCTGGCTGGAAACCGACACTGGTGACTTTACATTAGGAGCTATTCTGTCCCAACTCTGATAAGATAAGAGATGGCATCCAGTGGCCTACCATGGTCGGAAGTTTCACTCAACAGAGATTAATTATGCTGTCCATGACAAGGAAATGACTGCCATCATAGTGGCATTCAAGGAATGGGATCATCTGCTATGTTCAGTAAGAGACCAATTGATGATCTATACAGATCATAAGAATTAGGAGTACTTTAATAGTACCAAGGTCCTCAACCTAGGATAACACCACTAGGCTGAGTTCCTGCAACCATTCAACTTTAAGGTAGTTTATAGAGAAGGACAGTTCAATGAGAAGGGGGATGCTTTCGCGCGGCATAGAGACTACTGCCCTCAAGGGGGGAGTGATTTTCCGTCACGGTTGTTCTTTCGCCCTGAAAAGTGGGTTGGGAGCCAGGAACGGGACATCTTGCGACAACCTGTATTGCAGGTGCACCAAGGATTTCAGCTCCCGTGTTCTATTTTCGATCAGCTACGGGTAGCGATAAAGAAGAACCAGGAATACTTAACAATCTTGAGGCCAATGGCTGCCGGTGGCCAAGAGGTTGACTGACATTTCAGGACGGAAAAGGGCTTACTCCTGCACAAGAACAGCTGGTATGTCCCCCAGGGTCAGGACCTGCATCACACAATTACGGAGGCTAAACATGACTCCTGAATTGCGGGACACTTCGAGACTTACAAGACCATTGGCAGGGTTAAAGTTAACTTCTATTGGCCTAAGATGGACAAGCATATCACTAACTACGTGCGGACATGTGATGCATGCCAAAGGAATAAGTCCATCAGGCACAAGAAGTTCGGTCTGCGGGAACCTAGTGATGTTCCTATGCAACTGTGGACAGCGATTTCAATGGACTTCATTGTAGCGCTGCCATTGTCCAAAGGGTATACCAAGATCTGGGTCATAGTGGACAGAATCTCGAAAACGGCACATTTCATACGCCTGACCACTGAGGTACCGATCAAGGAGCTTGCCTTGATATTCCTGATGCAAGTTTGGCACCCTGATGGACTCCCAGAGTCAATCAGCGGCGACCAAGATAGCCAGTTCACATCTAAGTTCTGGGTGATTCTGATCCAGTTGTTGAAAGTGAAACTAAACATCGCAACTGCATTCCAGCCTGAGACGGATGGGTAAACTGGGAGGGTTGATCAGACATGGGAGCAGTACTTGTGTAGTTTACATTCCTACCCACGGGATGATTGGGTTGTGCTACTACCCCTTGAAGAGTATATGTACAATACATCGACATCAGAATCCACCAGGTTGTTAGCATTTGAGATCCATTGTGGGTTTAACCCATGGACCAACTAGTCAGGTGTCATGTCTGCTAATCAAGGAATACATGCTAGCAGTGAACCCTTGGTTAAGGAATGGGAAGAAACCTGGCAAGATATTTGAGAAACGATTTAACAGGCGCAATAAAGGCAACAGATATGGTATGACCAGAAAAGGTTGCCAGTACCGGACTATGTTGCCTGAGAGGGTGTGGCCGCTGGGCGTACAAAGAAAGCGGACTGCGTGATGTTAACATGCAAGAACATCTGTACGAAACGTCCGCTCGAGAAGCTGGACCACTGCATGTTTGGCCCTTTTATGGTCAAATCTCGGGTGGGTACGGAAGTATATGAACTGCACCTGCCTACCAGGTGGAGCATCCACCCGGTTTTCAATGTCACGTTGCCCGAACCATGTGGTGAGGATCTGGGATCAGGTAGGATCAAAGAGGTCTCTACCCTGGAACTAGTAGACAATGAGCCAAGTTACGTTATGGAATCTGTTGTGGACGCGCGGTAGTACGGTGGAGCAAAGGCGAAGTTTCCGTCATGCCTTGTCAAGTACCTGGTTTCGTGTGAAAGGCTATGGGGCTGAGGGGCATTCATGGGAGCCCTATGACATGCTGGAAGGGACAGGCTTGCAGGCCATTCTGGATGTCCACCAAAGATATCCGTCCAAGCCCAAGGACTATAGGGTCTTGGGGGAATCAAGTTGGGGAAAGAAAAGAGGGCGCTGAAGGTCCAGGGCAGACTGTAGAGAAGAGGGGGGTGATGTAACGACCCAGCATACATGAGCTATCGCAGTCGGAACCTACACCCATAGAGGTAGCCAGGAGGTGAACAGGTAGGAACCGGCAGGCAAGTAAGTACTTGACCGATGGAGACCCGATGGCATGGGCTCCAAGATGAACAGAATTAGTTGACTAGGTACTTAGGTACCTGGGTACAACTGGGAAGCATTGTCCACGTACGTAGGGACCTCTGAATAGGCAGTTACTCATCTATGCCGGGTAACTGGAGAAAGGTCAGCAATGTCTATCTCTGGCAACGGGATAGACAGGGTAACAGGAAAAAGCTATCTTGTCAAGCCGACAAGGTTACCCTATTCTCAGAATCTGGTTACCCTACCTTTCAATACGAAGGCCCTCTGGGAGTTCTGCAAAAATGACTAGAATGTTTATCATGCAAAGCCATGCATAATACGAGAATCTGGGGTTCTGGGAGATGCTATTGGGCGAGCTACACAGCCCCCAAGAAGCTGTAAACTGGAGACATTATTCCTATCATACCCCTGCAGCCACGCCTTGAGGCCCCGACATCATGGGCAAATGGTTGCCTACTTGTGTGCAGTCTAGCAAAGAATAAACTTTGAAGATCTGCTTGCAATGCTGGATACGTCGCTGCCGTCTGGTCGACTGCAGGCTGGTCGCAGGACATATGGGTAGGCATAGGGTGGAAGCTGGAGCACCTCCTGGGAGTTGTTTCAGGTAAAACAGACTGAATCTGACGGGGTTAACGTGAGTTAACTGTGTGGGTCCGGAAGGTAGTCCCGGACGGCACCCGTGCGGCTGGGACAGTTGTAGCCGGACCAAGCCTGCAAGTATCCCCAATGGCATAGGCTTTGAAACGGAAGTGCAGAGATACTAAAAGCATGATTCCTAGCACAGATAAGGTAGATCCAAGGTAGTGGTCATGGGTAGCACCCAGTGCAGCCGTCCCAGATCACCGTATTCTGTGGAAGACACTGCAAGTCTGAGAACCGTAAATAGTAGATAGATATACCGCTCACGGTAGCTTCCAGGGCCAAGTAGAGATCAATGCATATGGTAAAGGTGTCATACACAGTCTCGTTCATGCGGCATCTCGCCTATTAGCCACTGGCAAGAGTCTGACGGGCAGAAGTTTTCACTCCAGCGGGAAAAATCGCAATGCGCCGCACAAACGATAACCATATAAGGTGAACGCCGAGCAGAGTCTGTCGACACATGCATGCCCAAAGGGTGTTCAGGAGATGTGTCGGTCTGCCCTTAGCGGAGAAGGGTGTGCTCAAATAGTTGCAGTAAACTGATGGGGGAGTTTCTGGCACAAGATAAAACTACCGGAAAGTCCATGCAAGAGCTCTCCTACTCCAACAAGCGATACTCTCAAGACATTAATTGAGTGAAGCGTCAGGCTTAATGATATTAAGTTTTACCGTTTACTTTACTCTTACCTTTAGGTAAACCTTTGGCAATAAGTTTGAAGTTGTTCCTTGTGGTCGCAACCTTGGGATGCGTGTTCCTAGGGGTGCCCCCGGTACAGCGATGTATGTGGTATTGCAAGCAGGGCGCCAAAGGTTCTGCTTTGCTAGACTGCACACAACTATACAACGATTTGCCTATAACATCGGGGCCGCAAGGCGGGGCCAGAGGGGTATGATAGGAATAATGCCTACGATCGGCGGCTTCTTCGGAGCTGCGTAGCTCACCCAATGGCATCTCCTGGAACCCCGGATTTCATTATTGTCCCTGGTTTCGAGTGACAAACAAGCGGGTTATTTTTTCTGAACTCCAGAAGGGACTTCATGTTGAAAGGTAGGGCAACTCAGGTCTTTGGGTAGGGTAACCTAAGCTCCATGGCAGGGTAACCCAGTCCTAAGGGTGGGGTAACCTGGTCTAGTGGATAGGGTCACTTTTCCTGTTACCCTGTCTATCCCGTTGCCGGAGATAGACACTTATGTCCTTCCTCCAGTTACACGGCCTAGCTGGGTAACTGCTCCGTCAGAGGACCCCAAGTACACTGACACCACTCCTGGGTGTACCCAGGTACCTAGGTACCTGGCCAGCTATTTCTGTTGATCTTGGAGCCCAGGCCGTCAGGTCTCGGTAGGTCCAGTACGCACTTGACCATCGCTTCCTACCAGTTCGCATCCTGGCTACCTGTATGGGTGTAGGTTCCGACTGCTATAGCTCATGCATGCTGGGTCGTTACATCCGTTCCCTCTCCCCTATGGTCCGTCCCAGACCATTAGCGTCTTCTCTTATTTCCCAGGCTTGACTCCCCTAAGACTGTATGATCCCTGGCCTTGGACGGATATCTTTGGTCGAAATCTAGAATGGCCTCTAAGCCTGTCTCTTCTAGCATCTCATAGGCGTCCCATGAATTCTCCTCAGCCCCGTAGCCTTCCCATGCAACCAGGTACTCAACCAAGCGCTAAGGAAACTTTGCCTTTGCTCCACCATACCAGCGACTGTCCACAACAGCTTTGATAAGGTAACTTGGCTCATTACCCACAAGTTCCGGGGTAGGAGCTTCCTTAGTCCTACCTGATCCTGGATCCTCGCAATATGGTTTGAGCAACATGACATTGAAAACCAGGCAGATGCTCTATCGCGGAGGCGGTTGGAGTTCATATGCTCGGGTACCCACCCAACATTTGACGACAAAACGGCCAAACATGAAGCGGTCCAGCTTCTCCATGGGTGACTTTCGTGGGGATGTTCTCGTGGTTTAACCTCACACGGTCCACTTTCTTCACCCCCCCTGCGGCCACACACCCCAAGGTAACACAGTCCAGTAATAGCAGCCTTTTCTGGTTGTGCCATTTGGATTGCCTTTCCTATGACCATTTAATCATTTCTCTAACCTCTTTCAAGGTTCCTTCCCATTACTTTGACAGGAGCTCAATGCTAGAGTCTATTCTTCAATTATCAGACACCATACCCGACTAGTTTGTCTGTGGGGTAAACCCATAATAGATCCCAAATGGTGACAACCTGCTGGATTCCGATGTTGAGGTATTGTACGGATACTCCGCTAGCAGAAGTCCTGAAACCCAATCATCCTGTTGGTAGAAGCAGTAGCTACACAAGTACTGCTCCCGTGTCTGATTAACCCTTTTGGTTTGCCCATCAGTCTCCCAGTGGAATCCAGTCGAAACATTTAGTTTTACTTGCAACAGGTGCATTAGACTCATCCAGAACTTGGATGTGAATTGGCAATCTCGGTCGGAGATGATTGACTCTGAGAGTCCATGAAGGTACCAAACTTCCTTCAGAAATATCAAGGCAAGCTACTTGATTGGTACCTCAGCGGTCAGGGGGTATAAAATGTGCCATTTTCGAGAATTTGTCCACTATGACCCAAATCTTGGTATACCCTTCCGACTCTTGCAGCGCTGCAATGAAGTACGTTGAAATCACTGTCCACAATTGCATAGTAACATCAATAGGTTCTAGCAGATCGAACCTCTTGTGCCTGATGGACTTATTTCTTTGGTATGCATCACACGTCTGTACATAGCCGGTGATGTGCTCGTCCATCCTAGGCCAACAGAAGTTGGTCCTAATCCTGCCAATGGTCTCGTAAGTCGCATAGTGTCCCCTAATTTGCGAGTCATGTTCACACTCCATGATTGTCTGCTTCAGATTCTGACCCTGAGGAACATCCCACCTGTTCTTGTATAGGAGTAAGCCCTTTTCTGTTATGAAGCGTCGCTTGACCTCTTTGTCACCGGCAGCCGTTGCCTTCAGGATGGTTAAGTATTCCTGGTCTTCCTTTATCCCTACCCGTAGCTGATCCAAAAAGAAAGACGGGAGGGGGAAGCCTTGGCACACCTGCGACACCCGTAATTGCAACCTGTCCCGTTCCTGGCTTGCAACCCACCATTCAGGGCGAAAAAACAACTGTGGCCGGAAATGACTCCCCCCTGCAGGGCAGTAGTCCCTACACCGCGACAAACCATCTGCCTTCTTGTTCAACCGTCCTTCTCGATAGACCACCTTGAAGTTAAATGGGTGCAGGAAGTCAGCCCAGCAGTTTTGCCTATGGTAGAGGATCTTGGTACTATTAGAGTACTCCAAATTCTTATGATCAGTATAGATCACCAATTGGTCCGTTACCAAGCATGGTAGATGATTACATTCCTCGAATGCCGCCACGATGGTAGTAATTTCCTTGTCTTGGACAGCATAATTAATCTCCACTAGGTGCAAGCTCCGAGTATGGTAGCCCACTGGATGAGATCTCTCATCTTCACAGCACTGAGAGAGGACAGCTCCTTATGCAAAGGCAGTAGTGTCAGTTTCCAGCTGGGTTGGCCATTCAGAGTCAAAATGTTCCAGGATAGGTTTGGACATAAACGCCCGCATCAAATGGTTGATGGCCTGCTCCCAAGCAGCTGTCCATTCCCGTCGGACATCGTTCTTGGTCAAGCCTGTGTGAGGTTTCACTACCTTGCTGAAACATTCTATAAACGGCCGACAGCAGTTGGCAAAGCCCATTAATCCTTGGACATTGACAACGCATGTCGCAGGTGCCTAATCCCTGCTCATTTACACCGTCCCCAACACCACAGCGATCCCCATATCTGAGATCTTGTATCCAGGGAATTCAACCTCCTAGTGGTGGAAACTGGACCTCTTCATTCTTACTCATGGTCTGGCTTTCCACAATTTCCCCATCTCACTCCTCACCAGCACGACATGCTCTTCCCTGGTTTCGAAGTAGATCAGGATATCATCCATGTGGGCAATAACACCTTCATCTAGGAGGTCCCTGAGGACCTCATTGATCATGCTCTAGAAGGTTGTGGGGGCATCACAGAACCCGAACTGCATGACTGCATATTCATGTAGTCCATATCTGCACCAGAAGGCTACTCTTGATTCCTTACCTTCTGACATCCCCTGAAGGTAGTGGCCATTCTTCAAGTCCAACCTGATGAACACCACGGCGTTTCCTAACCTGTCCGGCAGTTCATTCATCAATGGTAGAGCATATTTACTCTGAACATTGATTTTGTTCAGCCCTCGGTAATCTATTACTAGTCTTAATGTGCCGCCTGGTTTTGGCACAAAGAGAATGGTGGCTGCTGCCGAGGAACTAGACCGCTGTAGCTTTCCTGTTCGCAACATGCCACTTAGATATTCCCCGCGTGTTTGAAGCTCCTTGTCCGATAACGGATAGATAGGTCCAAATGCAGATTGAGTCCCAGTGTAACGTGTTCAGACCGGCCCCTAGTCATATAGCGGTACAATAGGAGCAGATGGCTTCTTGATCCACAAGAAGCGAGCACTGCTACCTAAAGGAGTCTTCGAGTGGGATGTAATAGGAGACCAAAGAAGTAACTGTTCAACCAAGTATATTAAGAATACTGACTGCTGAAGTCTGCTGTTTCCATCGTGGAAATCAGCGGTCTTTAAATACAACATATCGCTAATTCCCAGTATGAGCGATATTCCAAAACAATGTCTGTATCAACCGATAGCACACGAAATAATACAAGTATCAAAGGATACTATGGAACCAAACATAAAACAGTGTGTGTATCAACCGATAGTACACGAAACAATACAAGTATCAACATATACTATGAAACCGAACATAAAACAACCTAGTACCCGTACCGGTTACACTCCCAAAATAAAATAACAATTTCACCCAATAAATTAACCTAATGAAATCCTGATATTCGGTAAAGCCGCTATTTTCCTGAACGTCCTCCTAGGACCTGTCCTTATCGTCATCGCTATCTGGCAACAATCTCCTGTCATCCTGCAACATCCCTTCTACACACTCTAACCATCTTTCCACACACTCCCCACGTGTTGCTCCACGCACAAAGCAGCCTGACGTCGAGTGGTGTGGGAGGTACACGAAGGTGCGTACTATTCGGTCCTCCCATTCCCCCATTTCGGCATCGATCTGCCCGCAATCCTCGCAGTCATCGGTATAAAACATTTTCCCGTATGCGCCTAGTGGGATAATTTCTCGGTATAGCAGGTATTCCAAGATGAGGTCTCGTCCCTTTATACTGGCTTCTTCATAGTTCGACATTTCGTGGCTGGGTAAGGTTTGCAAAAGGGTAAATGTTTCTTGCAATGGTTTTCATTTGAAGGAATCTGGTGGTAAGGTCTGTTTTCTTCGGAGAGGTTAGAGGGATAGTGGGTGGTCTTTATGCTTTGGTGGTGACCTTGCTTTGGTGTCGGCCTCGCTTAAATCTTCCAGAGAAGGAGGGTGATGTTTAATTTCGGTTTCTTCCATCTCTATGCAACTATCACATCTTTCTGTTCTCAGGTAGCATCCACTACCAAGGTAGAATATGTCAGTCTTTGTTTCACCCCACATCCATCCCGTTGACTTGGTTGTAATTTCAAGGCACCTGCCACAAATATGTATGAATAATCATTGTGTAAGGTAACGTCTAGGGATAATGTCACAGTTCACCAACAGTCCCGTTAGCTGATGGCACAGTCTCCACGGTACTTGCTTATAGTTTGACATCGTAAGGCTGTTGGATGGTGTGTTTTTCCTTTCGCTATTGCCGGTACTCAGTTTCGGCCCGTCGTTCTAGGTACCCACCTTCGCCTTCCATGGCCTTATTTTCATCTTTACTGCTTTCAAAGTCGCTTTCAAAGTGGGCTGACCATAATCCGTCCTGTATCCCTTGGTCTGTGTCAGGGCGCAGGTGTTGGATTTCTGGCAGGGTTGGGCTCCACGCCACTGTCACATGGTTTATCGTAGGGGGTAACTCATTCTCTGGTTTGTTATCTTCCCACCATTGATTAACCAATTCCATCGCATTTTCCAATCCCTCAAGGGGTTCCCAGCTGTTCTCTGTTTCCGGGTACCCTACCCATTTCACTAGAAATTGATCGTGGTCATACCGTCTTCCATCGTCTGGTATCACTTCCACTTCCTATTCCGGCTTCTCATTAACCACGATTGGAGGTGGTTTTGCGTGGCTCCTTCCCGGGAAGGAAATATCGTTATTAGTGAGTTATCTTTTCACAGTGGATGCGTGGAATGTTGCTTCTCGATTTCTGTACATTCTGCCCTTCATTTCCAGCGCGTAATTTTGTGCATGCTCATCGTATCCGATTATCTTGAATGGTCCACGCCAGTATGGTTGCAATTTTTTGCTCTGTCCGGACTCCGTTGCGCATAAACTTCCATATACCAGTAACAGATTACCGTTTCCTATTACTGTATGGTGTCTGAGTCATTTTGCTGCCGTTCTCATGCTTCTAAATTGTGCCAATTTGATCGCATTAAATACCGCGTTCCGGATTGCTTGGTGTCTGTTTAACAATTCGTCAGCAGCTGGTACTGCGGAGTTCTTGAAATTCGCTATAGGAAGTAGCGGGTAATTTTTTCCAAAAACCGCTTTATCAGGTGACATTCCGAGGGTTTCTGACCACCCTGCATTCCGGTGTGCTGCTGTCTTGACTATGGTATCGAACCAATTGTTTTCCCTTCCATTGACCAGGTTTCGCGGGGCTGTTTTTAATTCAAGAACCTTCTTTTCCACCTGTCCATTCGTTTCATGGTGGCCTGGTGCCGCTTTGATGTGCTTGATTCCGAATGATCGACACTGCCCTCTCCATACATGTGACTCAGATCACGGATCTGCGTCGCTTACCATTGATGTTGGGTAACCATGGGGAGTAAATATTTTGTTGCCCAGTAGCTCCTAGGTTGTTATTGCCATTACATCCTTAGTTCTAGGTATGAGTCATGTGAATCGTGAAAACCTGTCCATTGCAACTAGGATTGTAATGTATCCCCAAGAGTTGTGGAAAGGTCCTGCGAAGTTGATGGCTATTGATTCAAAAATTTCAGAGGGTAAGACAATGGTTTGAGTCTTTCCTTCTGGTAACTTTGTGGGTTCTTTATTTGCCTGACAGGTGTGACATTGCGCCACATATGCTCTGAAGTCCTTCCGCATTTCAGACCAGAATAGGTACTCAGTAGCATGCTGTACATTTCATTCAGCACTGTGGTGGCCTTTGTCGTGGATTTCGCTAAGGACATACTACCTCAACGTCGTATTTCAGTATGCGGGGCCTTTTGGGATATACAGGCAGTCCTCCCCATATCTGGTTTTTGCGTACAGCATTCCGTTGGCAACCTTGTAAGAGAACAAGTCTCCTGTGGAGTCCATCCTCTCATTAACCTTTTTCCAAATTGGTTCTCTTCGGTATGGTGCAATCATGTGTGCTCAGAAAGTTCCAATCATCTCGTTGATTGACTGTAGGGTATCCCGCTAGTCTTCCATTTCACTTCCTCCTGTTACTTCAGGTTGCTCGTCCTCCTCATTGTCTTCCAAAACATCATATAGGCCCCGCCGTTATTCAGTCATCGTCGGGGGTATCAGTGAGACTATTGTCTTGTTACAAAGGCTTTCTAGCTGTTCTGCTCGCCTAATTAGTGGCGGGCTTTCCAGTCCTGGCATTCGAAAAGCCAGCGCTTCTGTGTTCAGAATTGCCGAGGCTCGAGTAGGACCTAGGCTCTGGTTGGATGAGGGTGGATGGCCCTTCCCCTGTACTACTTGGTCTACCGTCAATAGTTTGTTGCCATTCCCAGTCATTGACTGGGGGGGACTCTGGAGGGCTGGGGTCGGTTTCTGTACTGGGAGGGCTTGGTCCTTCGCTCAGCGGGTAAGGTGTTGGGTTCTTCTGCCATCTACGATGAGTGTTTGTGAATTTGATCTCGGTTTGATGATATGGACAATGGTCTACATAGCAGTGCAAGTAGTGAAGTATGCTATGTTCGAGTTCCTCGGGTGGCATGCTTTGGAGTGTGCACTTGTCACACCTATCATTTCCCGCAGTGATAGAGCCGGGGCTCGCAGGAGGCACAGGGCCCTCATTCGTGTATTCCTTATAGGAGTAAGAAGGGGAGGTTGAAGAGTATTGTTGCTCGGGCTCTCTTATGTTCGATTCTTGCTCATAAACTGTGTTATCCAAGATGTCATCTGCTTCCTTTGCGAAGTGGTGACCATATAGTGGGTTCAAGGCTGATCTGTCCTCATATATCCGGGAAAGGGGGTCAGCTAAATAGTTCATGCTTCCTGGCGCGTAGACTATTTTTGCGGCGTACTTTCCTAAGGCACTGAGCCAGCAGACTTGGTGGCTGCTCTTTCCGCTTGGATTCTTCGTAGTCCGTAGGTGAGTCAAGGGTTGGTGGTCCGTTGCTATAGTGAAGGTGTTTCCTATCAGGATATTGTGGAACCGGTTAAGCGCTTCCACTATCGCTAAGGCCTCCTTATCGGTAGTTCCATAGTTCATCTGTGCATTGGTGAACTTCCTGCAGTGTAACGAGGCCGGTAGAGCTGTCTCATAAGTGGGTCCCTGTCCCACCCATGCTCCTACTCCTAAATCTGAGGCACCCATAATTAGCCAAATTGGTTCCTTGCTTCGTATGTCTATTGATCGCATGACTTTCTGATCGATGATGCGCTTTTTTACCAGTTCGAATGTGGTCTGATGGGAGGTTGTCTATACGAATTCCGCGTTTCCCGTCAGATCTGTTAGTGGTGCCGTTAAGGTAGCCTGGTGTGGGAGGAACTGACCCACATAGTTCACTATTCCTAGAAAGCGTTGCAATTCCTTTTTATTCCCAGGTGTTTCCCAACCTGCAATGGTTGATATTTTCTGGGGAGAGGCATAGATCTCCTCGTTATCCACTATGTGTCCTAGTGCTTCCAGCCTGTCTGCGAAGAGTACTGATTTTTTCTTGCTTGCATAGAACTTCGCTTTTCTGAGTCAATTGCATACTTGGCATATATGTTTCCCGTGTTCTTCCGATGTATCTGAGAATATGCGAATATCATCAATGTATACCCATACAAAGTGATGTAGAAATTCGCTTTAGAGGTCCTCCATTATCCGCATGAAGGTTGCAGGTGTATTCCTGTCTCCTTGTAGCATTACTTTGCTGACAAATCCTCCAAAGGCAGTTTTAAATGTATTGAACTTAATGCAGTCTCCATCCACTCGTGTCTGGAAGTATGTGTCACTTAGGTCAACCTAGCTCCTGAATTTCGCTGATCCTATTCAGTTAAGGATCTGCTATTGGTTTGAGATGGATGGACTATCCATGATCGTGTTGTCGTTTCGGATTTTCAGATCTACCAGGGGGCGGATCCTTCCGTCTGACTTGGGTTGTACAAACATAGGTGCCGCTCTAGGAACTTCCTATCGCGCGATAACTCCAGCCCGTGATGTCTCGTTTATCCAGTTCATGAGTTTCTCCTAGTATGCTTCAGGGATCGAGAATGTTGGTAGGTTTCTTAGGTCTGCTCTATCTTTTAGCCGAATATGGTGGTTAATCTTTCGCATAGGTGGTAGCGTTTCAGGAACCCTGTCTGGGAATACATCCTTGTATTCTTCCAACAGTATTGCTGATGGGGCGTCTAAATCTGCAGCTCGGAATTCCGCACTTGTTGGTTTGCATAGCACTTGCAATTTGTCATCGGGAAACTCCACCGCTATATCCCCACACCTGATAAGGGCATCCTGTCTTTTTAGGAATGGCATTCCGATCAGGGCGTCATACTTCGCCAAGTTCCCTACCCACATCTCCTGATTTGCCCCTTTCTTTTTTCCGATTCCTATGGTCAGCCCACACCTCTTGTGGCTTGAGGAGCGGGATCCTTTCATTGCCATGTTGACTGTTGTTGGTTGGGGCAGGGGTTACATAGTGATGCCAGGGGTACAGATAAAGGTGGCGCGAACTATCTCACAGCCGATTGTTCCCATGTCGAATAGTACCTTTGCTGGGTGGCCTTGTATGTGAATCGTTCCTTCTAGAGCGACATGGGGCCTGATTGCCAGTGTTGGTTGTGTGCGGAGGCTTCCCATTTCTACTGTGTTAATTTCCACTTCAATGTATTCAGTTGCTTCCATGTGGTTGGTACTTGTTTCTCGCTTAGTTGATTTTCCCTTTCGCTTTTTGACATAGCAATCCTTTGCATAGTGCTCCTTTTTCCAGCACTTGAAACATGTGCCTTTATTGCGTCATTTCTGCCTTTCGTATTTCTTGTCTTTTGAAACCTTGCGGTATGTTTTATCCTTCTTTGTATTGTCCCGCCATGATGACCCTTGGCTGTTCTTCCGCTGTTCTATGTGGGTTCAGTAAACTCCGGTTTCATACAGGGTAGCATCCTTTTGTTCGGCCCGCTTTACTATCTTGTCAAAGGAATGTCCCTCTTCCTCCATGTGTTCTACCTTCTGACATAGTCTGGGATGCATTGCTTCATACAATCTTTATCGCAGCATGTACTGAGATACCATCCCGGTAGGCAATCGTCTGCGATACATCAAGACATCCGTCGCAACCAAGGTTATTCCTTCTGTCTTGCCATTTCGTACTTGCTGGATATCCTGGAACCTTTTGTACAGTTCTTCCGTGTTCTGCGAGGATTGGAATCTTTCTCTCAGGTATTTTATCAGAGTCATTCGTCGGATTTTTTCCCCGCTCTCATAGTGGTTTATTCCTTCGTGGTATGCTTCTTCTGCTTTTCCAGTACAGAAGCTTCCAAAGTACGCTCCACTTCCTTCCTTGGTTCTTTCCACCCCGTGCAGGGCCAGGTATTGAGCAGTGGTTGCTACCCATCTGTCGAATACTTCAAGTTTTAGGCCCTCTTTTTCGCTGCAGAAACCGGGTGGCAGCGGAAGTTTGATTTCTGGTCCTGATCGTCCGGCACCTGGGCTGGGCGGCACGGGGGATTCTCCTTCTGACATACTGTGTTCAGATTCTTCGTCACTGTTGTCGTCGTCTGACGAGCTGTCTGCAGAGTCGCTGGGGAACTCGTCTGGTGGTTTCTTTACCGCCAAGCAGTCTGATGTATCTTCGTCACTGTCTTTCTTCGTGGGCGTGTCGCCAGGTGACCTGTCTTTCTTTGGTGGTTGTGCTGGTGCCTTTCCTTTGCTGCGGTTGGGGAGAAATATCCCCGGAAGGCTGGTTGCTACCTTTGCTATTTCATCCATCAGTTCACTGCAGGTCTGTATGGCTAAGTCTCGCGCTGGTTGTGTGTCGGCTTCATCAATCGAGAAGTCACTCTTTGGCCCTCACAGTTTTTTGGGTTGCCTTTTCTTGGTAAGGCCTTCTCGTGGGACCCGCTTCCTACTTCGTGTCTCCAGTGACTCAATGGTATCGTGTTGACAGAGCAGAACCGTCTGTGATTCTGCTACTCCCCAATTCTAGCTTCGTTGTTGCACTTTCGTAGGTTGATCAGACCAGGACCCTGCATGTTTCTTCACCACTTGTTGAGCTTAAAAAAATATAACGTGTTCGGGCTGAGCCCTAGTCACGTAGCGGTACGATAAGACCAGATGGCTTCTTGATCAACAAGAACCGAGCACTGCTAACTAAAGGAGTCTTCGAGCAGGGTGTAATAGGCGATCAAAGAAGTAACAGTTCAACCAAGTATATTAAGAATACTGTCTGTCGAAGTCTGCTGTTTCCATCATGAAAATCAGCGGTCTTTAAATACAACATATCGCTAATCTACGGTATGAGTGATATTCCAAAACAATATCTATATCAACCGACCGCACACGAAACAATACCAGTATCAAACGATACTGTGATACTAAACATAAAACAGTGTGTGTATCAACCGATAGCACATGAAACAATACAAGTATCAAAGGATACTATGAAACCCAAGATAAAACAACCTAGTACCGCTACTGGTCACACCCGGGTTGCAGCTCGATCATGTGGTCATACTTTGACTGCTCTGGCAGCCCCTCAATCTATTCTTGGCTGAAGATATCCCCATAGTCCTTATACTCTGTGAGTAGCTTAACCGTAATATCGGCACCTTCCTCATCGGAGAATTGTACAATTCCCAACCAGTACACATAACCAGGGTCTACGGCTAGTAACCCTTTATCGGTCATGAACACTAATGGCCCCTGCACTGGTAGGCAGTTTGCCTTGCAGAAATCTGAGCACCAGGTTAGTTATCCAGTCTTCCAATCTATGCCAGGGTTATGGTCCTTCAACAAAGATATAGGTAGGTACCTATTCACCTTGGTGTCTTGCATATCCGCGACTTCAAAGTGCATCCCATTATGGTGGTCACCTATTCTTATCCCCCATGATTTGGTATAGTGCAGACCTGACCCAGGAATGTGATTACCGCTTGCATCACTTATTGCCACATGGACCTTTCGCCATACACAAGGTTCCTGAGTTTGCTTAACCCAACGGCTACTAAGCACCCGCCCTGTAGCTCCACTATCCAGTAGCAGGACCGCTTCTGTGCTTACCTGTCTAGCTCCAATCTTCCAGTCTTGGTTCACTTGTAGATGGATAGACTTGTTATGGCGAGGCAAGTTGTCATGCTTCTGCCTCTCCTCTCATCTTAGGGACTTAGTCATCTTGGCTTCCAGTTTTTGATCTCTTGTCTTTCGACAGAAGAGTGGCCACAATGGGTCAGTAAACGCTAAGGGATTGGGATTCATCTATCAATACCTGGGAAGTTTACTATCACAGCAGCATGATTTCAGGTACTAAACCCTCCGCAGGTAAACTTGGAAATAACTGCATTTGTTTGATCCAGTCCAGCCTGACCCAATTCTGCTTGAATTGAATATAACAATTTTCCCCGTAGTGGGTAGAGGTCCACTGTCAGACCAGTTCCAAGCGCAGCATCCTTGCTTTCCCAAGGTCGACCATCTCCTCTAGCAAGACCTCACCCAGCCTCCACCGAAATAATGTTCTATAACTTGCCCCTCCAGCTAAGGAAATCCAGAAAGAAAGACATATAACCAGAACCAAGAAAATAACCAGAAACCCAACGGAGGAGAGATAGTCCAGCCGGCCACGCACAGCCCGTAACATCTACGTACCCACACCACCTGGGAGTAGGCTTTATCAGGGTCATTCATATAGTAGGGTGGTACTTACCCATCCCAGAAGTCACCACTGGGGTTCCTTTCCCTCCATCCCTCATGGGTCTATGGATATGGATTAGCAGGACCATACCTTAACAGAATGGGTTCTTACCTGTTCCGAGCCATCAGTATCAACCTCCATAGTCCGAGGTGATGCCTGTCGGACTTCAAGTATCTTTGACGAGGACGCCAGAGAAGGCACTTCAATGTGCTTTAGCCGCTTGTCCGTACCGGTGGGCTCACTTACCAGAGCTTACCGGTTCAACCCACGCGCCTGTTTGGCTGACCTAGTGACTGGGGCTGCCACAGTACACTTTCTCCAGAACTGACCAGTTTGCCCGCACTTGGTGCACTGGTTGTGCTTTCTCCGACATTCGGTCAAATTGGATGGGATTTCTTTATACGCTATTGCCACCTCAGAAGTCCCTGGCTTTACCTGTTTCCCGGTATTGAAATTAGTAGGTTTAGCAGGCCTCTGGTTCTGTCTGCGTGAACCTTTATCGTTCTTTTTAAACCTTCGCGAAGTCAATACCCTATCGTCCTTCTTATCCATTCGCTCAGACCGTTGGACTGGGTGGATAACACAGTTGCTGAACAGGAGTTGTCTTCCAGTGTATGTCCAACTTTCCGAAGAAGACCAAGATAGTAGTTCAAGTCAGTTGGAAGAGGCTCCTACAGTGCCCACATGTTCGGAACCTCTTGGGTGATACCCAACCACACCTTATCTTGTACCTGCACAGGGTCTGTATAGCTAAGCTTATACATATAGTCAATTATGTCGTCCTGGTGTAACGATCCAGCATACATGAGCTATGGCAGACGGATCCTATACCCATACAGGTAGCCAGGAGGCGAACTGGTAGGAACCGGCAGGCAAGTAAGTACTTGACCTACGCAGACCCGATGGCCTGGGCTCTGAGAATGAACAGAATTGGCTGGTAAGGGACTTAGGTACCTGGATACACCCGGGAGCGGTGTCAGCGTACTTAGGGACCTCTGAAGGGGCGGTTACTCAGCTAGGCAGGGTAACTGGAGAAAGGTCAGAAGTGTCTTTCTCCGGCGACAGGATAGACCGGGTAAGAGGGAAAAGTTATGTTGTCCACCGAACAGGTTAACCTACCCTCAGGGTCTGGTTACCGTGCCATGGGGCTTGGGTTACCCTACCTAAGGTCCTGGGTTACCCTACCTTTCGATACGAAGTCCATTTGAGAGTTCCGGAAAAATGACCAGAATGTTTTGCCATGCGATACCATGCATAATTGTAGAATCTGGGGTTCCGGGAGATGCTGTTGGGCGAGCTATGCAGCTCGGAAGAGGCTGTAAAATGGAGACACTATTCCTATCATACCCCTCCAGCCCCGCCTTCAGGCCCGGATGTCATGGGCACATGGTTGTGTAGTTGTGTGCAGTCTATCAAAGTGGAGTTTTTGGAGACCTGCTTGCAACACCGTATATGCTGCTGCCGTCCGGTCCACTGTAGGCTGTTCACAGGATATACAAGGGGGCATAGGGTGGAAGGTGGAGTACCTACTCCAAGTTGTTTGCAGTAAAACGGACCAAAGCTGGCGGAGTTAATGAGTTTTGACCGTGCGGGTCACAAAGGTAGTCGCGGGTGGTGCCGGGGCGACCGGGTGAGTTTTACACCTGTCAAGCCCGAAAGTGTCCCCAACGCCATAGGCTCAGAAAGGGAATTGCAGAGACTCCAAAAGCATGATTCCTACCACATGTGAGGTGCATCCGAGGTCGTCGTCATGGGTGGCGCGCATTGGATCACTCCCGGACCACGGTGTCCTGCGGAAGACACCGGAAGTCCATGAACCGTAAATAGTAGGTAGATGAAACACTCACGGTAGCTTCGGGGGCCAAGTACATATCAATGCACATGGGAAGTGCATTATGTATGGTCTACTTCATGCGGCATCTTGACTGTTAGCCACTGGCAAGACGCCGATGCGAAGAGGTTTTCACTCCTGCGGACAAAGTAGAAATAGGCTGCGGGAAAGATAACCGTGTAAGATGAATGCCGACTAGGGTGTGTCAACACGTGTATGTGCGAAGGGTGTGTCAGGTAACCTGTCGGACCACCGTTAGCGGAGAAGGGTGTGCTCGAATGGTTGCAGTAAACCAATGCGGGAGTTTCTGGCATAAGATAAAACTACCTGAAAGTCTATGCGAGAACTCTCCTACCCCAACAATCAATCCTGTTGAGACCTTAATTGAGTGAAGCATCAGGTTTAACCATATTAAGTTTTACCGTTTACCTTACTCTTACATTGGTGTGAACCTTTGGCGATAAGTTTGAAGTTGTTCGGTGCGGTCGTAACCTTGGGATCCATCTTCCTAGTGGTGCCCCGTTACACCAGGCACTCTTCGCTGTGATATGACTTTATCACTAGGTCTCCCCACTTGCGAAGGGATTGGTCTCGTTCCTCTTAGTCACCGACAAAACTTTGTTCCAGCCATTCCCAGAATCCTTTCCACGTTCCCAATGGGTTACTGTTGTTAACAGGAACTCTGGTACACTTGGCTAACTCCTGATTCATATGGGAGTACAGCCCGCGATACTATGTTCGAGGAGTGTCTTCTAAAAGAGGAATTACCAGGTTTACCTTGTCCGTATTGGTCAACCTGCACCCAGCAAAATACTTGAACTTAATCTCCACCAGCATCAGAAAGCTAGCGAGTACGGTGACCTTTCCCTGAAACGCCGGAATACCACTCAGCCTTTCCAGCTTCTTCTCTCCCTTTCTGGACGACGGCCATGAGGTCGATCTGCTCCATAGTTTCCTTGATGCCTTCTTAGTACAGCGGTCCCACCGTCTTTTCTTCTCATCAGTCCAATCATCCTGCCGAGCGCCGAGAAAGCCGGCCGAATTAGGGAGAGAACCGGCATTATCACCATCGGAACTGTCCTCGTCAGAGTCCCCTGGATCCCCTTCCACTTCCACTATACCACTGCCAGGTGGCACATTTCCATCTCCACTACCCCCAGTGTTTCCACCTGAGGTTTCCTGTGGTCTGTTGTACCCATCAAACTGTTCCTCCTGGCCATCCTGATTCCTATCCATGGGCAGGTTAGCCCCTGACAGTACTGACACCGGTGGTGGAACAGGGCATTGCCCACCCTCCGCAGTTAGGCTAGGAGCCACCTGCATTATTCGCAAAAATACCTGAAGCTCTAGACAGCTTAGGGGTTGTATTAGGGGTCCAGTATACCTCCATTTTCCACAATACCCACATGTTGGTTGCCCATCTCCTTCCTTTTGCCTTCTCCTGAACCTTCCGCGGGTTTATTGTTCCTTCCTGTACCCAAGTGTATCATAATAAATTCACTCCATACTGGTCTCTTCCGATTTACAGCCCCACAGACAGAACTCATCTTAGCTGTCCGACTCACCACTTGTAATCGTGGGAAGAATGGAGGGAAGAGCGGGTTTCAAGCGGGAAGAGGGAATCACTAGTGCCCAAGGAACGGAGCGAGTGGGTGTCCCGGGTCTGGGGATTAGAGTTCCCCGTGATGGACCCACAGGTGCTCAGTGTTACTAGCACTGTACCTGTTCAAAAAGTCCAGGTGATGCTGGTCGCAAAGGCCAGAGCCCTGGGGTAACTGACCCTGCAGGTGGGAATACAGTGGTAGGAAAGGTGTCAGGGGTGGGTAACGAAACTAGTATAGGTGTGGGTCTGGGGGCGGCAATAGGAGGTACAGGAGTTGCAACTGCTGGTATTGGGGGAGGAATAACGGAAGCAGGGGTCGGACGAGGAGTAGGGTCAGGCATATCTGTTGCCGTAATGCGCTGTGGCTGCGAGGTCCATTTCTTAACACGACATCCGTCTGTTGGTCCAATCGCCGGGCTTCTCCAGTGACTGCCGGCGATTGAGGAGGGGATGGATAGAGATGCGGTTGATGCTCTTGTGAAGGAGGAGGTGTAGCTGTAGCCGTCACCCTTGAGGCTTTCTAACATCAGTATCCCTGCAGGGCTTAGGTACCGTCTCCATTGTTCGTCTCTGGCTCTCATAGCCAATTCCATCCCAATGTTCTCAGGCTTGATATGGATCAGTGGAAGCGGGGGCGCTGCCTCTGTCATCAGCACGTCATTCTCAGCATCAATACTATACCCTCTAGTAAAGGCCTTTTCCAACGCTGTCATACAATCTTTCAAAGCCTTTTAATCGTTGAGCCTGTACAGGTATGCCTCCTCCTTTCCTTTCATCCATTCCACCACTACCATGGCGATCTGTTTGCCAAACACCTGCTGTTGCTGGTTGTTGCAGTTTCTTATTTCTCACTTGGCTTCATCAAGTGACTTAGCTACCTAAGAGATGGTGTAAGGTTCGACGAACGCGTGAGAGAATTGACCAAAGGGAATACCTCCCAGTAGTGGAGGGCTCATGTTGTGAACAAGAGTGGAGTCTTGGAAAAGCGAAAGCACCGCAGCGCAAGGATCTGTAATCATAAGATCAACATATTCATCAGGTAACTGAATAGGGGTAGCCTCCCAGAGCAAGTGGTGGCCATCCCAGGCAATACAGCAAACATCCGCGAAAACCGTGACACAAAATGTGTTGGCGGAGTTCTCATCAAGGTCAAGGTCTGAATCGGAGTTGGATTCCATTCTGGTCTGAAGTGCAGTACTGGCTATTGTGTTGTCCACCCTGAGCTGCTGGTTCTGGACAAGGTTACCAGTATTCACGCAAGGTCAGTGCCGAAAGTCGGAAAACAAGCAAGCAGGAGAGGAATTAAGCGAGGAGGTAGCTTAACAATATACTGGAATGGGGGCACCCCTAGGAAGATGGATCCCCAGGTTATAACCACAGCGAACAACTTCAGACTTGTCGCCAAAAGTTCACACAGATGTAAGAGTAAAGTAAGTAGTAAAACCTAATATCGTTAGGCCTGACCTGTCACTCAATTAAGGTCTTGAGAGGATTGCTTGGTGGAGTAGGGGAGTTCTCGTATTGACCTTTCAGCTAGTTTTGTCATATGCCAGAACCTCCTCTATCAGTTTACTACAACTATTCAAGCAGACCCTCCTCCATTAAGGGTGGTCCGACACATGTCCTGGCCCCCCTTCGGGCATGCATGTGTCCACACACTCTAGTTGGCGTTCACCTTATGCAGTTATCGTTTGTGCAGTACATTGCCATTTTGCCCACTGGAGTGAAAACCTCTTCGCACCGGAGCCTTGCCAGGGGCTAACAGTCAAGACGCTGCATGAACCAGACTGTCTATGACACCCTTCCCATATGCATGGATCTCTACTTGGCCCCGAAGGTACCGCGAGCGGTTTATCTATCGGCTGTTCATAAGTCTCAGGCTTCCCGCATCTTCCACACGATGCAGTGGTCCAGCAGTGATCCAATGGGTGCTACACATGACCACTGCCTCGGATCGACCTTACCTGTGTTGGAAATCAAGCTTTTAGTATCTCTGCAGTGCCCTTCCAGAGCCTATGGCGTTGGGGGCACTTGCCGGCTTGGTAGGTGGTTAACACCTGTTAACTCCAGCAGTTTTGGTCTGCTTTACTGTGAACAACCAGGAGGAGGTACTCCGCCTTCCACGCTATACCCACTTATATATCCTGTGAACAGCTTACGGTCGACCGGACAGCAGCAATGTATACGGTGTTGCAAGCAGCGCTCCTGAGAGTCCTCAGTGCCGCACTGCGCATGCTTACACAACTGTTTGCTCCTAACGTCCGGGCCTCCAGCTGGGGCCGGGTGGTATGATCGGACTAATGTCTCCAATTTCCAGCTTCTTTGGAGCTGCGTAGCTCACCCAATAGCATCTCCCGGAACCACAGATTCTAGTGTTATGCATGGTTTCGCGTGACAAACAATATGGTTATTTTTTCCGAACTCCTGCCCGGATTTCGTGTTGAAAGGTAATGTAACTCAATACTTTGGGGAGGGTAACCCAAGCCCCATGGCAGGGTAACCTGGTCCTGAGGGTAGGGTAACCTTGCCCGGTGGACAGGATGACTTTTCCTGTTATCTTGTCTATTCCGTTGCCGCGGATAGACACTTCTGACATTCCTCCAATTACTCGGCCTAGCTGGGTAACCGCTCTGTCAGAGGTCCCTAAGTATGCTGACACCGCTCCTGGGTGTACCCAGGTATCTAAGTACCTGGTCATCCAATTCTGTTCATCTCTGAGCTTGGGCCGTCGGGTCTCCAGGGGTCAAGTACATACTTGACTGTCAGTTCCTACCAGTTCGCCTCCTGGCTACCTGTATGGGTATAGGTTCCGACTGCCATAGCTCATGCATGCTGGGTTGTTACAGTACAATTCAACGGTATATGGCTCTACCTACCTTTTACAGTCACCTTGTTCCGGTCAGTCCTCATCGTTCATGAATCAAAATATGGCTAAGCTATAGGGAACTGAGTTTGTCTGACAACGTAGCTTGATAGGTAGAGAGTATGAATCCCCACGGGTATATCTTCCAGCCTCCCTCTCTTCTGACAAACTTCTTTCTTCAGCCAACACTAATATCACTACTTCCTCATTTGAGAAACAATAGGACACAAATGCAAACAAATTCATATCCATGCATACCCATGTATATGCACAGGTTTGGGACACACACACATAAGCTTACTCATAGCCGCAAGTCACCTTGCCCTACAAACACCAATCATACACTCTCACTCAGAGTAAGAACTCTAACGTTCTGGACAGGAACCTCCTCACCCACCTCCTTATCCATCCTCCCCACCTACCTCCTTCTTACTCACCCCTGACACTCACCTTTAACCCTCTACCAAAAAAATAACATATCTGCAAAACCCTCTCCCAACCAACAAAAAACTAAAAAACCCAAAAGCGAAAAAGCCAAGGAAAATTTTGCAATGCCTCCGAAAAGCAAAGCAAACAAAGGCATCTTAGGATCAAAAAGAGGTGGCAATTGAGGGCCTCCAACAAGGCATCTGGGCAAGAAGAAAGCCAGCGCAGTTGTAAATGGAGTACAGCGCCCTGCAAGATACCCCGCGGGATGGTTGGCGATGGCTGAAATCATCAAGTATCGCCGGGATGGGGGATACCTGATCCCAAAGGCCCCATTTTACCATCTCTGCCAGGAAATTGTCTCTAACATCCCTCTCCAGCAGCGGTTGCGTTGACAAAGGTCGGCTATTAAATGCCTTCAGATGGCGGCGGAGGAACACCTGGTGATAAACATGGCTGGTAAGTTGAGCACCGAGCCCTATCCTAATAAGTTTATATAATTTACTAATTCTTCATAGCTGGTGCCCTCCGCACGGCGTATGCTGGTCGGGTTGCCCTCATAGTCACGGACCTGAGCTTGGTCGACGACATTTTGAACGTCATGGCTGGGAAGCCTGATGGGGCGACCTGGGAGGAGAAGAGGCGGTATGAGAACATGCTAGCCAGTCCTGCCAACCCCCCCCCCCAATGATAAGAACAATGATTGGCCTCGCCCCAGTAGGTGTCCGCGCTTCATGGGCCAAACCCGGGATGCTAGCGGAAATGGCGGTGAGGACGGTGATCATGGTGGCGGCGGTAGCCACGATGGGGGGGGAAATAATGGGGATGCAGATGGGGACGGAAATAAGAATGAGAATGATGGGGATGGGGGCCAGGATGGGGATGGCGGGGACGATAGTTGCTGAGACTTTGCCTCGTCGTAGAGGAGGGCTGTCCGGTGCCCGTGGTCTAACCCGAGATGGAGGTAACAATACCCCTAGATGTACAACCAGTAGGAGGAGTCATACGACCCCCTTGCGCCCTACTTGTGGGAGGGGCTGGAGTGCAGGAGGGTCTTGGAGTGGGTAGTGGTCTGGGAGTCTGGGATAGAAGGGGGGGAAGCTGGGATTGGTAGAGCGGGGGCAAGTGGGATTGGTGGAGTGGGATTAGTGCTGTGCCTGATAGGATTGGTGGAGCGTGGGTTAGTGGGATAGGGGGAGTGGGATTGGAGCTGAGGCTAGGGGGATTGGTGGGCTTTGGGCCCACCTAGGGATTATCTCTCTGGTGTTTCTTTTCTTTTGTAGGTCTTTTTGCGTTTCGCAGACTTCCTGGCCACTTTAGCAAAATGGGCAGTGGTACATAATTTCTACCTGTCTTGTATCACTAATTCAAACATTTCTATTGTTACTAGGTTTCACTCTATTTGCACGGTCCTTGTCCTAGTTGATAAATACTCATCTCCAACATTACTATAAGCTACGCGATCAATAAACCAATATGGCAGGTAAGATTATCTAGAATGCATATGATTTTGAGAACCATTGTGTGGAAAACTACTGAGCATATGATTTTGTACATATGATAGTGCTGTGTCTATGATAGCGCTGTGCGTATGATAGCGCTGTGCATATGATAGCGCTGTGTGTATAGTAATACTGTGCGTATGATAGCACAGTGCCTATGATATACTGTGGGATTTTTAGTATACCCGTTATGTAAATGGTTTTGTGCATATCCTGAAATTGGGTGTCTGATCTCCAAAGGGTAGATACGGCTCACGGTAAGCAATAAAATTGGTGGTACAGCAAAGACTGATTTGGACCTAGAGGGGAAATAGCAAAAAACATGCGTGGCCCTGTCCCAGGATAATTAATAGATCAGGCCCCGTCCAGGGCCATAAATGTGGCAGGGACCGGAACAGAGAGAGGGGCGGGGGAGGAATCAAAAAAGGCCCTGCGTGGTGCCGTAGGCCAGGGCAGGGTGGGGAATGAGGGCGGAGGCCTGGAGGTTTCCTAGACCCAGACGCCCCGTAACAAACACTACTCTTTTCTCAGCCACCACTCCCACCACTTTACCTACTCTGTAGCTACCACCACACGTCTTGACAACTCAACCTCTGCTACCATAATGACCCTGGATACATGAGGTATGGCAAACTGAAGCAACACCCATGCAGGCAGCTGCGAGGCCAACTGGTAGCAACAGGAGGGCAAACAAGAGTTTGAGCCAGGGAAGCCAGAAGGTCCAGGTTCCATTATGAACAGTAAAGCATATACCCTGGGGAGGTGTTAGCATACTGAAGGATTTGCCAAGAACATTTTACCATGCTTGGTCAGGTAACCAGGCCAGCAAAGGGGAGAAAAGTCTATCTCTGTCCAGGAATAGACAGGGTAACTGGGTAAAGTTACTCTATCATTCAGCATAGGTTACCGTACTCAGAGATTACAATTACTCTGCTTTGGTACTTGGATTACCCCATCTAGGACCTGAGTTACCCTGCCTTACAGTATGGGGTCGCTTGGGGAGTTCAGGGGAAATGACCGCAATGTTTGTCACATGAAGCCAAGGATAATGCGGGAATCTAGGATTCTAGGAGTTGCTATTGGGCGAGCTACACAGCTCCAAAGAACCTGTAAATGGATGATATTATTCCTATCATACCTCTCTGGTCCAGCCTTGAGGCCCGGACATCATGGGAAAATGCTTGTATCGTTTTGTGCACTCTAGCAAAACGGAATCTTTGTAGAGATACTTGCAACATGATGTGCTGCTGCTGTCAGGTCAGATATAGGCTGTTCATGGAATATACAAGAGGGCATAGTGTGGAAGATGGTGTCCCTCCTACAAGTTGTTCGGAGTAAAATAGAGCAAAACTGACAGAGCTAGCTAGAGTTAACCATTGGAGTCCCAAAGGTAGTCCCCAGTAGTACTGTGATGACTGGCAGAGTTTTACACCTATCAAGCCCAAATGTGTCCCCAATACTATAGGTTCTATAAGGGAGGTGTAGAGGCACTAAAAGCATGATTCCAACTGCAGATAAGGTGGGTCCAAGATAGTGGTCATGGGTAGTGCCCATTGGAGTACTACCGGGCCACCATATCCTGCAGAAGACACCAGAAGTTCAAGAGTTGTAAATAGTGGATAGATAAACTGCTCACAGTAGCTTCCAGGGTCACGTAGGGATCAATGCATATGGAAAGGTTGTTATAGACAGTCTAGTTCATCAGGTGTCTTGACTATTAGCTACTAGCAAGGCCTTGAGGCGAAGAGATTTTCACGTCAGTGGGCAAAATAGAGATCCGCCGCAGAAATAATAACCATATGAGGTAAACACCAACTAGAGTGTGTCAATACATACGGGTCCAAATGGTATGCAAGGAGATGTGTCGGACCACCATTAGAGGAGAAGGGTGTACTCGAATAGTTGGAGTAAACTGATAGTGGAGTTTCTAGTATATGATAAAACTACTTGAAAGTCTATGAGAGAACTCTCCTACTCCAACAATCAATCCTCCCAAGACCTTAATTGAGTGAAGCGTCAGGCTTAGCAATATTAAGTTTTACCATTTACTTTACTCTTATATCTGTATGAACTTTTGATGATAAGTTTGAAGTTGTTCAGTGTGGTCGCAACCTTGGGATCCATCTTCCCCGGGGTGCCTCCATTACAGCTACACTCAATTTCTCCTTTGCTACTACCACCTCCTCTACTACCTTCTCTGCCTCCTGCCTTAGCAGAATATTCTCAGACTCCACCATTTCCTCTAGAGTTTTCAGCTCTGCATTCCACCTCTCTGCTATATGTAGTCACTTTGACAGTGCTGAAATATTGTATTACAACTCAGAGATTTCCTTCTCTAGCAAGAAGTTCTTTTCCATGGCCCTGAACAGCATAATTGTTTGCATCGCAACACATATAGCTGAAAAGGCACTATTGTGTGATCTAGCCATTGCAGCCATTTAGTTAGGAAGTCTGGTTAATAGAAAGAAGCAAGAGCAGATGAAAGGAGATAAAATGATCTCCTAAATTGATGTTAAAGTCAAGATAGGATTCCTTGAAATTAAAGACTTGAAGCTATCATGAGATAGGCTTCAAGGGCTTGGATAGATAGAAACCCAGAATGTGATGTGTCACAAGAGTAGATACTTTAGTTGTAGGTCCCTGGATGAGTGCCCCAGAAAAGTGAGCCAGTGAACTTTCGGGCGTTGCAGCGCTCAAGCGGCAACCTTGGCGCGAGTACCGTACTCAAGTACTGTACCCTGCCCCAAGGGCTGAAACTTTTCACCCCAGAGAGCAGTAGCCCTTGACATTTATAATAGTATCACGTGACAACCCGCTTATCGAATCAGATAACTCCTGTTTTGCACACACAATCCTTCCCATACAGCATCATGCGTTCGGGGAAATTAGCGAGTTATCATACCATATCCAAAGATCCGCAATAAGTACTCGGGTAGAGCGGCGATGTACAATCTATGAATTTATATATCCCGCCCTCCCCGAGATAGAAGCCGAATCTATTACCCCCGTGTCTATCGTATAATACACACACACACCTCTCGCCTCCCCCCAGATATCCCTTATATACACAGGAACCGCCAATCAACTACCGCTCAACCCTCTCCATTTTCACACGAGCCCAAACCAACTGCTCCACCTCCTTGACATCAAGCCCCAACCTCCTCATCTGCTTCCAGCAATACCAAATCGCCTCCACGCTCTTGTTCTTCTGGTCCCAGTCATCCCCTCCTTCGAACTTGGTGTCGCGGGCCTTCTCCCCGAGTTGTTTCTCCCACTGCTCCCGCCTGCGCTGCAAGTCCACCCACATGGCGTGGCGATCAAGCGCCTGAATTTCACGCAGTGCCTGGTGCAGTACCGTCCTTATGGAGAGCAAGTTCCCCAGGCCCTCTCCATCCTCACGGCGGTGCGGGCGGTCGCTCCAGAAACGCTGGCAGATTTGCATGCCAACGTACGAGCCGCGGCGGTGGGTGGCGCCGCGGAGGAGAATGTTGAAGACGTTGGTATCCATGCCTTGGGTTGTGCTCGCGTCGACACCGAGGTTGTCTAGCGCCCATTTTGTCCTGTAAGGGTCGATGGTGCGGACTGTGTGGTCGAGGACAGCGATCCAGGCATCGCGCGAGATGCCGACTCCCGGCTTTACTCCGGGGATTTCCCTCGTTGGTGTGTAAGGGGGTGGTTGTGTTTCAGGGGAGTCTGCGAAGGACACTTTATTGGGATTCCCTGGCGGGGGTGGGGATGGATCCGGGGTGGTCCCGGTGGCGACTTCGACGAGGTGGTAGGCTGCATTCGTGTCCCTGCGGAGCTCGTTCTGAACCAGTAGGCCGACATCCACGGCGTCGGGTTGCACGCCGTGGCTAGTCATGAAGGTTAGCACTCCGTGGGCAAGCTCGATTCTCCCGAAGCGCAGGTATGCATTTAGCAATGATGAGAACATAGCATGTGTCCCGCCGGTCTCTTTAACCGCCGTTGCGACCAATTCCAGCAGTGGATATTTATCCACCGTAACCGCAAGCATCATAATCGCAGGAGCTATGTACGGACTCGCATACATTGAATTCGGGATTACCGTCTGGCCGCTATGGCCAGGCTTCAATAAGTCCAACGCATCCTGCAACTTCCGTCCCCGCACGAGTGCCATAAGGTACGCCCCCAAGACCCAATCCGGGTGGGAGGCCCTCCGAGACCTTCCGACTATATCGGCCCAGATCAGCTTCGCACCGGTGAGATTGTCCCGCTGGATAGCTTGGTGAAGGGCAGTGTAAGAGATCTCAAGTGATTTGATATGATTTCCTAGAGCATCCTCAATCGCAGCGATGTGTTTTGTCAAGTTTGGTTTCTCCGCTAATACGATGTCGGGGTACCGGAGGACGCGTGTGATCGCACTGCGGCGGATAAGCTCACGAGGGATCATTCGCACGATGCATAATGCGCGGCTGGAGATTCGCTCGGCGCCCCTGCCTTCGGCATCAGAGTTTAGCAACGCATTAACGACCCCCGGTATAACCCAGTCCGGGAGTGTAAACGGGAGAGTTTTTATATCGGGCGTTCTGAGCGAATACCCCTCCAATCCCCATTGCTCCACCACGCCCACTTTCTCGTCCGGATGCAACCCACGAATCCACTTGGGGTTGTAATCTTTGGGGGAGACCTCGGCGTAATTGACAAAGTTCCACCCCTGTTTGCGCTTGGGTAGTAGCCTATCCAAGAGGTATGTGCCCACGAGGCCGAACCCGCCCTCACACGCCAAGGCCATGACAAGCTCCAGCCAGGTCTCCCTCTCGGCGTAGGATGCTACCTCGTCTCGCGCCTCGTCGCGCACCCCGGGCCTCTCTATTATGTCTCTGGTTCCGGAACCCCAGGTCACCAGACGCTGTCGTGCCTGCGGAACTTCCATCCCCCGGTGTTCCCCGCATACCCCTTTCTCCTCCGCTTCTTGTGCTATGATAGCCTCCTGAGCCCGCCATACCGCGTCCGACATAGAGGCCAGTATCCGCGATCGCAGGAAATGGAGGCGGGGGTACCGGGTAGCAGAGTATACGGCCATAGGTACCAATCCGGCGGTGTGTATATAAGCCAGGATCTGTCTGGCGGTGGGTAGAAGGTCCGTATACCCGTTTGGAATTTCTCGCGCGGTTTCCATCTCTCCGGTTTTATCCCGAGCCAAAAAATCCTCCATCTTCTCTGCCTCGTCCTTCGAAATCATGCCTTTTCCAACCTTCTTCCGCAACGTGATCCTTTCCATACGCTCCCGAACCTCCCGCTCCTCGCCCGCCCGTGCAATCATCATGCCAACCGATCCAAGGACAATACTCAACCCCCTCCGCCGCCGCTCCACATCCCGTTTAATCCTCATATTAAGAGCCCAAATCCCCGCCTTCCCCGCAATCCCCGCAACATCCCGCCCCTCACCTTTCCTTATCCGCGGCTTCAACTTCCCTCCGCCAAGGGCGGTATAGACGACCCCCAGAAGTGGATCAGCTCCCTCGTCAAGATCGCCATACCCCCTCCCCATGGGCTCTAGCAAGGTCCGGACAATCCATACAGCATCCTTCCACCTCCTACGTAGCACCAGTTCTGTTATTACATCAACTTTTTCCGCTTGTGCCGCTTCGAGGAAGACCAACAGTCCGTTAACGTTCACGTGCTCAACTTTCCATGGCAGGAAAGGCCCTTCTTTTAACTGCTTTAGCCATAAATTGGTTTTATCGGGAACGTATTCGACACCAAAGTAGTCCCGGTATTTGGAATGGGAAAGGGTATCACCGTACGGAGGGGATGGGGGAAGCGGTGCAGGACGAGCCCTGTGGTGGCTGGGACCATGGGGGAATTTGTAGTAATTTAATGGAGGAGCAGAGTACTTGAACGATTCGCCAGGGTGTGCCTCATTCTTCTCCTTCTCCTCCTTCCCTCGCTTCCCATTTCCATTCGCATTCCCGGCATCCGTTGTCGAGGGTTCATTGATGGTGGAGTATGCTCTGGCGGTGTAAGATCCAGAACGTTTCTATTTTTTTTTTTACCCGCAATTCGCCATTTGTAAGCTCAATCGGTGTTTTTCCCAAGAGTGATGAATCGAGAAAGGGGGCATCATACCCTCTTCGGCGCAGCCATCGTAAACCGCCATTGGAGCACGGTCGTGCGCCCAACGGTGAAGGAGGGGTATAGGAACGGACATTGCACCTGCACTCGACGTCTCGGGGCCGATCGAGTGAATTGTGAGAGCATGTCATTGAGGATGGATTTCAGAAGTTGGCGGCGAGCTCCTCTCCGGAGTAGTGATAGAAAGGGTCTATTCAGTTGCCCTATGATTTCTCACGACGTTGGCGCTAACGGGTTTCTTTTTTTTCCTTTTTTCACCTCTACTTTTTCCAGCATTTGGAGGCTCTGCAGAGGGGTTAAGACTACTTAGTCATTCATAAAGCATGTGGACACTTGGCGCCAAGACCGGTACTAATATTGCCACTGTGTCCGAATACTTTATTTATGGGCAGGTATGATACAGTACATAGACTCTGAACGCCATGGTGGGGTCTGGTATCTTTTCTGATTATGTAATCAAATATACCCTACAAGGCCGATATCATGATAGCACGTGACTCCATTGGGCTGCCGGTATGATATGATATGATACTTTGTTTGTATCATCATAAGTTTGGGTTGAGGTTTAGGATTATTGCCCGTTTTCAGGTTGCGCTCATGGTTCCGTACCGGCACGGCAAGATATCTTGCTTAATATATTCCTTCCACGTGAGTAGCCAACCTTTGTTATGATATTCATCTATTTATTTACTTATCCACCTGCGACGGGGGGCCTTGGAAAGGGAGGCTGGGTACGGGTATTACAGTTTAAATTAAGTCCTCCACTATCTCTTCCCCACCTTCACCTTTGTTATGATTCCTCTTCCTCAGCCTCTCGATACTGTTGCCTCGTTGTGGTCGCGTTCCCTCGTTTTAGCATGACGGACACCCCAAAATCATAACCAAAGACGTCATTCACCCAACCGAGACGCGTTACCTCCCTCACTAACTTCCCTCCCCCTTGCCTTACCTCCCATCTATCCATTAACCTCCTTCTACTCGTACCTTCCGCCCTCTCCCTCCCTACTTCTTCCTTCCTCCTTCCTTCCCTCTCCACTTTTATTTCCCACACCACCCTAACACAACACCACCGAAGAAAAATCAGGTCGACCAAACAATGGTCTATCGGGTCGAAATCTCCCCCAATGGCCGCGCGAGCTGTAAAGCTACTACCTGCGGTAAAGCTAAAATTGGGAAAGGCGAACTCCGTCTGGGAACTTGGGTCAAAGGACCCACTTTTGAGTCCTGGTCCTGGCGTCACTGGGGCTGCTTCACTCCTCAACAGATTGCTAATGCGCGCAAGGCATTGCTGCCAGAGGGCGAGGAGGATGAGGAGGGGAAGGAAGTGGATATGAGCCTTTTTGATGGATGGGAGGAGTTACCGGATGAGCAGAAGGATAAGGTTAAGGCCGCGGTGGATGTAGGACATGTCGATGATGAGGACTGGAAAGGTGATGTTGGCTTGAATCGCAAGGGTGCAAAGAAGACTGCCGCGAAGGCCAAAGGGAGGAATGCACCCGTGACAAAGAAGAAGAAGGGTGGTGATGATGAGGAAGAGGAAGCGGTAGAGTACGTTGGCCCCGCAATTTCCCATCATACTGCAAAACACTAACACACCACAGAACCGACGACGAACCCGTTCCCAAGAAGTCAACCAAAAAATCCTCTGCAGCTTCCACCGCTCCCACGCCCAGAAAGCGTGCTCCCGCCAAAAAATCAACCCCAACTCCGACCCCCTCTCCCTCCGCATCCCCCGAACCCGTCAAGCCCAAAAAGTCCGCCCCTTCCAAAAAGTCCACCAAACCCACTGCTGTCGCAGAGCCCATCCGTCCCCGTTCCTCCCGCGCAACCGCCGCGACCCCAAAGAAGTACACCGAGGTCAACGAATCGGCCGATGACGACTCCCCCCCAGCTGCTCGCAAGTCCCGCACCACCGCTGCTCCCGGCAGGAACATGAAGTCGGCGAAAGATGGGAAGAGGAATGCTGGGAAGGGGAGAGGCAAGAAGGCTGGTGGTGATAGCGATACCGAAGATGAAGACGCAGAGATGGTGTTGCATGCTGATGATGACATTGAAGAAGATGCTACCGACTTGCCCCCACCAAAAGCGCAATCGAAAGGCAGAGACGGCGGGAGAAAACGTAAGGCTGTAGCAGTTGTGGATGATGTCCAGAGTGAAGTTGATGAGGAGGAAGAGTACGCCCTCTTGGTTTTCACACCTAGAGATGAGATTGAGGCTAATTTGAATCGGGGAATAGGCAGCGCAAGAGGAAACGCACCAAGGCAAAGCCCATCCCCACCAAAAAGGAACAGCCAGTCAAGACCAAGAAGGCTACTACTACTACTCCGGCCTCCGATAAGAAGACTAAGACTAAGGGTAGAGACTCTGCAAAGGAAACCCCCGAAGCGAAGGATAAGGGCGAAGTTAGCCAAAGTATTTTTGGCGGGGAGTAGGCAATATCTATTCCTCTTCCCTCCTGCCCGAGAGGGAAGGTCTTGATTGGCTTGAGCGGATGTAGCGTTGAATCGCCGGGATTGATTACGGAATATCTTTCTTTGTTTCTTACTCTCTTTTCTGGGTTTTGTTTGTTTATCTCAGCCTATTCTCTTTGGCCTCCCTTATTTTATTGCCTACCATTTTCATGTTGTTTTGAAAGGTTATTGTAGCTTATGCTCCTGGGCACAAGTTCACATACGGTATCCCATACCTGGTTTGCTAGTTTGCTCCTACTTAGTTGAGATTCATATCAAAGTTATTTCCCATTACCGCAACTATACCCACACGGCTCCAGTACTATACCAACCGATCCGTGATAAAAAAAAGACCCCCGACGTGCCCCTCCCAAGTTCCCTGCTGCACAATATCTACTTCCACCCGCTGCCACTAGTGGGGATAGTAGAGCCCTGCAGCATGAGATGCACCCGCGTGGTCTGGATGCATTTTTTTTTTGTTGAATCCCTGGTTACGCGCCGACCAAGCGAACCCAGTTTGTCGCCATCCATTGAAAATCCAGTATCGTTACACATTTCCAGTCTTGCCTTTCCGTACCCAAAGCGAGCTCGAGACGCATAGTACAATTGTACGAGGCGAGCGACAAAAAAATTGAGCAGAATGGCGTGTGCCAACCCAAACAATGCTACTTCACGCTCTCTGTTCAATACACCCTAAGGCGGCAAAAGAGTAGAAAAATTGATAGTATTGCCCAAAATTCTTTCAAGTATCTCCCCAGGAATCCGTAGATTATTAAAGAATTGTTAGCCTTTTTTGACAAGCAATACTATAGAGTTGAAATTTAAAAAACAGCCAACCCAAGCCAGTCCATTCCCCGTATAAAATCCTCGGAAAATGCGCCAAGACCTATATACCAACTATTGCTCTCTTCACGATTTCTCAACCGGCTGAGATATAGAGTTCTAAAGGGTCGGAAAGTAAAACCCCAGGGAATTTCTTCACATGGAGAAATTTTTGATCCAGATTGCTTCGCTAGGTCAGTGGTTGACAGGTTGTGAACATCGCTGTTTTCCGTGGCCTAGTACTACTGTAGCACGGTCCATGCCCCGGGGTTAACGTCAAAAAGGGACTGGCAAGTCCCGCAAGGGGATTTCCGAATCTCCCCTCTTTTCTTTTCCTTCCTTTTTTCCTGCAACGGGCGACATGGAGGACCCAGAAAATCCACAAAAACACGCTATGACAATCGAATTGAAAGTGCAGTACATTATATGAGCCTGAAAAAAACAAGAAGATGAAAAACCTTATTCAAGATATATCCCTCGGCCGCCCTCAACACTGCTGCCGGCGTGTCTACCCTCACTGACAGACTATCACCTCAAGCTCGGATCCAACAACGGGGGAAGGCCAAGAGTTCATGCAGAAAAAAAATAAGAAAATAAAACCAAGAGATTGGTCCGGGATCAGCC
Source organism: Tuber magnatum (assembly GCA_003182015.1). Classification (NCBI taxonomy): domain Eukaryota; kingdom Fungi; phylum Ascomycota; class Pezizomycetes; order Pezizales; family Tuberaceae; genus Tuber; species Tuber magnatum. The sequence goes on from PYWC01000038.1 coordinate 1,199,206, forward strand.
TTGGCAGACCCCCCCCCCCACTCTTGATCCCGACAACACCCTGGCCATAGCATTGTCCGCGGATGGGTTTTTTGTCTGATGTTGAAAACCCGCAAGAAAGTCATTTCTCTTTGCATAAGCACGTTTGCCAAGAAATGCACTCACTGTATCATATCATAAGATAAACCAATGGTTATGAACGTGGGACACCGCTGTCAGGCTTTGGCCCCGGGGCTGTGCCGACGCGAGTGCTGATGTCGGCTCCATGGCAACCCTAAGTTGCACCCAAACCCCCATAGAGAAAGTAAGGAAAGAAAAAAGGATATTCCAAAGATGTCACTGGATCATTACCGGTAGGGAGGCTTTCTGGTAAGACGCAAATTTGTGCCGTGTTTGAGCTTGTTATCATACCGCAGCAGCAGCTGCATTCCACCTTCCTAATGCTCTTCGTGGGGCGAACTTGTTGGAGGTCACGCACCGGAAACTCGAGTTTGAAGATAAAGATATATGAAAGACTTGTGGAACTTGATTGAGCGAAGAGAAGAGAGAGACCTGATTCCTTGCTGGTCTCGTTTGCAATCGCTCTACCTAAGACTGTCCTTCTTATAACAACGAATAGCAACTATAGTGTACATCGGTATGATGCTTCTCATTCCTAGATCCCAACACCCAGAGTGGTACCATTGATGACCTGCACCGTCATATACTTCATCACATTGAAGTCGTACTTCCAACAAAACTGATTCAAGTGTAGACCAGGATCTCGTCTGAACCTGCAAACTGTAGACTTGAGAATGTACTGTACACAACGTAGACCGGTGGCCGCCCGTACGCCTCCAGCGCGGTGAATTCATCAGGTGTATCGAACCCCGGGTGCTAAAACACCTCCCCCCGGACTCCGAACCCTCTCCTCTCCACGCGCGGAGTATAGTACCGGTTGTCCATTACCGGCGCTAACCACCGGTGCGGGCTCCTAAACCACCAGTAAAGGAACCACACTTATTAAACCAGTTTCAAGAACTTAAGCACTGGGACGTCCTTTCCTCACCACAAACTAAGAACGCAAAAAAAGCTTGTTCGTGTATATGATGCAAGACATAAACAAAGCTTATGATCGATTTAATATCACATTTTCGAGTAATGGAAGACAGCAATTACCAAGCGCATACTGATCGTAATGCTCGAGCATCTTTTTCGCTGGTGGGGTTTCAACCAAGCTTCCTAAGAACGCACGGCAGCGCCCAACCTCGCATGCTTTGTCGTGAGCTCCTGGCTTACAAAATGCAACAAAATAAGAAGGCACGCTGGTCCTTAACGCCGATATTTACGAGTAAAACACAAGGTAGCGCTCAAGTCCAGGCTCAAGCTAATTAGAGCCTCCCAAATAATCGGACCGGTCAGAGGCGAAAAAGGGAAAGAAAAAAGCCCACCGACCAAAAAAAAAAAGGAAACGGTCCAGGGGTTGTCCCTTCTGCTTCCCTGACTTATCACAAACGAATAAGTCGGGCACCCCCCCTGTGCTGGGCTTTAGGGCGGGTTAAACGTACGTGAGGTGCAAATAGAACTTGCGTTGCAACGAAAGAATCTCAGTCTAACATCTAAGATTGACTAAGGCCAGGTAATCCAACATTGCCCCACTACTGGTATGCAAGCTTTTGTTTGTAAACAAACTTTTGTCTGCCTGGCAATCTAAAGTAAAGCCCTATAAATGTAATTTCTGAAAGCAAAAAAGGTAATATGAATAAAATGAATATACTGAGAGATAGCCTGGAAGGTAAACAATAGATTTATCAAATTGGTTAGGAAAGCAAAATTCTTAGCATTTTAGAAAATCAGGATTTGTTAAAAGATTTATAGCAACTAAGGCCATAAGCTTAGAATTGCTAGTTAATATAGTAATTTTGACTACTAGTAGGTGTTCACAACTTAATATATAAATAAATATAGAAAGAAAGAAAAACCAAATAACTTGAATGATAAAATAAAAATAGAGTAAATATTAGAAAGATAGAATAAGTAATAACAAACTATAAGTAATAAATAAAAAGTATAAGAAAAGAAAAAAGGTAATCATCATTATTACCACACATAAAACTATAATAAAACTAAGAAACTTCAAAAGTATAAGAAAGAAATTAACAAATTAGGAATTTGGAAACCATGTTCAAAATTATTATCAGTTACCTACTGACTAGTTTCTTTAGAGTCAAGTACTTGAAAACTAGTTGTACTTCTAGTGTTCTTCCATTTCTATAAAGATTGAATTGAGATTCTTTCTAGGAAAAGAATAGTAAGACTTTACTTGCAACCTTATACTGAACAGGCTGAAGTAGAGGGTCAAAGAGTTTGTATTTGAGAATTTGGCAGACTAGAATAAATAGAAGGAATACTTTCTCTCTCTTCAAGATATCCTCCTTCTCCCAATTGTTTTTACTTTTCTGGTAATTGTTCACACGGCTGTGTGTCCAATAGCCTACTATCCACAATTTATAATATTGAGAATATAAAATCAGAGGTTCCTTCTTTCTATTATAGACTTTGGTAACTTAACTATGATAGTACTGGGTAGTTGATTTTGTAAACTCAAAGGCTCTACCAGTGGTAGGAGTTTGGTTAGAAGGAATTCATTGTTAATACTCTAGTAAGTGTATCTATAAATTATATTACTTTAAATATTCAAAATTAAATGAGCAAATTTTATAATACCTGGGAGAAAAAAAGTCTTTTAGAGCTTGTAATAGCATTTCCTTTAATTTCCAACATTGAAAAATACTATATATCTTTTCTTCAGGAGATATACAGGCTTGGTGCAATATTTCAACAGTATAAGAAGTACTAATTCTATTCTGAAGATTGCTATTTTTAGACTAGCAATTGCAACGAAAGTTGAATTAGTTTGCTTAGATGTTTGTGAAATTGGTGGTATTGAGAGAGGCAGTGGTTTATTTAGAATGCTCAAAAATCCATGGTTGGGCAGGGAGCTAAGGTATTATTATACCAGATTCAGGTTCTAAAGAAGGTAGTAGTTGTAGAATAGAAAGAAATACAAGTAATCTGAATTAACATGTTTTTATCTAAAAAGACAATAGACATAATAGAGCCAAAAACACCTAACTGATTTGTAATATAGTCTTTAGAGGTTTTTCAAGCTTTGTTGTTATTGTCATACTCATTCTGAAATATAGAAACTGTCCTCCTATAAAGTGCAAACTGCTAGCACAACCAGTAACTTTCAAATAATATTAGTATAATTTACTTTAAAAGTTTAAAAACAATTTACCTCCATAATTGAAAGTCTTACCTCTTTCTTACAAGTCTCTATTTATTCTAGGTACAGATAAAACTCAAAATCATCTTTCAGGTATAGCTCCAATATCTCTCTTCCGATAATGTTCTACTTACCAATAAACTGTTTATTCAACTCCAGCTTGTATTGATCTAGAGGAGTTCGAGCTCTTATTATTCTTATCATATTCTAGTATATAAGTCACTCTGGTATAGGAAATCAATAAAAGTGAAGTGATTGATAGTAAGAAAAAGAAGAAACTGTGCAGAGTTGTTAATAAGAAGACTGGGTAGTAGCGTAATATGTTCACATCTAGGATGTGAATCATGCTTTGAGTTTGCTAGAAACAATTTCCCTGCTTAAGTAATAAAAGACAAGAGCTGTTTGACTAAAGAAGGCTTTAAAAGAGTATAATATGAGATCAAAGAAGTAACTGTTCAACTAAGTACATTACATATACTTGCAGTGGAAGTCTGTTGTTTCTATTGGGGGAATTAGTGGTGTTTAAATACATAAATCTATTCATGTTCTATATGAACAATATCAAAAACATCGAAGTATCAAGTGATACTTAAAACAAAACATGGGTGCAGTTTTGGGAAAACTAGTAAGATTGCTTTGCTCAAGTTTTAAGCTAGTCGTACTTTGAGTTTACATTACAACCTGAGCTATTGTGAAAAAGGGGTAAAAGAGATTTTTACAGAAAAACTCAAGTAGCTCCAAAACTAGTATCTAAAATGATTTGTGAATAGAAGCTAAATATGAACTATTTTTTTGTTATTATTTTAATATAGGACAATGTTGCTTTTATATTTTTAGTATATAGAAATAAGGTCTAGGTATCTGGCTTTAACATATCTAATAAAGAATATATAAATAACTAATATCAGTAACTGCACCAACCTTTATCAACAGCTTTTTTCTTATTTTTAGAACCTGGTGGTCAACCATATGGTTTCTTTAAAAAAAGTACTGATTTGAGATTAAGAAAAACTTTCTATATTTTGGACTCTATCAGAATTCAAAAAGACTGATAAGGGATTAGTGCAAACTAAGTACACCTCAGAATTAATGTACCTGGACTGTTTTAGGGAGACAGTTACCTACTCCTATCTTATCTGCTATTTCTTTACTAGTTACTCTATCTTTTGTATATTCAGTATTTATAACATGGGTATTCTTCTTTGGATGAACAGCTGATATCAAACTCTCATTGATCTTTAAATAATACTAGTGATGTTGATATTCTGAAGGAACCTAGGAGGAATATTTATTCCACAGATCATGCTATTTGTCTGGATTTAAGCCTATATAGTATTTGTTGTAGGGTGGGGTAGAGTTGGCTTTACCCATGGAGGCAGCCCTATTACATTGGTCGAGGAGGCATATTTTGTATGATCTTCTCAGCCTGGCCCTATCGAGGGCCTGATCCCAGTTACTCTCTGAAGAGGGCCCCAGTTCTTGCTACTGAAATTTGATGGGGGTCTATTTAGGATATAGGCAGTGCAGGGCGCCTCATGTGTGATGGGGTAGGGAAAGCCTGCGAAAAGACCCTACCCCAGGCTGTTAACCAGTGGAGGGCAGGGAATAGGACTGAGGGCCCTGAGTTACACATAGGATGAACTTTCATAGTACAATGGGCATGGTATGTGGCTGTTGGCAAAAGGTTATGTATTCAATTCTGAAGCCCATGTGACTATTTGGACAATGAGATATTTTCTACCTATGCGAATAGATAGATAAATCCCTTATGCTAAGCCGACTAGAGAATGCTGACCGAGGGGTCTTCCTTCACTCATATCAAAGGAGTCCCCACCTTTACTACACAAGTCAGAGAAAGTAATTTGGTTGGTTGATTGCAAAGTTATATACTTGAGAAGAAAGCTAGATAAGTGGAGGACACGCAAGAGATAATTGTACATCCATACCCAAATGCAGACAAAGTGGAGCTATGAGATGTCACACTGGTGATGAGTCAACATCTGGGGGAGAAGATGATTGCAAACTCATCTACTATTGGTCTGAGATGGGCAAATATTACTTATGCTAGGGTTGATGCAAAAGGATAATAAACCCAACTAGATTGATAAGTCTGCCATCTGAGCTGATCACTCTGTATACAGAGAACAAACCAGCAACTACATGCCAGGGTGAAAGGGTTTAAATGACTATTGATAGAGTGGGTACTGCATGGAGAGGGATAGGAATACCCTTCCCACTACCTGCAGAATTCAGAGTCAAACAGGGTTAAGGTTTTCACAGTTTATAAAGTTTATACTAAGGAAATAAGGCAAAAGGTTAGGAAGATTAGATAGTCCACGAATACCCAGATATGGAATACAAATATTGAGGTGCCTCCTGCACTTTTACAGACATCATGCATGACAGAGAAGAGACCTTATCAATATATTTATTACTTGATACAACCTTTATACCTTCATCCATCCAAATGCAGAATGAGCCTTCCTAGCATTTACTTCATCAAGTATTGGGCCCTAGTCTGAACTAGCTTGTCCTTAGAGTTGGCTACTGCTTAATACCCTGTGAGGAACTCTAAGCTTATGCCCTGCAGCTCACTGGGACTAATGCCAGTAAAATTGCTCAAATGAAAGACATTTTCTGTAAACCTAATTTAATTCATTGATCTTCAAGTGATCTTGTAACCTCCATAATATCTGATGTTGTAGACCTGAAATGAAAGAAATTGTACATTTCAATTGCCTTAAGTTGTTTCAGGTAAGGACTTATTGCTGACTCCTAATTACAGAATATTGTTTGAGAAGAATCATTAAACTGTCATGTAGCTTTAATCTTCTCTGCTTTTCTAGAACCATCAATCAAAGTAGTATATATCTCTGATGTTCAGACCTTGCTACAGTTTACTCTCTACTTGACAGTTGCGAACTCATAGTCTATACTATTTTGCATGTATTCTTTCATATAAAAGTCCAAGGCAATGCCATCTATCTTTCCTGTAGCTACCAGCTAACACCAATACCACAGCATGGGGTTTTTCTTTTGGACCTCTATAGTTATTAGCCCAGAAGTCAATTTTTAGTGTTGTTCTTCATATTGAGGTTAGAAAATAATATAGAATATATACTACTTGATTTGCTTTCCTACTCTACTATGCTTTTGTAAATATTTTATGGTAGTCTTGATTGCGCTTATTATTTACAATACCAAATACAGGTAGTTCCAATAGTAACCAGTCATACGATTGTGATAGTGGTTGGAGAACATTGGCTATTTTAACAAGTTGTTGGAAATTAAAGGAAAAACAGCTTATTCCTAAATCTGAAACCTTTGCTGACTGAGTGTCTATTTTGTAGACACTTCAACATTCTTCATACTTCTCATAATGAACTCAAAGTTGTTCTAGGCTGATTCCTTATGATCTAGACATATTGTTTTCTACTTCAGAAACATCTAATGATTTTCCTGATTGAGACTGATATTGTTTAGCTGAAGTTTATAATATTATATACTTATTATATATATTTTTTTATGGTTTTTGTATTTTTAGAAAGAATAAAGTCTTATAAGATTTTCAAATATTGTAAAATCTAGAATATAATACAGACCTATCACCAGGACATGGATTGTAAGTATAAATACTGCTCATATATCTATCACTAGGACAAATAAGAGAGTAGGTATATAATATTCTGAATATCGATATAGGGAGTAATAGTTCTAATTGTTTCTATAAGGAACTGATATACATGAGTTATGGCAACCTGAATCTAGGCCCATAGAGGTATTCAGGTAGTCGACTGGTAGGAACAGACAGGCAAGTAACTACTTACCTTATAGGTACCCTATACTCTGGGTCCCCCTAGGAACAAGTATGACAATTCCTACCAGTCGGCTCTCTTACACATGGGCAACAATATCTTAGTCCATGATATTCAAGACTAGACTTCATCTTCTGAGTCAGATAGCTAAGCACCTAAGGCTCCTATCGGATGACTTGTTTATGAGAGTGTGGGTACCACGTAGTTGTTTAGACGAAGCTTAAAGTAGTAAAGTTATTGGTAAGAAGATATGAAGATGATAGTGTAAAGAGCTCATTCTCCTAGCTCCTAGAGTTATCTTTTATACTTGCTCTGCACACCAACCCTAATCCTGTGACTCATACTCTTGAGTCACTTGCCATACTCATGTGAGCTAAGTGTATCACCAGTATGAGAACCATGACATACTGCTTGAGTCATGTGCGAAAGTCATTATATCATGTGACTCGCAACTGCGAGTAATTCAAGGGCATCAACTAATTATATTCTATAAATGACTCACAACTGTACGCTGTGTGAGAGCCCATGACTCCAACTGTGAGTCATAGTATGAAAGACTAATTAATCTACCTTGCTGGTAAACCTTACCAGTTAGCCTTACTCAGTCCTTCCAATATTCTGTTCTGAGTCTTCCATGACGTAACTACTCTTGCTCCTCTATCACCATTTGTGATATTAGCTCTCCTCTTCCTTGAGTCTGAGTCCCATCAGGCAATGCCTATTGCATTAGGCCTCTCCCCAAGACCTTTGCTTCCCTTCCTAACAACTTTCACTCTCTTCATTCATGCTGCCAATTTTCCCTTCATTCTTGGAGCATGGTGTTTGTGACTGCAATCGTTTGCTGCTGCATTCAGATCATTTTTTCTTGGCCATTGATGGGGGTTTGTTGGTTGGTGCTGACCCCTTGGGCCTTGTCCAGCATTCTCCACAGGTTGTCAATCTGCTAGTGTAGGCAGTTTGGGTTCTAGACTATTTTTATATTTTCCTCCCTCCCTTCTCCCTGCTGCTGTGTCTTTATAGCCCCCTCTGTATTCTTATTCTTTCATGGCCCCTCTTCGGAGGTTTTTCAGGTCGATCCTTTTGGTGGTAATAGCCTGCCTCTATCTTCTCCATTTTATTGGTCTTGCACTTATCTTGGTAGCACTCCTGCCCACCTTTCTTGCTGTGAACTTTCATTCTATTCCAGAGAGTTCTGGCCACCTGTGGTAACCATCCTTCTCCTTGCTTGTTGCTTAGATGCACACAGCATCGGTTATCATAACAGCTGGTTGAAGACATAGCATTGTATTCTGCGGTTCTGGTTGCGTTACTTTGTCTGTCAAGGAGCACGGCTTTGGATAGCCACTCATATCCTGGACTAGTGGGAGTGATATTGCCGGGAAGACCAATCATTGTGTCCCATCCACCTTGTGGCCTCAAACGGTGTGATTCTGGTTGTGATCTTGATTTTTACCCACTCTGGTTTTGTGGGGGTATTATTGGTGGAAGTAGCAGATTGTGAGATCTGCTTCTCGACGTTGGTTGCAGAGTACCATGTTTTGTTGTATTCTGAAGAGTAGCCCATCCACTGGGGGTGGTATTGCAGTTTTCTGTAGTGGAGTCTTGTATCAATAATCTCATTGAGTTTGTATTCATCTTCTCTGTCTATTTCAATATGTAGAGGGGAGGTTTTTCTTGTGAGAGAACCTCGTGGTTTGAGTAAAGTTTGAGGAGTCAGATGTGTAATGTATTGTATATGGCCATCTGGGGCGATAAGTTGAGCTTATAAGCATGGGTTCCCACTTTGGCTAAGAGATTGAATAGTTTGAATTTCTTATAGTTTAGTTTCTTTGATGGTCTCATAGTGCATATGTTTGGTGGCAGTAATAATACCATATCTCCTGTTTTTAAGTTCAGATCAGGTTGTTGGTGTTGATTGTAATTTTCTTTCCGTTGTTGTTGTGCCGTATCCATCCCTGCTCACAACACTTCGCCAAGTGACACTATCTTATCAGCTTTCCTTATCTTGCCATTAGGCAAATGACCTATTGCTTCATGTTCTAGATTCTGTTCTCAATTTAAGTAGAATGGCATATTCTTTATCCTTTGTTGTTTTCAGTTATTGTAGGCAAATTCTGCTATCGGTAGGAGTTCATTCCAGTTGCCCTGCTCATAGATGACGTACACTCGTACACATTGCTCTAATATCCTGTTGACTCTTTCAGTTTGTCCACATATCTGTGGGTAGAATACTGTGCCTAGCCTTTGTTGGATGCCCAATTTTTCTCTTGTTTCCTTACATACTTCAGAGATGAACTGCAATCCTCTGTCAGTAATCACATCTTTTGTTAGACCATGGAGTTGAAAGATTTCACACAGAAAGATCAAGGCGAACTACTGTACCGCCATGCCTTTCCTGTATCGAATAAAGTCACTCATTCTGGTCAGTTGATCTACAACTATGAGAATGGCATCGTAATTGTCTGATAGAGGTAAGTCCTTGCTGCAATCTATAAATATAGATTTCCATACTTTATTTGCTGGTTTCTTGGATTTTAGCAGCCTGTAAGGTGCATGTCGTGCAACTTTTGTTCTTGCACAAATGTTACAGTTTTTGACATATAGTTCGATCATTTTTGGCCTACCTGGCCAATAGTATTGGCAGTATACTAAGTCTGTGGTTTTGGCCATTCTCCTATAACCTGCTGCCGCTAGATCATGGTTTCTTCATATTAGTTCGGTCTGAATTTCTTCATTCCCCAGTATCCATGTCTTATCATCATATCGGAGGTAGCTGTCTTCCTATCAGCAGAACACAAATGTGATGTACCTTATTTCCTTATCTCCTTTCTTTTGTACTTTTCGTATCTGCTGGATTCTCTGGTCCTTTCTACTCATTTCCCAGATGGCGTCAGTTATAACATCTTGGATTTCTACTGTCTCCAGTGCTTGGCAATATTTCTCTGTCAGTAATTGTATTCATCGTCTTGGCACTATTCTTTCATTTTTATTAGTTATTGGTTAGTTCTTTGCCTGTCTTATAAGTGCGTCCAGTTTTCCTCCTTCTATTTCTTGTCACTATTCAATTCTGAAGTCATACTGAGTCAGGTTCTCTATCTATTGCATTTGACGATCATTCAATTCTTTCGTTATCATGAATGGTATCAGGGTTTTGTAGTCCATTAGGATCTTGGTGCAATGGTTAGTATTTTGAACCTAACGTCTCTATTCTTTGAGAGCCTGAACCATCACTAGCAGCCACTTGTTGTGTATGTCATACTTGCATTCATCTGGGGTCATCATTTTGGATGTGAATGCAACCAGTCCCTAGTTTCCATCGTTGCACTTCTGTGATCGGATTCTTGAATAAATGTTTTTTGACATATCTGTTTCAATCATCGTTTTCTTTCTGGGGTCTATACGCACCATGATGGGAACCAATGTTATCTTGGTTCGTGACTTGTTGAAGGCCTTTTCTCATTCATCTCCCTAGTTCTATTTGACGTCCTTGTTGAGGAAGTAATATATCAGTTTTACTATTCTGCTGAATCCTGTAATGAAATGACAGTAGCAGTTGTAGAATCCCATAAGGTATTAAATGTCTCCGATTTCCTTGGTTCTTCCCACTCCCATATCACAGTTATTTTGACTGGATCGATTGGAACTGCTTCTCGATTTATTATGAATCCAAGATATTCTACTTCTTATTTGTCGAACTTGCACTTGCTTGCGATGACCTTCATTCACAATTTTTCTATTACCTCTATAGTGTTGTTCTATATTTTTGGAATATATAGGTACATCATTCAGGTAGACAATATAGCAGATCTCTAGATATCAGTTCATTACAAGGTTTATCCATCTGACGAACGTTTTGGGCACGTTGGTTAGCCCGAATGGTATAACTAAATATTGGTACATGACATACCGTGTGCTGAATGTTTTCTTCCATTCATCCCGTGGTTTGATCATGATATTGAGGTAAGCTTCCTGGATGTTGAGCTTGATGAAGTACTTGTTTGTTCCTTGTTGATCCAGGGCCTTAGAGATCAACGGTAGCGGGTACCAGTCCTTCTTCATTATCCCCGTGACAGCACAACAATCTACATCCAGTCTTATCTTTCTATCCTTCTTGTATACGAACAGGATAGGTCATTCTGCTTTGGGAAATGAGTCCCTGGTCTATCCTCTCTTCTAGTTTTGTACAATGGAGGTTTTAAGTTCCTGCATTTCTGTTTTACAGAGTGGGCACATCCTTTTCATCAGGAATTTGGTGTCTTTCTTAAACTGGGTTCCCAAGTTTACCCCATTCTGATGTGGTGGAACCTCTGTTGCATCCTCTCCTTGGAACAGTTTCTACAGTCAATACTATTCGTTTGGAATCATTGGGCTCTATGGTTTGTTTTTCTTGCACCAGTGGTGTTGAATTGCTAGTTCTGTGCTGACATTAAGCCTTGTCCATGGGCCCGGGTCTTGGTCCCGTCATACTTTGAGAATTCCACTATTTTCTCTACATCAATAGAACTTTCCGAATGCCGATGTAACCGGGGCACCCCTAGGAAGATGGATCCCAAGGTTGTGACCGGACCCAACAACCTCAAACTTATTGCCAAAAGTTCACCCAGATGTAGGAGTAAAGTAAGCGGTAAAACTTAATATTGTTAAGCCTGATGCTTCACTCAATTAAGGTCTCGAGAGGATTGATTGTTGGAGTAGGAGAGTTCTCGCATAGACTTTCAGGTAGTTTTATCTTACGCCAGAAACTCCCCTATCAGTTTACTCCAACCATTCGAGCACACCCTTCTCCGCTAAGGGTGGTCCGACACGTCTCCTGGCCCACCTTTCTGGCATGGATGTGTCGACACACTCTAGTCGGCATTCACCTTATGCAGTTATCGTTTCCGCGGTGCATTTCCATTTTGCCTGCCGGAGTGAAAACATATGCGCATTGGTATCTTGCTAGTGGCTAACAGTCAAGGCACCTCATGAACTAGACTGTCCATGACACCCTTCCCATATGCATTGATCTGTGCTTCACTCCGGAGGCTAGTGTGAGCAGTTTATCTATTTACTATTTACGGGTCTCGCGCTTCCGGTGTCTTCCGCAGGGCGCGGTAGTATAGGAGTGATCCAATGGGCGCAACCCATGACGACTACCTCGGATATACCTTCCCTGTGGTAGGAATCATGCTTTTAGTGTCTCTTCACTTCCCTTTCAGAGCCTATAGCGTTGGGAGCACGTTCGGGCTTGGTAGGTGTGAAACTCTTGCAGTCGCCCTGGCACCACCCGGGACTACCGACAGGACCCCTATGGTGAACACCTGTTAACTCCCTTAGCTTGGGTCCGTTTTACTCCGAACAACTTGGAGGAGATACTCCACCATCCACCCTATGCCCTCTTATACATCGTGTGAACCGCGCACGGTCGACTGGCCTGCGGTGACGTATACGGTGTTTCAAGCATGTCTGCAAAGATTCCTCTTTGCTAGACTGCACACAACTACACAACCGTTTGCCCATGACGTCCAGGCCTCAAGGCGGGGCCGGAGGAGTATGATAGGAACAATGTCTCCAATTTACAGCTTCTTCGAAGCTACGTAGCCCATCCAATAGCATCCCCCGGAACCCCAGATTTCAGTATCACGCATGGCTTGACGTGACGAACATTCCCGTCAATTTTTGCGAACTCTTCGCGAGAGTTCGTATTGAAAGGTAGGGTAACTCAGGACTTTGGGCAGGGTAACCCAAGCCCCAGGGTTGGATAACCTTGTCCAGCTGACCAGATAACTTTTCCCTGTTACCCTGTCTATCCCGTCGCCAGCGATACACATTTCAGACCTGTCTCCAGTTAGCTGGCCTAGCTGAGGAACTGCCGCTTCAGAAGTCCCTAAGTACGCTCCCACTGCTCGCGGGTGTGTTCAGGTACCTAAGTCCCTGACCAGCTAATTCTGTTCATTCTCGGAGCCTGGGCCATCGGGTCTCCGTTGGTCAAGTTCTTACTTGCCTGCCGGTTCCTACCAGTTCGCCTCCTGGCTACCTGTATGGGCATAGGTTCCGTCTGGCATAGCTCATGTATGTTGGGTCGTTGCGTCACTCCTCTCGTCTTAACGGCGCATCCTGGACCCTTAGTGTCATCTCTTATTTCCACGAATCGATTCCCCTAACACCCTATGGTCACTGGGCTTGGACAGATTTCTTTGGTGGAAATCCCGCATGGCCTGTAAGCCTCTCCCTTCTAGCCTCTCATAGGGCTCCCATGAATTCTCCTCAGCCCCGTAGCCTTTCCATGAAACCAGGTACTGGACGAAGCACGACAGAAACTTAGCCATCGATCTTCTGTACCATCGGCTGTCCATAACAGCTTCAATAATGTAACTGGGCTCATTGTCTACAAGTTCCGGAGTAGGGACTTCCTTGACCCTACCTCCTGCTGGATCCTTACGATAGGGTCCGTGCAACGTGACCTTGAAAACAGGGTGGATGCCCTATCTGGTGGGCAGTTGGAGTTCGTTGGCTTGGTTACCCACTCGACGTTTGACCACAAAATGGCCAAACACCCAGTGGTCCAGCTTCTCCATTGGACGCTTGGTCCGGATGTTCTTTCAGTTTAACACTACACGGTCCGCTTTCTTTGCCCGACCAGCGGCCACATCCCCTAAGGTAACATAGTCTACTGATGGCACCCTTTTCTGGTCATGCCATTTCCGTTGCCTTTCCTGTGCCCATTGAATCGTTTCTCCAATCTCTTCCCAGGTTCCTTCCCATTCCTTGACCAAGAGCTCACTGCTAGGGTCTATTCCTTGAGTATCAGACACGACACCTGACCAGTTTGTCCTTGGGTTAAACCCATAGTTGATCTCAAATGGTGACAACCTGGTGGATTCTGATGTCGAGGTGTTGTACGCATACTCCCCAGGGCGTAACAGCGAAACCCAATCATCTTGTTGGTAGGAACAGTAACTACGCAAGTACTGCTCCAGTGTCCCATTAACCCTCTTGGTCTGCCCATCAGTCTCAGGGTGGAAGGCAGTCGAAACGTTTAGTTTCACTTGCAACAAGTGCATTAGACTCATCCAGAACTTGGATGTGAATCGGCTATCTCGATCAGAGATGATTGACTCTGGCAGTCCAGGAAGGCGCCAAACTTCCTTCTGGAATATCCAGGCAAGCTCCTTGATAGGTACCTCTGTGGTCAGGGGTATGAAATGGGCCATTTTCGAGAATCTGTCCTCTATGACCCAGACCTTGGTATACCCTTCGGACTCTGGCAGCGCTACAATGAAATCCATTGAAATCGCTGTCCACGGCCGGATAGGAACACCAATAGGTTCCAGCAGCGCGAACTTCTTGTGCCTGATCGATTTATTTCCTGGGCACGCATCACATGTCCTCACGTAGTTGGTGATATGCTCCTCCATCTTAGGCCAATAGAAGTTAGCTCTAACCCTGACAATGGCCTTGCAAGTCCCGAAGTGTCCCGCAATTGGGGAGTCATGTTCTGCCTTCATGATTGTCTGCTTCAGATCCTGACCCTGGGGAACATACCACCTGTTCTTCTACAGTAGTAAGCCCTTTTCCATGGTGAAATGTCGGTCAACCTCCTTGTCACCGGTAGCTGTTGCCTTTAGGATTCTTAAGTAGTCCTGGTCTTTGGTTATCGCTACCCGCAGTTGATCCAAAAAGGAAGACTGGAGCCGAAATCCATGGCACACCTGCAACACTTGTGGTTGCAAGATGTCTAGTTCCTGGCTCCCAACCCACTGTCCGGGGCGAAAAAACGACTGTGGCGGAAAATCACTTCCCCCTTCACTGCGCTAGTCCCTACGCCGCGACATACCATCTGCCTTCTCATTCAACCATCCTTCTCTGTAAACCACCTTGAAGTTAAACGGTTGCAGGAACTTAGCCCAGCGGTCCTGCCTTCGGTTAAGGACCTTGCTACTATTGAAGTACTCCAAATTCTTATGATCCGTACAGATCACCAACTGGTCTGTTACCGAGCGTAGCAAATGACCCTATTCCTTGAACACGGCTACAATGGCCGCCATTTCCTTGTCATGGACATCATAATTAATCTCCACTGGGTGAAACTTCCTACTATGGTAGGCCACTGGATGCCATCTCTCATCTTCACAGAACCAGGAGAGAACGGCTCTTAATGCAAAGTCACTAGCATCTGTTTCCAGCCGGGTTGGCTGTTCAGGGTCAAACCGTGCTAGGATAGGTTTGGACGTGAATGCTTCCTTCAAATGGTTGAAGGCCTGCTCACGCACAGATGTCCATTCCCATGGGACATCCTTCTTTGTCAAGTCCATCAGAGATTTCGCTATATTGCTGAACCCTTCTATGAACCGACGATAGAAGTTGACAAAGCCCATAAAGCTTTGAACGTCGACGACGCATGTCGGAGGTGCCCAATCCCTGATTGTCGGCGCCTTCTCCGACAACATAGAGATCCCATATCGGAGATCTTCTATCCGTGGAATTCAAGCTCCCGTTGGTGGAAACTTGACCTCTTCATACTTACACACAGTCTAGCTTTCCGCAATTTCTCCATCACACGCCTCACTATCGTGACGTGCTCCTCCATAGTTTCGGAGTAGATCAGGATGTCATCCAGGCACACGATGACTCCTTCCTCAATGAGATCCTGAAAGACCTCATTTATGATGCTTTGGAGAGTTGCTGGGGCATTACACAACCCAAACGGCATCACCGTGTATTCATACAGTCTATACCTACACTGGAAGGCCGTCTTCCCTTCCTCACCTTCTGCCATCCTCAGAAGGTAGTAGCCGTTCTTCAAGTACAACCTGGTGAACACAACGGCTTTTCCTAACCTATCTCGCAGTTCGTTCATCAAGGGTAGAGGATACTTGCTCTTCACGGTAATTTTGTTCAGCCCTTGGTAATCTATTACCAGTCTTAATGTACCATCCGGTTTTGGCACGAAGAGGATAGGGGCTGCTGCTGAAGAACTGCATTGCCGTAGCTTTCCCATTCGCAGCATGTTATTGAGATCTTCCTGTAGTGACTTAAGCTGCTTTTCCGATAACGGATAGATAGGCGCAAACGGAGGTCGAGTTCCAGGTTGCAACTCGATCGTAAGGTGATACTTCGCGTACTCCGGTAATGCCTCAATCCGTTCTTGACTGAAGATATCCCCATCGTCCACATACCTGGCGAGTAGCTTAACCGTAATGTCAGCACCTTCCTGATCGGAGAATTGCACAATTCCCAATAGGTACACATTACTAGGGTCTTCGGCTAGTAACTCTTTATTGGTCATGAACACTAACTGCCCCTGCTCTGCCAGGCAGTTAGTCTTGCAGAAATCTGTGCGCCAGGTTAGTGATCCAGTCTCCCAATCTATGTTGGGGTTACGGTTTCTCAACCAAGATATAGGTAGGTACCCATCCACCTTGGTGTCGGGCATATCTGTGACTTCGAAACGCATCTCATTGTCATGGTCACCTATCCTCATTTCTAATGACTTGGTATGGTGTAGACCTGATCCAGGAATGTGATTACCGCTAGCGTCGCTTATCGGCACGTGTACCTTTCGTCATACACAAGGTGTCTGAGTGTGCTTAATCCATCGGCTACTAAGCACTGGCCCAGTAGCTCCACTATCGAGTAGCAGGAGCGCTTCTGTGCTAACCTGTCTAGCTCCTATCTTCCAGTCTATCTTGACCCGCAGGTGGATAGACTTAGTATGGCAAGGCAAGTTGTCACGCTTCTGCCTTCTCGCTTGTCTTGGTGATTTAGTCATCTTGGCTTAGTAATTCCCTTTAGTCTCTTGCCTTTCAACACAAGAGCGGGCACAATGGGTCGTTAAATGTTAAGGGATTGGGATTCGTCTTTTTATCAATAACTAGGGTGTTTACTATCACGCGAGCATGATTTCGGGTACTGAACCCTCCTCAGGTAAACTTGAAAATCGCATCATTTATTTGATCCAGTCCAGCCTGAACCAATTCCACTTGTACTAAACATAACAATTTTTTCCCCCGAGGTGGGTAGAAGTCCGCTGTCGGACCGGTTCCAAGTGAGGCAGCCTTGCTTCCCCCATGTGGAGCGTCTGCTCGAGCAGGACCTCACCCAGCCTCAACCGAGATAACGTCCGATGACTTGCCCATCCAGCTAAGGAAATCCTGAAAGAAATACCTATAACCAGAACAAAGGAAATAACCTGAAACCCAGCCAAGGAGGGATAGCCCAGTCCACCGCGCACGGCCCGCAACATCTACCTGCTCACACCACCTGGGTGTAGTCAGTATCAGGATCATTTATGGGGTAGAAGGGTACTTACCCATCTCCGAAGCCACCTCCATGGCTCATGTCCATCTATCCCTCAGAGGTCTATGGCTATGGGTTAATAAGGTTACACCTTAAACAGAATGGGTTCTTTCCTATTACGATCCATCCGTATCAACCTCCATGATCTGAGGTGATGCCTGGCAGACTTCAAGTATCTTGGATGAGCAAGCTGGAGGTGGCGGTTTAATGCGCTTCAGCCACTTGTCTGTCCCTGGGGGCTTGCTTACCGGGGCTGACCGTTTCAACCCACGAGCCTGTTTGGATGAACTAACGCCTGGGGACGTGGCGGTACACTTCCTGCAGAAGTGACTACTTTGTCCATACTTGGTGCACTGGTTGTGCTTTCTCCGATGTTCGGTCAAAGTCGACGGGATTTCCTTATGTGCCATTGCATACTCAGAAGTCGCCAGCTTTGCCTGTTTCCCCGCATTGAAATTAGTAGGTTTGGCAGACCTCTGGTGTGGTCTGCCCGAACCTTTTTCCTTCATCTTGAACCTGCCCGATATCGAGGGTCTATCCTCCTTCTTCTCAGCGGGTTGAAACCGGGGCGCTGGGTGGATAACGCGGTTACTGAACCAGTTGTTGTGCTCCAGCGTATGCCCAACCTTCTGGAGAAGATCAAGGGACTCGTTCAGGTCGGTCGGATGGGGCTCCTTAAGTGCCCAGGCATTGTGAACCTCTTGTGTGATGCCTGATTGAACCTTGTCTCGTACCTGTACTGGATCTGTATAGCTAAGCTTATATATATAATCAATTATCTTATCCAGGTACTCATCAATGTGATGGGGCTTCATCACAAGGTGTCGCCACTCCTGAAGGGATCGATCTCGTTTGGCCTGGTCTCTGCCGAAACTTCGTTCCAGCAATTCCCGGAACCCTTTCCATGTCTGGAAGGGGTTGCCGTCTTTGACAGGGAGGCCAGTGCGCTTGGCGGCTTCCTTGTTGATATGCCCATGCAACTCCAGATACCATGCCCGGGCGGAGTCTTCCAGACGAGGGATGACCAAGTTTACCTTATCCATGTCGGTTAACTTGCAATCCGTAAAGTATTCAAATTTGACCTCTACCAAGGTCAAGAAGCTCGCGAGTTCTGTAACTTTGCCCTTGAATGGAGGTATACCACTCAGCCTCTCCAGTTTCTTCTGCCGGTGTCTTGGTGGTGGCCTAGAAGCTGAACCAGTACCCCTCAGGGCTCTCGCCAGGCTCTTGGCCCAGCGATCCCACCGTTCGTTTCTCCTCCTTGCTCCAGTCATCCTTGCGAGCACCAAGGAAGGGGGACAAATCCGTGAGAGAATCTCCATCGTCATCATCATCTGAGCTGTCATGGTCAGAGTCTCCTGGAACTCCCCCTGCTCCCACTGTACCACCTCCAGGTGGGGCTTTTCCGTCCCCACTACCTCCGGTGTTCCCCTCTTGTGATTCCGGGGGTCTATCATAACCATCAAACCATTCCTCCTGGCCATCCTGGTTACCATCCTCTGGGGGGTTAGCCCCTGATGGTCCTGATGCCGGTGGTGGAACAGGGCGTTGCCCACTCTCTGGAGTTGGGTTGGGTGCCGTCTGTCTTATCCGCAGAAAAGACTGCAACTCTGGACAACTCAAGGGTTGCATCGGGGGGCCAGCGTGCCTCCATGACCCACAGTACCCACATGTCGGTCCTCCATTTGCTTCTTTCTGCCACCTTCTATGCAGCACCGGGGTCCCTGGTCCCTTCCTACACCCAGCGGAGTGGTAATGAATCCATCCCATCTGGGTCTCTCCCGACTTACAGCCTGATAGACAGAACTCGTCTTGGCTGTCTGAATCGCCACTTGTGATGCTGGGGAGACCGGTGGGAAGACCTGGCTTCGAGGGTGCCGTGGAGACGACCGGTGCCCAAGGAACTGAGTGAGCAGGCGTCCCAGGTCCAGGGATTGGAGTCCCTCGTGATAGAGCCATGCGTGTTCGCTCCTCCTGGCATCTTACCTGTTCGAAGAACCCAGGCGACGCTGCATGCAGTGGCCGGAACCCTGGGGTAGGCGATACTGCTGGTGGGAATGCTGTGGCAGGGAAGGTATCTGGAGCAGGAAACGAAACTGGCAGAGGTGTGGGTCTTGGGGGGGCGATGGGAGGTACTGGAGTTGCAACTAGATGTGTTGGAGGGGATATGTTTGAAGCCGGGGTCGGACAAGGAGTAGGGTCAGGTGTGTCTGGTGCCGTGATACCCTTTGGTTTGGACGTCCTTTTCCTTACTCAACGTCCATCAGTTGGCCCGACCATTGGGCTGCCCGACCTACTGCGGGCAATTGAGGGGGGGACTGACAGGGAGCCTGTAGATGCTCTTGAGAAGGAGGAGGTATAACTGCAGCCCTCACCTTTCAGGCTTTCCAACCTCCATATACCGATTGGGCTCAGGTATGCCCTCCACTAGTCGTCTCTGGCTCTCATGGCCAACTCTATGCTGAAGTTCTCGGGCTTGGTATGGATGAGCAGGAGTGGGGGCGTGGCCTCTAACATCAGTACACCATTCTCAGCATCAATATTATACCCTCCTTCAAAAGCCTTTTCCAAGGCTGCCATCTGAGTCTTCCATGTCTGCTGATCCCTTATCATCCGCAGGTATGCCTCCTGCTACACCTTTATCCATTCCACTGCTGCCGCAGTGATCTGTGTTCCGAACACCTGCTGCTGCTGGGTGTTGCAATTCTTCAGTTCCCACTTCGCTTCCTCAATCGACTTGGCCACTTCCCGGAAGATGTAAGGTTCGCCGAATTCATGGGAGAACTTGCTAATGTGAACTCCATGTGGCGGGGGAGGGAGCATGTTATGGACTAGGGTAGGGTCTTGGAAAAATGAGAGCCCTGCGGCACGAGGGTCTGTAATCAGGAGGTCAAGACATTCAGGAGGTAACTGAATAGGAGCAGCCACAAAGAGCAGCTGGTGGCCGTCCCAGTCGATGCCGCGAACATCTGCAAAAACCAGCGAGCGAAACGTGTTAGCGGTGTTCTCGTCAAGGTCCAGGTCTGAATCCAAGTTGGATCCCATTCTGGTTCAAAGTTCGGTACTAGCCATTGCGCTTTCCACCCTAGGATACTTGTTCTGGACAAGGTTACCAGTATTCAGGAAAGGTCAGTGCCGAAGGTCGGAAAACAATTAATCAGGAGAGGAGTTAAGCGAGGAGCTCACTTAAAGATATACTGTAACAGGGGCACCGCTAGGAAGGTGGATCCCAAGGTTGTGACCGCACTGAACAACTTCAAACTTATCGCCAAAAGTTCACACAGATGGAAGAGTAAAGTAAACGGTAAAACTTAATATTGTTAAGCCTGATGCTTCACTCAATTAAGGTCTCGAGAGGATTGATTGTTGGAGTAGGACAGTTCTCGCGTAGACTTTCAGGTAGTTTTATCTTATGCCAGAAACTGCCCCATCAGTTTACTCCAACGAATTCGAGCAGACCCTTCTCCTCTAAAGGTCATCCAACATGTCTCCTGGCACACCCTTCGGGCATGCATGTGTCGACACACTCTAGTCGGCGTTCACCATATGCCGTTATTGTTTCTCCAGTGCATCTCTATTTTGCCCGCCGGAGTGAAAACATGTGTGCATCGGTGTCTTGCCAGTGGCTAACCATCAAGGCAGCTCATGAACTAGACTGTCTATGACACTCTTCCCATATGCATTGATCTCTACTTGACTCCGGAGGCTACTGTGAGTGGTTTATCTATTTACTATTTACTGGTCTCGGGCTTCCAGTGCCTTCCGCAGGCCACAGCAGTCCCGGAGTGATCCAATGGACGCTACCCATGACCACTACCTCGGATCTACCTTACCTGTGGTAGGAATCATGCTTTCACTGTCTCTGCACTTCCCTTTCAGAGCCCATAGCGTTGGGAGCACGTTCGGGCTTGGTAGGTATAAAACTCTCGCAGTCACCCCGGCACCACCCGGGACTACCTCCTGGACCCCCACGGTTAACACCCGTTAACTCCCTCAGCTTTGGTCCGTTTTACTCCGAACAACTTGGAGGAGGTACTCCACCTTCCACCCTATGCCCCCTTGTATATCGTGTGAACAGCCTACGGTCGACCGGACGGCAGTGATGTATATGGTGTTCCCAGCATGTCTGTAAAGATTTCTCTTTGCTAGACTGCACACAACTACACAACCGTTTGCCCATGATGTCTAGGCCTCAAGGGGGGGCCGGAGGGGTATGATAGGAATAATGTCTCCAATTTACAGCTTCTTCGAAGCTACGTAGCTCGCCTAATAGCATCCCCTATAACCCCAGATTCCAGTATCATGCATGGCTTCGCTTGACAAACATTCAAGTCAATTTTCCCGAACTCATCGAGGAACTTCGTATTGAAAGGTAGGGTAACTCAGGACTTTGGGCAGGGTAACCCAAGCCCCAGGGTTGGGTAACCTTGTCCAGTGGACCAGATAACTTTTTCCTGTTACCCTGTCTATCCCGTCACCAGCGATAGAGATTTCTGACCTGTCTCCAGTTACCCGGCCTAGCTGAGCAACTGCCCCTTCGGAAGTCTCTAAGTACGCTGACACTGCTCGCGGGTGTGTTCAGATACCTAAGTCCCTGACCGGCCAATTCTGTTCATTCACGGAGCCCAGGCCATTGGGCCTCTGTAGATCAAGCACTTACTTGCCTGCTGAGTCCTACTAGTTCGCCTCCGGGCTACCTGTATGGCTATAGGTTCTGTCTGCCATAGCCCATGTATCTTGGGTCATTACAGCCGAAGCAGTACTTTCACAGATTTCGATCATTCCCCGGAGTTTCCTTTCTTTGTTGGTTTGGGGATCTGTACTTCCCAATCCTTTCATTCTTCATGTTATTTATTCCAGACTTTCCACTTCCTTGAGCTCTTCTTTATTAATACTTTCCATACTCAATTGTGCGATTTGATCCCCTTTTTCCACTTGGAATTCCTTATCACTCAGGTTTGTCATGACTACCCTTACTTCCTCCATATAGTCAGGGTCTCTTACTCTTGCATTCGTTATAACCATGTGTTTGACTGCCAAACCGGTGCATGGAGTAATTCATGCACAGGTACTGGATGGTAGTATGATGGCTATTCTAGTAGCGATGGTCATCTGCCCTCCTGCCAGGTATCTTCTGTTGCTCATTGGCATACAGGTTATGCACGGCCACTCCTGTTGACCCATTGCTAGGCACTTATGCCTCATTGGTCAACTTCTTGACACAGGTCTGCTGCTCTACCTGGCCATTCAGGGCGCTTGGCCATTTAATGGCCTGGAGTTTGGAGACCTTCATGATTAAGTTCGGTTTCTGGGGTTCCACTTGGGGGGTTGTATATATCACCTAGCCTTCATTATAG
The DNA here is from genome assembly GCA_003182015.1 of Tuber magnatum. NCBI lineage: Eukaryota > Fungi > Ascomycota > Pezizomycetes > Pezizales > Tuberaceae > Tuber > Tuber magnatum. Next base: position 1,221,903 of record PYWC01000038.1, read on the forward strand.
TACCCTGTTTGTGAATATTGAGGTGCCAAGAGTAGGTCTTTAACTGCAGAATAAATGAAATCGTCCCAATTGGACAAAGGCTGAGTGACATAGAGCTCCTTGAAGTTAAGGAACTTTAAATCAGTCTGGTTCTGGCAGTTTTGGTCTGATTTAGGTGATTTCTTTTGCAAGTCAGTCAGAATAGTCCAGGTTATTTCATTCCCACTCGTTGGAAACAGGGCCCTGTAACGATGTCTAATACGAATAGGGAACAGTGCAGACACTGGGTCACCCATCGTTCATTCACAAAAGTGATCATGTTGTTTTCCCACTCGATTGTGGGACTGTGTTGTCTTTGCCATGGCATTTCGAGAACTGCCTTGTGGCCCTGTAGGTTGGCTAATGTTACAAATAAGATGAACTGGCATAGTGTAACAGGCATGTCATATACTTATTGGCCAAAGGTGCAGTATTGGATCACAGGGTCGGGAGGAGTATTTGGAGAATGAGTCAATCGCTACCAATGTGATGACTGCGCAAAAGCCTCATTTACACCACCATGGAAGGCTGCTGGCAGAGGGGTTTTTGCTACGTGTTCAAGGGAGGACTCTTGACTATCGAGATGAGGTCGAACAAACTAAGTTGGTTGATTGGTTGCAGAGATAAACACATGCAAAGATCCCTCAGCTGCGCCAATAGATGCATGCCAACCGGGGGGAGGTTGGCTACTCCGACAGGAGTCCCTGGCTGCCATGCAGGCAGTAAAACTAAATTTCAAGTCTATTGGTGGAGGAATATGGAGGAAAATCCTGACGAGAGAACAACGCCAAAGAGACGATCGCTCACCCACACCCAGAGATATGATAAGGTAGAGCCTGATAATGGCCTACTACATGGGAGCTTGGCCCCATGCGAAATGAGGCCTAAACGCCATTGGCGCAATAAGGAAGGAACATGCATCTAGTGGGTTGACACAGAGTGATGACGAATCCGGCTGTATCGATAAGTCTGTCCTGCCAGCTGGTCACTTCGTATGCAGAGATAGAACCAGTAGCTCCTTGCCACAGCGAAAGGGTTTGAGCAACAACAATTAGAGCAAACACTGTGAGGAGAGGGATTCGACACCATCCCCACTATTTAAAGAAATCAGAGTCAAGCAAGGTAATGGTTTTTACAGTCTATGAAGTCCATACAGGGGAAAGTGGTTGGAATACATAGCCTGTGAACACCCAGATGCGAAATATAAATGTCGAGGTGCCTTCCATGCTTCATAGAAATCATCAGCGATGGAGAAGGGGTCTTATCAATAGATTCATTACACGATACACTTCTTATAACACTTCTATCTGGAATTTCTGAGTGAGCCTTCCAAGAATCACTTTATCAGGTATCGGGCCTTAGTTCAGACTTGCTTGTTCTTGCCGTCAGCCAACTACTAAGACTATATTGATATCTTCTACACCAGCGAGGCTCACAACCACATTCTTGAATGAGCCTGGAGGACCGCGTGTCTAACACCCTCCACCACCTATCTCAAAACTACCTCTACTAAAACACATACACCCACAAGCTGGAGTTTGAGCTCGCCGTGGGTGAAGTGTTCGAAGTCTAAAATGTTCCCTTCTGATTCATTGATCACGGGATCAAGTGGAGCCTCATGACCTTCACACTTATACGCCAGGAAAACAAGATGTCGCAACCAAGGATTGAAGAAGGATCCGAGGATTCTAGCGATACAGACCTGTTGCACCCTGCGAGACAGCAAAGGCTGATCAGCGCATGCGGGCCAGGCCAAGATACCCCATACCCACTACCGCCAGCACCACTAGGGCCAGGAGGTACCATTCCACCACTGAGGTTGGACTGCATGCCTACATCTACAAACTAGGTAGGGCTACCAGTACCCAGAGGCCCTACCTAAAGCATTACAAAAAGATGAAGGGGAGAAAGGTTACACTCTGGAATCCCAACTCCCTTAGATGCTGCTGACTTGGGTACTTTCCCTACATATATTGGGTACTAATCAGTCAATTGGACCGAAGTGTAACCCAAACCGAGAATAACCAGATGGCCGCATATGGGACCCAGTCGGATGAGGGAAAGCAAACGGCCGAAGGTCTCGCTCAGGTATGAGAGCGATTTCTAAATGGGGAAAAGGTGGTGGAAGAGGGGATGGCGCTCTGGCAAAATAAGTGTAGAAAGTTGGAAGTAGAAGTCGTAGCAGAGATCACCAAACTTAAGAGGGTGGTTGAGGGTGCTCTAGCCCATATGCACGTGTGATCGGAGCAACAAGCAGCTGTAAGCGGACAGCTGCACCAGGACCTGGAACGCAACATCTACAAATCAATGAGGAGGAACTGGGGGCACTACACAGGCCTGGCTAAACTCTGGAAGGAATGGGAAGAGGAATGATGCCGTCAGGGGACCCAGGAAGTGCAGTTTGTAGTGGAGCTACAGACCCTGGATAACAAGGTGATGGTATGGTGTGGGACATGCAGCAAAACATGACCCAGATGTTTATTCTGTAATCGGGTGAAATGACTGTGCTGGTACGAACAGTGTGCGGCGGGTAACAAGGGGGATTAACCCATGATGGAGAAACCGGGAGAGCACAGTCGAGGCCATCCCAACTGGAGTAAAGGGAAGTGGCCAGTGGAAGGAAAACTGGGCCAGAGACCATATTGAGGGGCTGGAGGGAGAATGTGGCGCCTCCCAATGTGGCCGAAGGAGTGGGAGACCCGAACCCAGGGGATGACAGATTGGGTAATGGTGGGGAAGGACCGAGCTGCGGGCTGGGCGCTTTGCGTGTAGGAAGACTGTGGACGGCTAAGAAAGAAGAGGGATACCAGATAATGCTGCAGCTAGCCAAGGGGTTGGCACGACACACTGTGCTGCACCAGAAGAAGCCCACCGATCCTGCATTCGTATAGGAGAAAAAGTCGTACCGGGACATCAAAACCTGCCTACATGCATGGGAGCACCACCTTAGCTTATATCCTATGCTGTGGATAGAGGATAAAGATAGGATTGTATATGCCCTGAGAATGACAAAGGATGCCGACGTGTCACTCTTCAGCAACTGGTACAGAAAAAGTACAGAACAGCGTGAAGGGTATGCTGCTGGTCCTGAATTGCTCAGATGGGACCAGTTTTGGCATGAGATAAGCATGGGATACCCACCAAACAATGAGGACTGGACAGCTTTAGGACAGATGCAGAAAATCAAGTATGAGAAGAACATCGACAAGTACCTTCTCCAGATAGAAAACTTGAACATCCAGGCTAAGGTTCAAGGAACACCAGGGGGAAAGATAGTTGAGGACTAACTACCATAGGCAATACTGCGATGGCTGTCTGATAAGTGATATGACACCAATGACGAATGGCTAGAGCACCCTTGCGCGGTCGGCAACAAGGAAGAGGCTTTCCTCCACAGCAAAAGACAATAACGGGAGAATCCGTCTAATTCTGCAGGGCCTTCTGGACCGCTGATATAACGACCAGAGTACCAAGCAAAGGAGCCAAACCGAGGAAAGGAGTAAGGGCAACCAAGCAAGTTCAAGAGGGAGAGAGCTTCTTGGAACATCAGGTCAGTACGGTTTGTCCAGGCCAACAAACCGACCAGGATCCAGGAGGTTGAGCATACAGATTGGAAGCAAGCGTACAAGGGAATACCCCAAAACCAGATCGATGAACGACGGGAAAATAAAAGCTGCACCCAGTGTGGACTCAGCAACTACCAGTTGGGAGCTTGTAGGAAGGAAGCCGTTGTCCCAAAAATAGGACAACGGAAAGCAGTGCAGTTCAGGCACCGGAATGTGGTGGTTTGGAATACTGCCCCAAGGCCAGTAGTGAACCAAACCTATGTGCTACCAGAACCTAGACTTCGGGAGTTGTCGGATCAAGAAGGGGCATAGATCTGACAACTGGGAGTCCTGCATAAAAACCATGACTTATGTTTTGAGCAAGGGCAACGGCTTATTCAAGAATATTGGAGAACCACACTGATTAGGTTCTGAGCCTGGGCAGGGACAAAAGTGCGAAAGATATAGCAAATCATGTATAATGGAGAAAGTTAACCCATCTCTGTGGTATGTAATCAAGAATAACCTCTGACTTGGATGTGGGAGGCAAGACTTTATATTAGCTCCTGGGTAGAGTAGGTTCAAACCAGAGACAGAAGAATAGGGACTGTTGCGGGGAGCAACTCAGGGCGCCCCAACTCTTTCACCCAAAGATCATGCATGGAATATCAGTTGGGATAGTGCGGGACTGCCTGCAGGCACTCTCCCAGTCACCAGGATGGCACCACCGGTAACGACAAGTAGTTAGGCTGCAGGTTGCTAGATGAGACCAAAGACAGCGTGCCCACCTTAATCGTATGCAACGGCAGGATTGGAACTTCTAAGGCCAGGTTAGAAAGATCGCTACCTTATCTATGCACTGGTGGTATAGACTGGTATGATTAAATATCGTGATTCAGGGGAAAGAAGGCAAGAAAAGAGACGCACATGTTAGGGACCAACTTTATCTGAGGAGGCCTGAATGACCAAAATTGTGCAGGCACAATAACAAACACCCAAGATTATTGAATGCCACAAAGAAAGTGTCCATTAAATGAAGACAGGGTAACCATACGGGGGAACCAAAGCGACACAAAACTCTAGTCCCGATGACTACACATTACGGGTACCTGCAAGGTATGGCCCACCTCAGAATACAAGAAGAGGAAGTACAGATTCGCATGTTGTTAGACTTGGGCTCACAGATCTTTGCTATACGAGAAGCAGCAATCCAAAGATTGGGCCTAGCAATGAAACAGCATGAGAACCCGGTGTGTATAACAGGGTTTGACGGAGCACCCCCGCAAAATGCGGGAAGGTGCTATACGACCCCTGTCATGCTATAAATTGGGGCTAACCGACCTTGTGCGGAAATTACATGTGAGGTTATTAGCCATGGGATCCATGACTTATTAATTCCATTTGGTGGCTGGCACCACCAATGGCCCCTGTCATTCATAGAAGACACAAGCAGATAGACGTTCCAGGTGGAGTACTGTAAGCAACACCTGAAACCGGAAGGTGAAGGAATCTGCATCGCGGATGACAAGACAGTGGTCTCAGTTTCCCCGGGAAGATACGTGAGCCGAGTAGCAGGCCCAAAGAACCCGGAGGTAGTGGTCATGGAAACTCTGCCAAAGCCCTGGCCGGAGTACACCAATCTCTTCCTGCACCAGGCGGCAGAATGACTCAAAAATTATAATACCTTGGACTATAAGATCAAGGTTGTCAAAGGTGAGAAGCCCCCCTGAGCGCCAAGATACCTGTTATCTGAAAAGGAACTACTGGCGTTGCGAGAGTACCTTGACAAGATACTGCGAGAAGGTAACACAATACCAAGCCAGTTGCCTACAGGTGTACCAATACTTTTGGTGCCGAAGCCTTATGGGCAACTAAGACTGTGTATGGACTACCGCGGACTCAATAAGGTTACGATTGGCAACAAATACGCTCTACCACTCCTGAGTGAACTCAGAGATCGAGTAGTGGGGTCGCATACCTTTACCAGGTTGGACCTGAAAGATGGGTACCACTTGATAGGCATTAAAAAGCGGACCAGTGAAAAACTGCCTTCAGCACTTGATATGGTTATTACAAGTACTGGGTAGTGCTGTTCGGGCTAATAAACGCAGCCTGGACCTGTCAAAACATGATGCACGTGGTTCCTGGAAGGTTCCTAAGCTTGGGAGTGGTCATATAGATAGACGACGTTGTGATCGAGTTCAAGACTGAGGAGGAGTACATCAAATTGGTCAAGGAGGTATTGGACAAGTTACCAAAATACCGACTGGCAGTGTCTATCACTAAGTCAGTATCCACAGCAGGACAGGGGAATTTCTAGGATTTATAGTGAAGACAGAGGGGATCACTATGAGTGATCAAAAGGTCAAAGCCATAAGGGAATAGAAGAGACCTGAGTCCGTAAATGACATACAAACCTTTATGGGATTTGCAAACTCCCACCGCAGATTTATGAAGAATTTTTTCGGGGACTTGTAAACCAATAACAGGGTTGTTGAAAGGCGACCCAAGAGGATTTACATGGGAAAATGAGCAGGAAGAGGCATTCAAATTCCTAAAGAAACAGTTTGTGACGGCCCCCATTTTGGCACATTTCCACGCAGCCTGAAAGACGGTGGTGGAAACAGATGTGAGTGACTTTGCGCCACGGTGTATATTGTCACATTACATCAAAACAAGGCTACACTGGATAGCATTTCACTCCCGGAAGCTCAAGTTGGCAGAATGCAACCACGATGTGTATGAGAAAGAGTTGTTTGCCATAGTGGATGCATTTAAAGAATGGCGTCACTACCTAGCGGGGATGAAGGAACCCATCACGGTGTTTACCGATCATCAGAATCTACAATCCTTGCTCACGACCAAGGCCTGGAGTGCCAGGCAAACAACGTGGGCACAGAAGTTAGCAGATTTCAACTTCAAAATCATGTACAGACCAGGGTCGAGTAGCAGAAAGCCAGATGCATTAAGCGGGTGGCCAGAGTACTGTCCGGAGAGGGGAGCTGTGCAAAGAGAGAAACTGTCAATCTTAAACCCCACCTGTATTAACCAGGTAATGGTTATAGTGGTAGGAAGAGAGGATGAACCTGGTCCAGAGCAATGAACATGCAAGCCAGAATACATGCGAGCTATGAGACTACACCCAGAAGCTCAAATTCCCACACAGGGCTCGTGCATAGCGGCAGGACATAACATCTATACCCTGGAAGGGACGGTAGTACCTACTCACAGACAAGCAATGATAGCGACTGGAATAGCCTTAGCATTACCCTCAGGAACGTATGGCTGAATAGCGCGTAGAAGTGGTCTTGCCGCCTGCCATGGGATCATAGTTGTAGCAGGAGTCATTGACAGGGACCTCCAAGAAGAGGGAAAGCTGTTGGTATCTAATCTGAAGGACCAGGGCTACCACGCAGGGAAGGGTGAACGAGTTGCGTAACTCGTAGTGGAAAAGATTCATGACGAGATACTGCATGAAGAAATACAGCTAGACAATACTGAGAGGGGTCAGGCAGGGTTGGGAAGCACAGGAACCAATTTGGCCAAAACGTCCAGTGAAGCCAGTTAGCGGAAAGAGGAAAAGGGCTAAAACAACACTTTTTGATAAATTTGATCAGGGAAGGCACAAGGACCTGACAACTAAAGAAACCGTGGTAACCGATGCAGTGGTTATTAAAGCTATGGCATAGAAATTTGATGCCCAGTTTTTAAGACAGGTGGAGGAAACAGCAGCGACTAATCAGGACTGGAAACTGAGTAGAGAGGAGTTCAAAAGGCTCAGAGATGAGGGAAAGGAGATGCCAATGCATTGGACTTTAGCGGATGGCATTTTTTGCTATAATGGATAGCGATTCATTCCAAAGGACAAAGCTCTACAAACACTGGTTACTCAAAGCAGCCACAACTCCAGGGTTGCAGGACGTTTTGGGCAAGGAAAGATAGTTCAAATCATAACCAGAGACTTCTACTAGAAGGGGCTTGCAGGCTGGATAAACGATTACTTATAATCATGTGATGAGTGTCAACATAACAAAGCACAGTGACATGCAAAGTATGGGTTTCTACAGCCATTGGGAATAGCCTACGCGGACTGGACATCTATTTCAATGGACTTCATAATGCAGCTACCAAAGTCAGAAGAGAACACTCAGATCATGGTAGTAGTTGACTGCTTTACCAAGATGGCCCATTTAATAGAGCTCAAGGAAAATGCAATGGCAAAGGTTATAGCCCAGTCCTTTCGCTGGGAGATGTGGAGATTGTATGGGCTACCAACGGGGATCATCTTGGACATGGACAAGAAGTTCTCCAGTGAATTTTGGGAATCCCTTGGCAAACTCTGAGGTATTAAACAAAAGATGTAGGTGGTATACCATCCTTATATAGACAGGCAATCAGAGAGAATGAACCAAGTGCTGGAAGGCTATCTCCATAGCTTCATTAACTACAATCAGGATGACTGGTACCAACTGCTTCCACTAGTGGAACATGCCTACAAGTACTCGGTTACAAGTGTGTATGGACTAACCCCATTCTATGCGAAATATGGATACCACCCGCGGATGGAGTAGGTGAAAGAGTAAGAAGCTCGACATCTGGGAGCTACCACGTATGTCCACTGGATCAAGGAAATACATGGACAGGTGATGGCTACACTAAAGGCAACCGGAGAAGGAATGGGGTGGTACCACGATAAGAAAGCTAGGCCACAGCCAAACTTTCAGACAGGTGACTTGGTTATGCTAAATGCCAAGAATATTCACACCAAGCAACCCTCCAAAAAGCTTAGCCCGAGGTGGTATGGGCTATTCAAAATCCTGGAGCCACGCGGCAACTGGGCATTTACGCTTGAAATCTCGGAAGTCAGGAAGATTCACCTAGTCTTCCCTGTATCGTTGTTGGAGCCTTATCAGGTCAGTTCGACCAGCTTGAGAATAGCCCCCCAGGGCACCTGACGAGATGGATGGCGGCCTGGAATGGGAGGTTGGGAAGATGGTAAAGAGCGACATTATTTCCTACACTTGCAGGGCTCATGGGCACACTGGGAGGATCTATGAGCTCAGGTACTTTGAGAAGTAGCGGGAGTGTTTAGGGGATGAAAAGACCGTGGAACTGCTCGAATACTAGGGCCATGCGGGGGAATTGGTAGAAGGGTTTCAAAGAGAGACCCCGGAGATCCCATGGATATGGAGGAAGGAGGACAAGGAAAGGTTTTCCAGGGCGTAGCCTAGTAAATAGGCAAAGGTTTTTTGAACTATCTTGCCAAGTTCTTAAAGGAGTTTGATTGTACACTATTAGGGAAATAGATTATAGAGATTCGAGCCGAACTCTTAGAAAGGGGAGCTCCAATTACACATAGGAAGAACGTGCATAACGTCATGAGCATGTTATGTGATCATTAGTAAAAGGTTACCTGTTCCATCCCAGGGTCCGGCAGAGTATTTGTAGAATCAGTTAATTTCCACCAATTCGATGGCAGCACAAAAGCCTTGTTTACACCACCACTGAAAGTGGCCGAGAGAGGGGCTTTTGCTGAGTCTTCCAGAGAGGACTTTCAACTATTCTAGCATGGTCGAAGGAACTAAATCGGTGCCTTGGTTGTTGAGATAAATGCATGGAAAGATCCCTCAGCTGCACCACTAGATAGATGCCAACTGGGGGCAGGTCGGCAACTCTGACAGGAGTTCCCAGCTGCCATGCAGGCAGTAAGACTGAGTTTCTAGTCTGTTGGTGGAGGAATGCAGAGGAAAGTCCTGACAAGAGGACGACACCCAAGAGATGATCATTCACCCAGACCCAGAGACCTGATAAGATACAGCCAGATGATGGCCTACCGCATGACAGGTTGGCCCTGTGGAAAATGAGGCCTGAATGCTATTGGCGCGATAAGACAGAAACATGCATCCAGTGGGTTGCCACAGAGGGATGAGGCATCTGCCCGCATTGATAAGTCTGTAGTCAGAGCTGATCACTTCGTATAAGGAGATAGAACTAGTAGGAAGTTGCCACGGTCAATGGGTTTCAGTGACTATGATTAGAGCAAACACTGTGAGGCGAGGGATGGGATACCCTTACCGCTGTTCAAAGAAATCAGACTGAAGTGGGATAAAAGCTTTCAGGGTCTACGAAGTTCTTGCAGGGGAAAGTTGCAGGAATGGATAGCCTGTGAACTCCTGACAGGGAATATAAACATCCAGGGTCCTCCCATGCTTTATAGCGATTATTCGCGATGGAGAAGAGATCTTATCAATGTATTCATTATACGATATACTTCTTATAATACTTCTATCTTGACATTCTGAGTAAGCCTTCCTAGCAATCACTTCGTCACATATCGGGCCTTAGTCTAGACTCACTTGTCCTTAGAGTCGCCACCGCCTACGAGCCACCAGGAATGTCTCTGGTACTCTATGGCTACTGATACCTATGGCGATTTGTACTATCTTCGTGATCAGTTCCATGACGCTTTTTATTCTCTCTGCCAGGTATGTATTCCTTAGTTTTTTGGCCTGAATGGTGTTGAGGCCATGTTTGTCACATATTCTTCTCTTGATAAAGTTCTCTATTGCTCCCCAGTTGATCATTGCCTGTAGTATAACTGTTTCCTCTTTTCTGTATAATAGTATCCTAACCTTGATGTGATCCCCTTCATGTTATACCAGTTCTGTAGCTAGTATTGTGTAGTAGTTGGTCAGGGTAATGCGTTTCAGTCGTATCCTGTCCCTCAGATGATCTATTGCAAGGGGCAGTTGTCTTTTTCCACCTTCCCACCCTGGTTGTCGACATTTATCATGTGTAGCTTGGTCAGAGTGGGAGTTTGACTTTCTGTCCTGGCTGGTCCTGTCTTTCCTTGTAGAGTTCGATCCCTTCTGTCTCTTGGTAGCTTGCAATTTTAGAGCCTATGGTGACTCCTCCCACATCCTAGGCATAGTCTGCCTTTGATACTTCGTTCATATTCTTGTTGTGACAGATTAAGGTTTGACCTTCTCCTTGTTGCATCCACATCCATTGCATGACCTCTGGGAGTTGTTGTTAAAGATACTGGTAAGAATATTCCATCTTGGTTCGAGGGGGTTGTCGTGTATTTATTCGTTGTTGTTCCCTAGATCTGGATATACCCGCTCATCGCCAGTCATTGCCCACTTTCTATTGACTATAGCACAAAGTCTGCTGTTGTGGTGTAATTGGTTTCTGCCATACCCCATGCATATTACAACTGCAGGGTTCAGGTCAGGAGAGGTATCAAAATAATGTTTCATTATTGTGTTGGGCCTTTATTGCGAGTGACTGGAATTCGTTCCAGAAATCCATCCTGTCCTTTATTGCTTCTTGCATAGTTTCAACTTGTTGCATGCTGAGAGCTTGGCATCAATGTCTCTGAACCGTTCTTGCAGTACCTCCTTGAAACTTTCCCAGGTCTCTCATTCCCTTTCTTTGAATTTCGATCCTTTCGCATCTCAGGTTATCCATTGGCCCCCTGTGTCGCATAGCACTGACTCCCTATATACTACCTTGATAGTATCTTTATCATTCCCCTAGCGTAGGACTCGGAAGTACCGCTTCCACTATGAGAGGTATTCTTCTAGCTTCGTTCATTCTCCTTTGAAGACATCCAGTTTTTCGGCTTTTCCTATGTCTCCTCTACTTGATCTTCTGGTTTCGAATGTCACCAATAGCTCTGTTAGTTCTTCTGGTGTCATTCCTACCAGTTCCACTTGTAGTACTGCTGTTCCTACTGTGGTTCCTGATATCCATGTCTCAGTCCCTTGGTCCGATGGTAAGGTTTCTTGTTGACCTTCTTCTTCCATTATAACTGTACTCTGAGGTCTGTCAGTTCCCTGAGAACATACCATGTGTTCAAGTTCTGTCACCAGTCCTGGGAGTGCAGAGTGATCAGTGATCTCGTTATCGTCATAACCTGTTTTATTGTTATTGCGGGGTTACCATTGCTACACATTTTGCTTCTTGTGTTATTGGTATTGTTCTGTTGTAATCCTATCAAACGTAACAATTCCTACAGGCCAGCTCTCCCACATATGAGCAACTCTATCTTAGTTCATGACTTTAGAGACTAGACTTCCTCTTCCTCTTCCGATAGTCAAGCACTCAGGGCCTCTATTAGATGACTTGTTTACAAGAGTGTGGGTGCCACGTAGCCACTTGGATGAAGCTTAAAGGAGTAAAGTTACAGGTAAGAAGATATGAACAGGAAAGTGTGAAGAGCTCATCCTCCTGGGTCCTAGTGGTATCATTTATACTTGCTCTTCATACTAACCCTAACCCTGTAACTCATACCCTTCAGTCACCTGCCATAATCATGTGAGCTGAGTGCGTCACATGTGTGAGACCCATGACTGGCTGCTTGAGTCATGTGCAAAAGTTATTACATCATATGACTTGCAACTGCGAGTCGTTCAAGCACATTAACTAATTATATCCTGTCAATGATTCGTTATTGTGTGCTGCGCAAGACCCCATGACTCCAACTCTGAGTCATAGTATGAAAGCCTAATCAATATGCCTTGCTGGTAAGCCTTCCCGATTAGTCTTACTCAGTCCTTCCAACATTCTGTCCTGAGTCTTCCATGACATCACCACTCTTTCTCCCCCATCTCCCTTTGTGACAACAAGGAACATCTTAGATACTTAGATACTTGATTACCTAATAAATCGAGATAGGCAATATTAGCAGACTTAGTAACCTTAGATAGGCAAGTTACCCTGCTTGGTAGTGTAACTGGAGAAAGGATACCAGTATCTAACTCCACGGTAGCAGTATGCAGAATTGCCTGATCTTGGATGTCTGGTTACCCTGCCATGGTCTCAGGTTACCCTGTCAAGCGCCCTGAGTTACCCTACCTTGTACTGTGAGGTCCCTGGAGAACCTGGGGAGAATTGACCAGAATGTTTATGACATGAAACCATATTCTATCCCCGAATCTAGGATTCCTCAAACTGCCATTGTTTGAGCTAGACATCTTCAAAGAAGCTGTAACCTGGAGACATTATTCCTGTAATACTACTCCAGCTTGGCCTTGAGTCCCAGACATCTTGGGTAAACAGTTGTGCAGTTTTGCACAATCTAGCAAAAGAGGATTTTGGGAGATATGCTGTTAATACCATATATGCTCTAGCCATCTGCCCAATGGTAAGTGGGTCATAAGATATATCACGGGCCAAGGTGAGAGGGTAAAGTACTTTCTCCAACTAGTTGGGAGTAAAATAGACCAGAACTGCTGGAAATAGCAGAGGCTAACTGGCAGGGTCTCTGAGGTAGTCACAGGTAGTACTGGGAACAACTGGAATGGTTTTATACTTATCAAGCCTAAATGTGCCCCTATGCTGTAGCATTTGAGGGAGGGTTGAGGACACTACAAGCATGATTCTTATCATAACTGTGGTACTTTCAGGCATAGCGGTCATGGGTAGCACCCCTTCCATTGCTACACCAGACACTCTACTACAAAAGTCTCTATAGCCTCTCAGCTCAATAGAAGTAGATAGAATACTTGGACCTAAGGGTCCAATAGGGACTTGTATAGATGAACTGCATATGGGAAGGTCTTCATATATTAGTGGGCTCTCCCAGTTGTCTTGACTGTTACCTACTAGTAAGACACCAATGTAAAGAGGTTTTCACCATGACAGCCGTAATTGAGAAACGCTGCGGAAACTGAACTGTATTAGGAGGTCACTGACTAGAGTGTGTCAACACATGCATACCCATAGGGATGCAGACAAAGTGCTGAACAACCCTTACTGGAGCATGGTATGCTCAAAGACTTCGAGTAAACCAATGGGAGAGTTTCTAGTATAAATTCAGACTACTTAAATCTATGTCAGAACTCTCCTACACCAATACAATCAATACCCTCTTGAGGCCTTAATTGAGTAGAGCTTTTGGCTTAGTGATATTAAGTTTTACTATTTACTTTACTCTTACATTTTTGTGTAAACTTTTGGCAATAAATTTGAAGTTGTTCATTGTGGTCACAACCTTTGGGTTCATCTCCCTTGAAGTGCTCCCATTACAATCTCTTTCTACTTGTATGTTCAACTAGCTAGTAGTTCTCCTTTTTTGTTCTTTAGAGGTATTAAAAGCTCTACAATTTCTTTTATAACCTTATCAGGTGTAGTGTAAGGTAGCTTGCAACCTGAATTACTGTAGACTTGTAGAACTAGCATTTGTCTGTTTTAAAGATAGTGTATAAGGGTATAGAGACTGTCTTATAATATGTTCTAAAAGATATAAATATCTTTCCACAAACTCTATTGACAAAAGGGACAAGATATGATATTTTTTGATTATCTTCTTTATCTTTTCTAGTATCACCATAGTCAATGGTCCTACTCTTTACTTCCTTTGACCAATTTGATAACTGTTAGGATAAAAGATAGTTCATTATTGTCTACTTTTACTGCCTTGATAATTCATCAAAAGTAGCCAACCATTTTATCTATTAGTGTAGAGGAGCCTTTTTAGTATAATTTCTGTTATAGTTATAGGTATTAAGAAACTAGTGTAGGTTGACTAGATATTAGTGTTTCATTATCATCATTATTCCTTGAGTTATAAAAATTAAAATTTTAATTTTAAAACAATTTTATTTATCAGGATTTTTTCTAGCAATTACAATGTACCTGTAAAACTCTTATTTTCTCTATCACTTTCTGCTGAGTCTAATAACTACCCCTGTAGGAATGATTCATAGTTTACCATATGTGTAACGTGTTCGGGCCGAGCCCTAGTCACGTAGTGGTACGATAGAAGCAGATGGCTTCTTCATCAACGAGAAGCGAGCGCTGCTTGGTAAGGGAGTTTTTGAATGGGGTGTAATGGAAGAGCAAAGGATAACCGTTTCACCAAGTATATTAAGAATACTGTCTGTCGAAGTCTACTGTTTCTATCATGGAAATCGGTGGTCTTTAAATACAGCATATCGCTTACCTCGAGTTTGCACAATATTCCAAAACTTTGTATGTATCACCTGGTAGCACACGAAACAATACAAGTATCAAGTGATACTGTGCAACCAAACATAAAACGTTGTGTGTATCAACCGATGGCACACGAAATAATACAAGTATCAAATGATACTGTGAAATGAAACATAAAACTAACCTAGTACCCATACCGGTTACACTCACAAAATAAAATAACAATTTCACTAAACAAAATAACTTAATGAAATCCTAATAGTCGGTAAATCTGCTATTCTCCTAAACGTCCTCTTAGGACCCATCCCCATCGTCATCGCTATCCTGCAACACTCTCATATTGTCCTGCAACATTTATTCCCCCCCTTTCAGCCATTTCTCGAAACAATCCTGACAGGGTGCGTCACGCACAAAGCAACCTGATTCCTTATCGTGTGGTAAATCAAGACAATTTCGGACCATCCAGTCCTCCCAATCCTCCCTTCCAATATCGCTCTGTCCCCACTACCCGTAGTAATCGACATAAATTATCTTCCAGTATGTATCTTGTGGAATGGTTCTGCTCCATAGTAGTTCTTTGATGATCATATGGCGTCCCTTGATGCTTATTTCTTCGTAGGTCGACATTTCTTAGCGTCGTAAAAAGAATGAAGATTTGTAAGAGTAGTGTGTCTTCTAAGGGTTTCCTTTCAGTCCGTGGCTTTGGTAGTAAGGTTTTTCTCTTCCGAGGAGTTCACGGGATGGTGGGTAGTATTTATGTCTTGGTAATGACCTCACTTAGGTTTTGACCTCGCCTAGGTGTTGGCCTCGCTAGGGTGTTTAGGGGAAGGTGGGGGGTACTTAATGCCGGTTTCTTCTGTCTCCACGCACCGCTCACATTTTGCTATATTCAGGTAATATCCAGTTCCAGAACAGAATATGGCAGACATTGTTTCTCCCCACATCCATCCTGTTGACTCAGTTGTTATCTCTAGGCATTTGTTGCAAATATGTATGAATGATCCATCTGTGAGGTATTGTCTAGGGATAATTTCATGGTTCACCAACAGTGCCATCAGATGATGGCATATTCTCCGTGGTACTTGCTCACAGTTTGACATCGTAAGGTGGTTGGAAGGTGTGTTTCTTTCTTTGTTATTCCCAGTATGCGGCTTCGGTGAGCCGTTCTAGGTATGCCGCTTCGCCTTCCGTGATCCGATTTTCATCTTCGCTGCTTTTTAAAATCCCCTTCCAGGTGGGCCGACCAAAATCCTGCTTGTATTTCTTGATCTCTGCTCTGGCGGAGGTATTGGATTTCCAGCAGGGGTGGGCTCCAAGCCACCGTCACATGGTTTATTGTACGGGGTAGCTCGTCCAGCAGTTTGTTGTCTTCCCACTATTGGTTTACTAGTTCCGTTGCGTTTCCTAGTGCTCCGTGGGGTTCACACCTGTTTTTTGTTTCTGGATATCACACCTATTTTACTAGGAACTGAGGGTAGTCATAACGCCTTCTGTGGGCCCGTACCATTTCCGCTTTCCATGCTGGATTTTGGCCAACCACAATAGGAGGTGGCTGTGCATGACTTCTTCCTGGGAACACGGTATCGTCATTCGGAAGATATCTTTTCATGGTGGATGTGTGGAATGTCACTCCTCGGTTTCTGTACATTCTCCCGTTCATTTCAACTTCGCAATTTTCCATATAGTCATCATATCCAAGTATTTTGAATGGTCCTCACCAGCGGGGTTGCAGTTCTTTACTTAGTTCTGATTCAGTTACAAATGGATTTCCATAAAGTAATAGCTGATTACCTATCCTGATTGGGGTTTGGTGCCTGCATTGTTTTGCTGCCATTCTCATACTCCTGAATTGTGCTAGCTTGATCGCATTGAATACTGTATTCCGGATTGCTTGATGCCTGTTTAACAATTTGTCGGCTCCTAGGACTGTGGAATTTTTGAAATTCGCTAGGGGGAGTAGTGGGCAATTTTTTCCCTAAACTGCTTTGTACAGTGACGTACCAAGACTTTTGGACTATCTGGTCCTTAAGTATGCAGCTGTTTCAGGTATAGCATCAAACCAATTGTTTTGTCTTATATTAACTATGTAAGCTGTTTGGGCCAGGCTCTAGTCATGTAGTGGTACGATAGGGCCAGATGGCTTCTTGATCAAGAAGAAGCGAGGACTGCTTCCGAAAGGATTCTTCGAACGGGGTGTAATAGGAGATCAAGGGGGTAACCATTCAACCAAGTATATTAAGAATATGGTCTGTCGAAGTCGGCTGTTTCCACTGCGCGAATTGGTGGTCTTTAAATAGAGCATATCAGTTTTCTCCAGTATGAGTGATATTCCAAAACATTCTGTGTATCAACCAATAACAGACGAAACAATACAAGTACCAAACGATACTGTAAAACAAAACATGAAACAAGGTCTGTATAAACTGATAGCACATGAAACAATACAAGTATTTAACAATACTGTGAAACCAAACATAAAACAATGTATGTAGCAACCGGTAGGACACGAAACAATAGCAGTATCAAACGATACTGTGAAACCGAACATAAAACAATGCATGTATCAACTGATAGCACACGAAACAATACAAGTATCAAATAATACTGTGAAACCAGAGATAAAACAATATGTGTATCAACCAATAGCACACGAAACAATACAAGTATCAAACGATACTGTGAAACCAAACATAAACTAACCTAGTACCCGTATCGGTTACACTCCGAAAATAAAATAACAATTTCACCAAATAAAATAATGTAATAAAATCTTAATAGTCGGTAAACCCGCCATTCCCCTAAACATCCTCATAGGAACTATGCTTATCGTGATTACTATCCTAGAACAATCTCATATCGTCCTGCAACATTTATTCCACCCCTTCCAGCCATTTCTCCAAACACTACTGGCAGGGTGCTTCGCGCACACAGCAGCCGGATTACTTGTAGTGCGGTAGGTCGATGTAATTTCCGCCTGTTTTGTAGTGCTAGTCCTCCGTTTTGATATCCATCCAACCGCAAATGGCGTAGTAGTCGATGTAAAATATTTTCCGGTATGCTATAAGTGGACTGGTTCCACTGCGCAGTAGTATTCCGACAATGAGGTGTCATCCTTGAATGCTTATTTCCTTTTTGGTCGACATTTCTTACTTTTGTAGAGGGGTGAAGGTTTTTCTTTCGGTTTGGAGGTCTGGTAGTGTGGTTTTTTCTCTTTGCAGGAGTTTGAGGGATGGTGGGTGGTATTTATATCTTGGTGTTTACCTCGCTTAGGTGTTGACCCTGCTTAAGTGTCCATGGAAAGGTGGGTGGTACATAATTCCAGTTCCTTCCGTCTCTATACACATCTTACATTTTTCTCTACTATGCTAACATTGACTTCCAAAGTGGAATATAGCAGACCTTGTTTCGCCCCACATCCATCCCATTGATTCAGTTGTTATTTTGAGGCATTTGTTGCAAATGTGTATAAATAATGGCTGTGTAAGATATTCTCTAGGGATAATATTATGGTTTACCAACAGTCCCATTAGCTGATAGCGCAGTCTTCACGGTACTTGCTCATAGTTTGACCATGTAACGCTGTTGGATGGTGTGTTTCTTTCCTAGTTATTCCCAGTACTCGGCCTTGGCCAGCCGAGTTAGGTATGCTGCTTCGTCTTCCATGAGCTGATTCTTGTTTTCGCTGCTTTTGAAATCACTTTCAAAATGGGCTGACCAAAATCCATCTTGTATCTTTTCAGCCGTGTCTGGGCGGAGGTGTTGTATGTCCAGCAGGGGTGGGCTCCATCCCACCGTTGCATGGTTTATTGTAGGGGGTAGCTCGTCCTCTGGTCTGTTGTCCTCCCACTATAGGTTCACCAGTTTTATCGCATTTTCTAACCCTTCGATGGGTTCCCCGCTGTTTTCTGTTTCTGGATATCCCGTCCATTTGACCAGAAACTGGTCACGGTCATAGTGCTTACTGTGGTCCCATATAAACTCCACCTCCCATTCTGATTTTTCACCAACCGTGATCGGAGTCGGCTTTGAATGGCTTCTTCCAGGGAAGGCGGTATTGCCATCACTGAGATATCGTTACAGAGTTGCTGGGTGGAATGTCCCTTGTTGGTTTCAGTACGTTCTGCCTTAAAATTTCTACCATGCAGTTATGCGTATGTTTTTTATATTCAATTATCTTGAACAGGTCTAGCCAGTGTGGTTGCAGTTTCTTGCTTCATCCGGATTCCGTTGCGAAAAGGCTTCCATAAACCAATAGCAGGTTACCTTTCACTATCCGTGTGTGGTGTCTGCGCCGCTTTGCTGCTATTCTGGTCCTCCTAAATCATGCCAATTTGATAGCATTAAATGCCCTGTTCCGGATCGCTTGGTGTCGTTTCCACAACTCATTGGCGGCCAGTACTGCACAGTTCTTGAAATTCGCTAGAGGGAATAGTGGGTAGTTTTTTCCAAAAACAGCTCCACACGGTGACATACCGTGGGTTTCTGACCATCCTGCATTTAGGTATGCTGCCATTTCCGGTATGGCATCAAACCAATTGTTTTGTCATGCATTGACTAGATTTCGAACAGCCGTTTTTAATTCTCCAATTTTCCTTTCAACTCATCCATTCGGCTCATGGTGGCCTGATGCTGCCTTGATATGCTCAATGCCTAGCGATCGACAGTCCTGTCTCCACACATGTGACTCAAATCATTGGTCAGCATCACTTACCAGAGAGGTTGGGTAGCCATGGGGTGCAATCGTTTTGTTACGCCGAAGTTCCGGGGTTATTATTGCCGTCATATGCTTAGTTGTAGGTATGAGCTATATGAATCCCGAAAACCTATCCATTGCAACTAGGATGTTGTCGTATCCCCCTGAGTTATGGAAGGGTCACGCAAAGTCAATGGCTATTGATTTGAAAATTTCTGGTGGTAGGACAATTGTCTTATCCTTTCCTTCTGGTAACCTTGTAGGTTCTTTGTTTATCTGGCAGGTGTGGCATGGGGCCACATACATTCTGACGTCCTTCTGTATTTCAGAACAGAATAGGTACTCGGTAGCATACGGTAAGTTTCGTTCAGAATTGTGGTGGCCTTGGTTGTGGATTTCCCTAATGATGTACTCCCTTAATGTCGTATTTCCATATGCGGAGCCGCTTGGAACATGCAGGCAGTCTTCCCTGTATCTGGTTTTTGCATATAGCATTCCATTTGCAACCATGTAGGAGGATAAATCTCCTGCGGAGTCCATACTTTCATGGACTTTCTTCCATGCAGGTTCTCTCCGGTTGCCAGCAACCATATGGGCTCGGAACGTCCTGATCATTTCATTAATTGTTTGTAAGGTATAGTGCTCATCTTCTATCCCTCTTCCTCTGATTGTCTCAGGTTGTCATCCTCCTTGCTATCTTCCAAGATGTCGCAAAGTCTGCGTCGATATTCACTCAATGTTGGGGGTATCGCTAAAACTGCGGTTTTATTTCGGAGGCTTTCTAAGCTTTCTGCTCATCTAATAGGTAGTGGGCTATCAAGTCCTGGCATTCCGAATCCCGCTATTGTCTCATAGGTAATGTCCTCTATCGGTGACACCCGTCTGACAGGTTCTGGCATTGGGAAAGCTGGGGCTTCCGGGTTTAGCAGTGCTGGGATTGCATAAGATCTGGGCATTGGCTGGGCCAGGGTGGACTGCCCTTCCCCAGCACTATTTGGTCTTCCACCGATCGTTTGTTTCCATTCCTAGTAATTGATTTCGGGGGAGTCTGAAGTGCTTGGGTTAAATTCGGTGCTTAGGGGGCTTGGTCCTTCACTAGGAGGGTGAGCAGTTGGGTTTCTCTGCCCTCAAGGATGATTGTTTGTGAATTTGACATCAGTTTGATGATATGGGCAATGATCGATGTAACAGTGCGAGTGGTGCAACATGCTATGTTGGAGTTCTTCAGGTGGCGTGCTTGGCACGGTACACTGGTCGCCGAAATCATTTCCTACAGTAATTGAGTAGGGGCTTTCAGGGGGTACAGGGGCCTCCTTAAGGTATTCCATGTATGAGTAAGGAGGAGAGGAAGGGGAGATATCTCCTTCTGGTTCTATCGCGTTTAATTCTTGCTGATAGGCTGTATTATCCGAGATCTCATTTGCTTCCTTTGTATGATCGTGGACATAGAGTGGATTTAAGTCTGATTCTCCCTGGTATATCCGGGAAAGGGCATCAGCTAAATAGTTCGTACTTCCTGGTCTGTAGACTATCTTCGCCTTGTACTCTCCTAAGGCACTGAGCCTTCTAACTTTCTTTCTGCTTGGGTTCTTTGCCGTTTGTAGGTGTGTCAGGGGTTAGTGACTGGTAACTATTGTAAAGGAATTTCCCCTAAGTACATTGTGGAACCGATTAAGCACTTCCTCTTTTCCTAAGGCCTCTTTGTCAGTGGTTCCGTAATTTATCTGTGCGTTGGTGAATTTCCTGCTGTGTAACACGGCTGGTCGAGCCGTCTCCTAGGTGGGTCCTTGTCCTACCCATGCCCCTATCCCCGAATCAGAGGCGTCTATTACTAGCAAAACTGGTTCCTTGCTTCTTATATCTATTGGCCACATGACTTGGTGATCGAGAATTCGCTTTTTTACTATTTCCAAGGTGGTCAGATGGGTGGTTGTCCATACGAATGCGGTATTTCTCGTTAAGTCCGGTAATGTTGTTGCTATGGTCGCATGATGTCTCAGGAACTGGGCCCTGTAGTTTACTCTTCCTAGAAAGCGGTGCAATTCTTTTTTGTTTTGAGGTATTTTGCAACCTGCGATAGGTGATATTTTCTGGGGGGATGCATGAGTTCCTTCACTATCCACTATGTGTCCTACTACTTGTACCCTGTCTGCAAATAGTACTGACTTCCTTTTGCTGACATAGAATTTTGCCTCTCTGAGTTGGTCACATACTGCACTATGTGCCTTTCATGCTCTTCCCCTGTATCCAAGAATATGAGAATATCATCAATGTATATCCATAAAAAATGATTTAAGAATTCGCTTAGGGGATCTTCTATTATTCACATAAATGTTGGTGGTGAATTCATGTCTCCTGGTAGTATTACTTTGCTGATAAATCCTCCGAATGGGGTTTGGAATGAGTTGAACTTAACGCTGCCCTTGTTCACCTGTTTTGGGAAGTATGCGTTGCTCAGGTCAATCTTACTCCTGAATTTCGCCTGTCTAACGTGGTTAAGGATCTGC
Organism: Tuber magnatum; assembly: GCA_003182015.1. Lineage (NCBI taxonomy): Eukaryota > Fungi > Ascomycota > Pezizomycetes > Pezizales > Tuberaceae > Tuber > Tuber magnatum. The sequence continues at coordinate 1,243,604 of PYWC01000038.1, forward strand.
CATTAGTTGGGGATCAAGGGACTATCCATCATCATATTATCGTTTCTTACTTGTAGGTCCACCAGGGGGCGGATCCTTCCATCAGACTTAGATTGTACGAACATAGGTGCCACTCGGGGAACCTCCTAGCGTACGATTACTCCGGCACATAATTTCTCGTTTATCTAGTTAACAAGTTTCTCCCTGTATGCTTCTGGCATTGGGTATATCAGTTGGTTTTTTAGATCCATTCAGTTTTATCAGCCGAATGTGATGGTTAATCTTACGCACAGAGGGTAGGGTTTCAGGGACCTTGTCCAGGAATATATCCTTGTATTCTTTCAACAGTGTTGCTGAGGTTGCATCTGTAACCGTGGCTCGGACTTCCCGCCTTGTTGGTTTGCATAGTACTCACAGTTTGTTATCGGGAAACTCCACTCCTGTGTCCTCACATCTGATAAGAGCGATATGTCTTTTCAGGAATGGCATTCCAATCAGGCCATCATACTTTGCCCAGTTTCCTACCAACATCTCCTGATTTGTCCATTTCTTTTTCCCAATTCCTATGGTCAGCCCACATTTCTTGTGGCTGGAAGAGGGGGACCCTTTCATTGCCATGTTAACTGTTGTTAGTTGGGGCAGGGGTTCCGTTTGTATACCGCGGGTCGAGATAAAGGTAGTGCTGATAATGTTACAACCGCTTGTTCCTCTATAGAACAGTACCTTTGCTGGATGGCCCTCTATGTAAATTGTTCCTTCTTGTGCATTACGGGCCCGTCTTGTTAGTCCGGGTTGGGTTCTTAGGCTTTCCATTGCCACCGAATTAATTTCCGCTTCGTCATATTCAGTTGCTTCTACGTGGTTCATGCTAGCCTCTCACTTAGCTGTTTTTCCTTTTCTCTTTTTGCTATTGCAGTTCTTTGCATAGTTCCCCTTTTTCCTACATTGGAAACATGTGCGTTCATCGTATCATTTCTGAATCTTATCTTTTTTGTCTTTGTAACCTTGGCAGTATGGTTTATCCTTCCTTGTATTGTCCCGCGATAATAATCCTTTACTGTTCTTCTGCTGAGGTACGTGGGTTCGGTAAACCCCTGTTTCATACAGGGTAGCTTTCTTGCATTCAGCATGTTTGACTACCTTGTCAAAGAAGTCTTCCTCTTCTTCTATGGGTTCTACCTCTTACCGTAGTCTGGGATGCATTGCTTCATACAGTCTTTGTCTTAGCGTGTACTGGGATACCGTCCCGGTAGGTAATCGTCCATGATACATTAGGAGATCCGTCATAACTATAGTTATTCGTTCTGTTTTCCCGTTTCCTTTTTGCTGGATATCTTGGAACTTTTTACATAGTTCTTCCGTGTTTCACGAGGATTGGAATCCATCTCACAGGTATTTTATCAGGGTCGTTCCTCGGATTTTTTCCCTACTCGTGTACTGGTTCATTGCTTGGTGGTATGCTTCCTTTGCTTTTCTAGTACAGAAACTTCCTGCATACGCTCCGCTTCCTTCTTTGGCTTTTTCCACTCCATGCAGGGCAAGGAATTGCAAAGTGGTTGTCACCCATCGATCAAATGCTTCAGGTTTCAGGTCTTCCTTTTCGCCCAAGAATGTGGGCAGCAGTGGGAGTTTAATTTTTGGTCCTGTTTGCCCGGCCCCTAGGCCAGACAGCCTGGCGCGTGGTTCTTCGCACATATCATCTGCAGACTCTTCATTGCTAGAGCTATTGTCCGATGAACGTTCTGCAGAGTAGCTGGGGGGCTCGTCTGGCGCTTCTTTTACTCCCGCGTAATCGAAGGTTTCTTTGTCGTCGTCTTCCTTCTTTAGTGTCCCCATAGGTAGGCTATCTTTCTTTGGTGGTTGCGCCGGTGCCTTTCCTTCTCTGGGGCTGCGGGGGAAGAGCCCAGGAAGGCTGGTTACTGCCTTTGCTAACTCGTCAGTTGTTTCGCTAAAGGTCTGCCTAGCCAAATCTCGAGCTCATTGCCTTTCTGCTTCGTCACTTGCGAAATCGCTCTTGAGCCCTTCCGGTTGCTTGGGTTGCCTTCTTTTCGTAAGGCCTACTCATGGGACCTGCTTCCCACTTCGCATCACTAGTAACTCAATGGTGTCGCTTTGGCGGAGCTGAACCTTCAATGGATCTGCCGCTCCCCACTGCTAGCTTCTTCTTTGTTGGACTTTCCAAGGTTGATCAGACCAGGTCCGGGCAGGCTTCTTAACGACTTGCTGCAGTTGAAAAAATGTCACATGTTTGGGCCAGGCCCTAGTCATGTAGCGGTGCGATAGGAGCAGGTGGCTCCTTGATCAACAAGAAGCATGTGCTGCTTACTAAAGCAGTCTTTGAATGGGGTGTAATAGGAGATCAAAGAAGTAACTGTTGAACCAAGTATATTAAGAATACTGTTTGTCAAAGTCTGCTCTTTCCACTGCGGGAATCAGTGGTCCTTAAATACAGCATATCGCTTATCTCCTGTATGAGCGATATTCCAAAACCTTGTGTGTATCAACCCATAGCACACGAAACAATACCAGTATCAAACGATACTGTAAAACAAAACATAAAACAATGCGTATATCAACTGATAGCACACGAAACAATACTAGTATGAAACGATACTGTGAAACCAAGCATACAATAATGTGTGTATCCACCGATAACACAGGAAACAATACCAGTATCAAACCATACTGGGAAACCAAATATAAACCAACCTAGTACCCATAGTGGTTACAGACTAGGTTCTGAAAGAATATTTTTAATTCCCGGGTTTTCCTTTCCACCTGTCTGTTCGTTTCATGGTGGCCTGGTGCTGCTTTGATGTGCTCAATTCCTAGTGATCGACATTTTTGTCTCCATACATGGGACTGGAATGATGGGTCTGCATCGCTTACTATTGTTGTCCGATAGCCGTGCGGTGTAAACATTTTGTTGCATAGTAGTTCCCAGGTTGTTATTGCCCTTACTTCCTTGTTTGTTACTATGAGCCATGTAAATCCCGACAATCGATCTATAGCTACTAGAATTATGTCATACCTCCATGAATTGTGGAATGGTCCCACAAAGTCAATAGCTATTGATTCAAAAATCTCCAATTGCAGGATCACCGTTTGGGCCTTTCCTTCTTCCAACTTTCTAGGTTCCTTGTTCTTTTGGCAGGTGTGGCATTGGGCCATGTATGCTCTGAAATCCTTGTACATTTCAGGCCAAAATAGGTACATGGTAGTGTACTGCAAGTTTCGTTCAGCACTGTGATGGCCCTTGTTGTGGATTTCGCTTATAACATACTCTCTGAGAGTATTATTCCTGAACTGGAGACCTTTTGGAATGTATATACATTCCTCCCCATATCGTGTTTTAGCATATAGCGTTCCATTTGCGATTGTGTATAACGATAAATCTCCCCTGGAGTCTACATTCTCGTTGACCTTTTTCCCTATTGGTTCCTTCCCGTATACTGCAACCATGTGCGCTCGGAATGTCCCGATTATTTCGTTGACTCCTTGTCTGGTATCTTGTTCATCTTTGATCTCTCTTCCTCTGGTCACCTTGGATTGGTTACCCTCTTTGTTGTTTTCTAGGATATCGTATAGGCTCCGTCGATATTTATCCTTTGTTCACGGCATTACTGAGACTATTGTCTCATTGCTCAGGTTTTCTATTAGTCCCGCACATCTGATCGGTGGTGGATCATCAGGTCCTGGCATTCAGAATGCCGCTATGGGCTCCTAGGTATGGTTTTCTATTGGTTCCACTCGTCTGTCCAGTGGCGCCGTGCCTGGTTCTGGCCTTTCGAATACTGGGGCTTCAGGGTTCAGAATTGCCGGGATTGTGCGGGACCTGGGCGTTTGTTCAATAAGGGTGGACGGCCCTTTCCCAGCACCTTTTGGCCTTCCACCAATTGTTTGCTGCCATTCCCAGTCACCAACCATAGGGGACTCCGTGGGGCTAGGGTCAGGTTCTGTGCTTGGAAGACTTGGTCCTTTACTAGGAGGGTGAGGAGTCGGATTTCTCCACCATTTGGGGTAGTTGTTTGTGAACTTGATCTCGGTTTGATGGTATGGGCAATGGTACACATAACAGTGCGAGTAATGGAGTTTGCTTTGTTGGAGTTCCTTGGGTAGTGTGCTTCGCAGGGTGCACTTGTTACCCCAATCATTTTCCATAGTGATTGAGCAGGGGCTCTCAAGGGGCGTAGGAGCCTCATTGTGGTATTCAGGGTATGAGTAAGGATGGGAAGAAGGGGAGATATCTCGGTTGGGCGCCATCGTGTTTGATTCTTGCTCATAGACTATGTTATCCGAAATGTCGCCAGCTTCCTTTGCATAATTGTGGACGTAGAGTGGGTTCAAGTCTGATTCTCCCTCGTATATCTGGGAAAGAGTATCAGCTAAATAGCTCCTGCTTCCTGGTATGTATACTATCTTTGCGTCATACTTTCCCGAGGCACTGAGCCATCTGACTTGCTTTCTGCTTGGGTTTTTTTTCGGTTCGCAGATATATCAGGGGTTAGTAGTCCGTTACTATTGTGAAGATATTTCTCCTTAGTACATTGTGGAACTGGTTAAGTGACTCCACTATCACTAAGGCCTATTTATCGGTGGTACCATAATTCATCTATGCATTAGTGAATTTTCTGCTGTGTAATATGGCTGGCCAAGCCGTCGTGTATGTGGGTCCTTGTCCTGCCCATGCCCCTATTCCGCAGTCTGAAGGGTCCGTAACTAACAAAATTGGTTCCCTGCTCTGTATGTCTATTGGTCACCAGACTTGGTGATCAACAATGCACTTTTTCATCATCTCAAATGCGGTCTGATAAGTAGTTGTTCATACGAATTCCGCATTCTCCATTAAATCCACCAATGGTGCTATTAAGATAGCATGATGTGGGAGGAACTGGACCACATAGTTCACTATTCTTAAAAAGCGTTGTAATTCTTTCTTGTTTTGAGGTCTTTTCCAAGATACAATAGAAGATATTTTCTAGGGGGATGCATGGATTCCTTCATTATCCACTATGTGTCCTAGTACTTCCAGCTTATCTGGCAATAGTACTGACTTGTTTTTGCTTGCATAGGATTTTGCTTTACTGGGTTGGTCACATACGTGCTGTATGTGCCTTTCGTGCTCTTCTGATGTATCCGAGAATATGAGAATGTCATCAATATATACCCATACAAAGTGATGTAGGAATTCGCTCAGGAGGTCTTACCTTATTCATATAAAGGTTGCAGCTGCATTCATATCTCCTTGTAGCATTACTTTGCTAACAAACCCTCCAAATGGGGTTTTGAATGAAGTGCACTTAGCACAGTCTTTATCCACTCATGTTTGGAAGTATGGGTTGCTTAGGTCGATCTTACGGCAGAATTTCACTTGTCCTATTCGGTTTAGGATCTGTTGTTGCTTGGAGATGGATAGAGTATCCATAATTGTGTTGTCACTTCGAACTTAGAGGTCCACCAGGGGGCGGATCGTGCCATCTCACGTTGGTGGTACGACTATAGGTGCCACTCCTGGGACTTCCTGTCATACGATTACCCCAGCTTGGATTTTCTCATCTATCCAGTTCATGAGTTTTTCTTTATATGCATCTGGGATTGAGTATGTTGGTTGGTTCTTTAGATCTGCTGGATCCTTTAGCCAAATGTGATGGTTAATCTTTCGTACAAGGGGTAGCATTTCAGGGACCTTGTCCAGGAATACATCCTTGTATTCATCCAACAGTGTTCCTGAGGTTGTGTCTGCAACCGCGGCTCGGAGCATCACGCTTGTTGGTTTGCATAGCATGTGCAGATTGTCATAGGGAAACTCCACAGCAGTGTCCCTACATCTGATAAGGGCATTGTGTCTTTTCAGGAATGGCATTCCAATCAGGGCATCGTATTTTGCCAAGTTTCATACTAACATATCCTGGTTTGTCTATTTGGTTTTCCTGATCGCTATGGTGAGTCCACATTTCTTGTGGCTTGAAGAGTGAGAACCTTTCATTGCCATGTTGGCTGTTGTTGGTTGGGGTAGGGGTTCCATTGGTATGCCGTGGATAGAGATAAAAGTAGTACTCATAATGTCACCAGTGATTATTCCTGTTTGGAATAGTACCTTTGCTGGATAGCCCTCGATGTAGATCGTTCCCTCTAGTGCATCACGGGGCCTAGCTGTCAGCACCGGATGCGTTCGGAGCCTTTCCATTTCTACCGAGTTAATTTCTACCTTGTCATACTCCGTTGCTCCCATGTGGTTCGTACTCATGTCTCGCTTAGCTGTTTTCCCTTTTCCCTTTTTGACATAGCAGTCTTTTGCATAGTGCCCTTTTTTTCCACATTCGAAACACATGCCTTTATCGTGTTGTTTCTGCTTTTAATGTTTGTGGTCTTTTGAGCAGTTGCGGTTCGCTTGTTCCTTCCTTGTGTTATCACGTGGTGGTGATCCTTTACTGCTCCGCTGCTGCTGTGTGTGCATTCGGTAAACTCCTGTTTCATAGAGGATATAACGGGGGCACCCCTAGCAAGATGGATCCTAAGGTTGCGACCACACCGAACAACTTCAAACTTAGCGCCAAAAGTTCGCACAAATGTAAGACTAAAGTAAGCTGTGAAACTTAATATCCTTAAGCCTGATGCTGCACTCAATTAAGGTCTCAAGAGGATTGATTGTTGGAGTAGGAGAGTTCTCGCATAGACTTTCGCTAGTTTTATCTTATGCCAGGAACTCCTCTATCAGTTTACTACAACTATTCGCGCACACCCTTCTCCGGTCATGACAGTCTGACACGTCTCCTGGCACACCCATCAGGCATGCATGTGTCCACATAGTCTAGTCAGCATTCACCTTATGCTGTTATCGTTTCTGCGGTGCATTGCCATTTTGCTCACCGGAGTGAAAACCTCTGCACACTAGCGTCTTAGTAGTGGCTAACAGTCAAGACGCCACATGAACTAGACTATCCATGACACCCTTCCCATATGCATTGATCTCTACATGGACCCTGAAGCTATCGTGAGGGGTTTATCTATCTACTATTTACGGTTCGCGGACTTCTGCTGTCTTCCGTAGAATACAGTGATCCATGAGGGGTCCAATGGGTGCTACCCCTGAGCACTACCTCAGATCCACCTCACCTGTGGTAGGAATCATGCTTTTAGTGTCTCTGCACTTCCCTTTCAGGGCCTATGACGTTGGGGACACTTTCAGGCTTGGTAGGTGTAAAACTCTCCCAGTCGCCCTAGCACCACCCAGGACTACCTTTGGGACCCCCACAGGGAACTCCCATTAACTCTGTCAGTTTTGGTCCGTTTTACTCTGAACAACCTGGAGGGGGTACTCCACCTTCCACACTCTGCCCACCTGTATATTCTGCGAATAGCGTACAGTCGACCGGATGGCAGCGATGTATACAGTGTTGCAAGCAGGTCCGCAAAGATTCCTCTTTCCTAGACTGCATACACCTACACAACCGTTTGCCAATGACGTCCGGGCCTTAAGGTGGGGCCGCAGGTGTATGATAGCAATAATGTCTCCAATTTACACCTTCCTCAGGGCTATGTAGCTCACCCAATAGCATCTCCCAGAACCCCCAATTCTAGTATTATGCATGGCTTCGCGTGACAACCATTGCGGTCATTTTTCCCGAACTCCAAGATGGACTTCGTATTGAAAGGTAGGGTAACCCAGAACTTTGGCCAGGGTAACCCAAGCCCCGTGGCAGGGTAACCTGATCCTGAGGGTAGGGTAACCTGATCCTGAGGGTAGGGTAACCTTGTCCGGCAGACAAGATAACTTTTCCCTAGAACCCTGTCTATTCCATTGCCAGAGATGTACATTTCTGACCTTTCTCCAGTTACCCTGCCTAGCTGAGTAACTGCCCCTTCAGAGGTCCCTAAGTACACTGATACCGCTTCCCAGTTGGACCCAGGTACCTAAGTACCTGGCCAGATAATTCTGCTCATCTCGGAGCGCGGGCCATCGGGTCTCCGTAGGTTAAGTACTTACTTGCCTGCAGGTTCCTACCAGTTCACCTCCTGGCTACCTGTAGAGGTGTAGGTTCCGACTGCCATAGCTCATGTATGCTGGGTTGTTACACAAGATGGCGTCTTTGCATTCAGCTCCTTTAACGATCCAGTCAAAGGAGTCTCTATCTTCTTCCATGGGTTCTACTTCCTAGTATAGTCTGGGATACATTGCTTCACATGGTTGCTGTTATAGCGTGTACTGAGTTACTATTCTGTTGGGCAAGCGTCAATAGTACATTAGGAGATCTGTTGCGACCATCGTTATTCTTTCTGTTTTCCCGCTTCATGCTTGTAGGATTCCCTTGAACTTCTTATAAAGTTCTTCCTTGTTTTGCCAGGACAGGAATCTATCTCTCAGGTACTTTCTCAGGTTCCCTCCTCGTATCTTATCCATACTATCATAGTGGTTCATTGCTTGGTGATATCCTTCTTCTGCCATTCCTGTACAGAAACACCCCATATATGCTCCGGTTCCTTCCTTAGTTTTGTCTACATTGTGCAGGGCAAGATATTGCGATACGGGGGTTATACAGCGGTCGAATGTCCCAGGTTTCCAGTCCTCCTTTTCGCCCGAACATGCCGGTGGTAGAGGGAGTTTGACCTTGGGTCCGAGTCTCCCGGCCCAGGGGCCGGGTGGTGTGGGGGATTCCCCTTAGGACATACTGTGCTGGGATTCCTCGCTGCTAGAGCGGTTGTCAGATAGGTCATCTGTTGAATTGGTTGGTGAATCGTCTGCTGCCGATTGGTCTGATATCTCTTCATCGTTGTCTTCCTTCTTCGACGTCTCTAGCGGTGAGCCTCCTTCCTCAGGTGGTTGTGCCGGAACCTTCCCTTTGCTAGAGCTGGAGGGGAATAGCCCAGGGAGGTTTGTTGCTGCCTTTCCTACCTCATCCGTCGATTCGCTAAAGGTCTGCTTAGCCAAATCTCCAGTGAATTGCCTTTCTGCTTCGTCAATTGAGAAGTCACCCCTGGGCCCTTTCAGTTTCTTGGGTTGCCTTCTTCTGGTAAGTCCTTCTTGTAGGACCTGCTTCCCACTTCAGGTCTCCAACGACTCAATGGTGTTGTGTTGGTAGAGCCAAACCTTTCTTGGTTCTGCCACTCCCCAGTGCTAGCTTCTATGTTGGACTTTTGTAGATTGACCACATCTGGTCGGGGCAGGTTTCTAACCACTTGGTAAGGTTAAAAAAATATAACATGTTCGGGTCGGGCCCTAGTCACATAGCAGTGCGATAGGAGCAGATGCCTTCTTGATCAACAAGAAATGAGTACTGCTTACTAAAGGAGTCTTCAAACTGGGTGTAATAGGAGGTCAAAGGGTAACCGTTCAACCAAGCATATTAACAATACTTTCTGTCGAAGTCTACTCTTTTCATTATGGATATCAGTGGTCTTTAAATACAGCATATCGCTTATCTCCAGTGTGAGTGATATTCCAAAACTTTGTCTGTATCAACTGGTAGCACACGAAACGATACAAGTATCAAGCAATACTATGAAACCAAACATAAAACATTGTGTGTATCAACCAATAGCACACGAAACAATACAAGTATCAAACGATACTGTGAAACCAAACATAAAACATTGTGTGTATCAACAGATAGTACACGAAACAATACAAGTATTGAATAATACTGTGAAACCAAATGTAAAACATTGTGTGTATCAACCAATAGCACACGAAACAATACAAGTATCAAATAATACTGTGAAACTAAACCTAAAACATTGTGTCTATCAAACGATAGTACACGCAACAATACAAGTATCAAATAATACTGTAAAACCAAACATAATACTAACCTAGTACCCATACCGGTTACAATATGGCCACTATCTTCTTTATATGACAGTGTTTTTATATCCTCCGTTGAGTAGACCAGTTAGCAGTTTTTACTGCTATGATTATAATTATTTATCAGAAAATGATTAAGTAAATCCAGATATAAGTAAAGTAATGGTAAACTTAATTTGGTAGACTGTATTCTTTCTGATATAGTTCTAGAAGACTAGACTTGGCACCAACCTTGAAACAAAAAAGTATAACAATTTTTTATACAAAGTCCTGTATGACACTTAAAAATCTAGCTTTACAGCCATACAACCTATATAATCCTATTACAATAACTTTTAAGAGCTAGACTTTTTACATTTATATTTTTGATTTCTCCTATTATAAAATGTACAATGTTTTATAATTTGTGCTATATCTTTAGTTTTACCTTCTTCTTTCTTGATCTTAGGAGCTGGTATCAGTCTAATATATAATATTTTACAGTTTAAAAATATTAATTAATATATTGAACAGCTTTAATAACAACTCTGACTTCCATATAATGGAGGCATAGTATAATGATAACGTATATAGATCTGAAGATTTTAAAAAGATATGTTTATATTAGGTATTCTTCTTATGGACAGATTTCTGAATCTCAAATTTAAAACAAATATTTTGTATAATCTAATTTGTATTTTTTATTATTATTTAGGTCCTATTTGGTGCATCACACTAAAAATATACCATAATAAAAGTTGTAAATGACATATATTTTAAAAGAAATTTATAGCATATTTCAGAAATATAGGCATTTGTTTATACCATCACAAAATAAATATATATGCCAAGACTGCCTTGACCATGTAATATTTTTTGTCAGAGTAGGGTTAACACATTTCTTTCAGAATAAAAGAACCTAATATTTCAACAACCAATCTCATATCAACAATCTCATATGAACAATCAATCTCATATGACCAATCAATCTTACATCAACAGCTAGTCTTACATCACTAACCAATCTCACATCAAACCTCCAAAACAACAATCCACTCAAGTGCTATTCCAACTCTCCCCCACAGTAGTGGGAAATGGTTTGTGGATTAAAGATACAGAACATTTTCTTATAGAGGGACTGTTGAAAACAGTAGAAAAGGTGACAGAAGTGAGAATGGGTTCAACAAGCAGGTATGGCCTATTGTTGTGGCAGAATTGAATGAGGCCTTTAAGAATATTCAGGAAAATCAAATCACAGCTCAGCAGATAAAGAGCAAGGAGGTTATAGTAGGTTTGCTCCAAATTTGAATAATTTGAGATTGGATTAGAGCTATTGATAAAGTATGTAATCTGAGAGGTCAATAGCAGAAAAAGAAATTCGAGATTGCTTATGTGACTTGACAATATGCGGGCTTTTGGTGGAATGCAGGGAAGGGAATACTTATAGCCTCCAGTGGTGTGTAAAAGACATACATTGAGCTACATTCTAACTTTGTAAACATTCTCTGAGATGATCAAGTAGATTTTTAATTGTTTGGTATTTAAAAGCTAATAAAATACATTTTAAATAGTCCTATAAGAAGGCAGCCAAGTATAGACATAAAGCATTCCCACCTTATGATAGGCTTGTGGATCTTTTTCTTAGGATATGTGCTACTGGAAGATTCATATATACAGGAAGCCAAATATTCTTAGCTGAAGAAGAAGAGGTTAGAATAGAGAGTCTCTCTCAAGAGTTATTGAATGCTGTTTCTCAATCTCAGGAGCAGGATTTAGAGATCTTTGATAAAGTCCTTTTTGGGATTAAGATATCATGGAATTGGCCTCAGAACCTTTATTGTTATTACCACCCTCAACATTCAGTCATCCACAGAATGCTACTCCCAGGACTACCTCATGTCTAAGGTATAAGTGCAATAAATCCACCAGCTCTGCAGCCCACAAGTGTTCCAGAAATGGCTCTGTCTCTCATGCCTCTTTGACATCTACTGTGGTGGAGCCCAACCAAGAGGCAATCTATCAAAGGATGCATGGTGATCCCTCTAAACAAGTGTGAGCTGTGTGCATTCCCAAGGAGGATTATAGTGAGAGGTATTCAACAAAGGACATGGTTAAGGCAGTATGTTTATTTCAGGATTGAAGTAAGGCAACCGTATTTCTTGGGCTTGCAGCATATTTGGTTCATGAAGCATGGTTGAGAGAACAGCTGGACATATAAACTTTACTTGTACATACCTAATATACAAAAAATTAGTTTTTTTTTTACTTTTGGCTTCTTCTATAGATTGAGAATTCAAAACTTCTTTTCTCTTTTCTGCTTATATCTCATATATGACCTTACACTCCCCCTTTCTGTAAATACATCTAACAGTTATGCTATATATAGCTTGCAATTTCATTTTGCTAAACTACCATTTCCATTGTTCTATCATTAATATTGCCAAGATCTATCCCTGCATCTTCTTTATTATCATTACTACGCCCTAAGGACAGCAAACTATGATTGCTTTGGATCTTAACTGGGTTCCTATGTACTTGATTTATAGAATGAGTTCTTACTTTCTGAGTTTGATTCCAACAAACTTTTAAAATAGCGACCAGTTAATAAGGTGACAAATAGCTTAGATGAGAGACAACTACCGGTTCTGGACTCTATTTAATCCTCAAATGTAATATCCTCTTCTCGGTACTTTCTTTAAATAAAATTATAAAGTCCGGTTAATATTAGAACAAGCTTCACTTGATACTGCATTGGGTACTCAGGCTATCTCTTCAGAATTAGAAATTTTCTCTCAGGAATGCCGGACATCTGTTCAATCGCATTTCATAATTGCGAATGACAAAGGTTAAACAATTACTTTTTATTTCTTGACCTAATAAAAAATTCATATTATGGTTCGTGCCATTCAAAACATGCACCAAGGTTGAACTTTGCACATTAGATAGACTTCATGACTAGTAGTATTATTGGAGAGAAAAAACCTCATGGTCATTCTCCTTTACTTTGCCTTTAATCCTGAAGTTTTTTTTCTCCCATAACACTACTAGTTGTGAAGCCTATCTAATTTGAAAGGTTCAACCTTGATGCGCATTTTGAATGGCATAAACTATACTTAGTATTTCCAAAATCATCTGATATTAGGATTAAGAAATAGCAATAAGGAATAATATATATATATGTACTTGTTATGAGATAGGTGTTCTCTTGTAAATAATACTGGACTCCACCATATGGTATTAAACAACTCTTTTTCAAAGCCTACCCTGTATCTTCTAAGTAATACTTTCCATCTGCAGTCAGCAGGCCTTTGAACTTTGCATCTTGTAAAATGTGACTATAATAGGCAGACCCTTCCGATCCAGCCAACATATAGCAGAAATACATATCGAAGATATATGCACTCAAGGAATTTTCACTAATTTGACCTTTACTGTTCTGTTAGGATAGAGTGAAATTTGTGGCAACATGTGCAGTGATAAGGTACAGGTGCAAAAGTACTTATCTGGCAATGCAATAGCAACTCTATAATCACTACAAAGTTACTACCTCTTCAGTCACAACTGCTTAGAATAAACTGAAAACGTATACAGACATGCAATAAATATAAGGAAAGCCAAATATGGAATTAGAAAGCAAAAAAAATCAATACTTTGTATACCATCCTCTTGCACATAAGACCGCAGCCACTCTATTTGGCAGAGACTCCCACCACCTTTCCAGAAATTTACCTTCAATATCCTGACCCCAAACCTGATTGAGGGCTTCTGATAGATATTTTCTAATAGTTTTTGGACCCTACTTGGTCTTGTGAATATTGGGAAAGCACTGGTGTAGCTTTTCCTTCACCCTCTTCCAACAGTACTCAATTGGATTAAGGTCTGGGGACTTGGATGGCTATTCCATAACCTGTATATTGTTTTCAGCAAACCAAGCTATAGTCTCTCTTGCAGCATGTATCTTTGCACTATTCTGCTGAAAGATAAGATCCCCAACTGTATCCTCCACTTCCTGCCAGACATCAACTAAGCCATCCTCTGAAACTCCAATATATACAAATCTATACATATGCTTCTCAAATAGAGCAATCAGTGGATCCTCATTTCTACCCCAAATACAAGTCCAAACCAACATCTTCAGACCTAGCCCCTTGGTAATCCTATGAATACAGTCTTTCTACCACTTTTCTTCAAGTGTTGTGAATACTCAAATACCCTTAGGATCTTTGGACCTTTCAACAATGCATTCATCACTAAAGATGACCTCTTCAACATCTTCCTTTGTCCAATCCTTATACTTCATTGCACAAGTCAACCTCTTAACAGCATGCTCATCATTTAGGGGGGCTCTTTTCCTAGCCCTCTATTTCTTTATATTGACTAATGCCAAAGCTCTCTTGACTGTATGAACGGAAGCATAAGGTGCAACATCATGGCACAATTCTGATAAACTCTGGCAGTGCACCTTCTTAGACTCTCTGACTAGTCAGCGACAAGTTCTAGTAGTGTTAATTCTTGGTCGTCCAGGTTTTGGGAGAGTGTTTGCATCACCTGTCTTTTGGAAGCGATTATAGAAACTTTGAACTGTACTCTCAGAACAGCGCAACAGCTCTCCAATTTCTGAAAAAGAGATTTTTTCTTTCCTCAAAGGAACAGTTTGCCCTTTCACAAACTTTGTGAGATAGTCTGACTTCTGGGAATGCATTGCGGTTGAGAGGTTGTTGATCATCGAGGTGGGGTTTTCTGAGGTGTCCGTTGGTAACCACCAATCAGACGAATCCTTTTGTTCCAGTACTTTATGAGTCCTGTCAAAGGCTCCGTGAGCATCTTCGAAATAGAGATAGCACTTATGATTTTGTTCTATCTTATATGGACATTCATTTGCTAGCAGGTTTAACATTTCTGCTTGTAATGCCACAAGCTCATCAAGAATACTATTGAAATATTTAAGCACAATTACAATTAGTTCTTGTTGAATCTAATTCTTTCACACTTAACTATATAATCCAAAGCATATACACACTAACTTACAGTCTTACCACCATGCTAAAAGCTTTCTTGTACATCCTTATGAGATGTATTATGGCCAGCTATCTATACAAACATAGCAACCTGCTCCTCAATATCAACATTCACTATTGATCTCAAATGTCTCCCCATTTCTAACCATCAAGAAGAAGCCAAGAACAACTATTATGGCATACAGAATACCTCAAGAAACTGATATTTACTTGTAGTTTTATGCAAAAGTTCCCAAACATAAGCCCTACCTGTAAGTATTGATGTATGCGATCTCTTCAGACTATACTCATCTATAATTACCTCTTCAACTATCTGTACTGTTTGCAATAGAGAATTAGAATTCACTCTCCCTTTCCGCTACTCATCATCAGTTTCTGAATCTGAGTCTCAGCAACTGTGATATCTCATACACTTTACATCTATTAACTGTATATAGATGACGAATAGAGTGAATTCTATTGTATATTTTAATTGAATCTTATATTGATTATATCTTACCTACAAGTAGTTTATTACATAGTCTTACAATGACTAGACAAAAGTCTTGGTAATTGCTTAGTCAGCAATAGCTGTGTGAAAACAATTTGACCGTCCTTTAAAATCTCGTACATGTCTTCCCCGAGATGTATCATGTTTCACCACTCAAAACAATTTTACAATGGCTCCTAGAGAAGCCCATCAACCTAAAACAGCCCACTGAGAGATGACAGATGCTAAAAAAGGCATGATCATTGCCTTTTGCTATATCTTTCAAATGATCTCGACCGTTGCCAATCTTGTTGGCCACCCTTGGTCAATAGTGCCAAACTTTCTCACATACGCATATGCTCACAGATCAAGGCATAATAAATCCTGCTTGGGTTATCACCAGTTGCTTAGTCACCAAAAAAATTGCGCAATGGTCTAAGCTGCCAAAAGACATTATGCAATAACCTATTTAGAATGCCAGAACCAATATGCCCCTCTTGTTTCATTTCAGACCAGGTACTGTGTCTGTAACCGGTACGGGTTACTAGGGTTTTATGTTTGGTTTCACAGTATCGTTTGATACTTGTATTGTTTCGTGTGCTATCGGTTGATACACACATTGTTTTATGTTTGGTTTCACAGTATCGTTTGATACTTGTATTGTTTCGTGTGCTATCGGTTGATACACACATTGTTTTATGTTTGGTTTCACAGTATCGTTTGATACTTGTATTGTTTCGTGTGCTATCGGTTGATACACACATTGTTTTATGTTTGGTTTCACAGTATCGTTTGATACTTGTATTGTTTCGTGTGCTATCGGTTGATACACACATTGTTTTATGTTTGGTTTCACAGTATCGTTTGATACTTGTATTGTTTCGTGTGCTATCGGTTGATACACACATTGTTTTATGTTTGGTTTCACAGTATCGTTTGATACTTGTATTGTTTCGTGTGCTATCGGTTGATACACACATTGTTTTATGTTTGGTTTCACAGTATCGTTTGATACTTGTATTGTTTCGTGTGCTATCGGTTGATACACACATTGTTTTATGTTTGGTTTCACAGTATCGTTTGATACTTGTATTGTTTCGTGTGCTATCGGTTGATACACACATTGTTTTATGTTTGGTTTCACAGTATCGTTTGATACTTGTATTGTTTCGTGTGCTATCGGTTGATACACACATTGTTTTATGTTTGGTTTCACAGTATCGTTTGATACTTGTATTGTTTCGTGTGCTATCGGTTGATACACACATTGTTTTATGTTTGGTTTCACAGTATCGTTTGATACTTGTATTGTTTCGTGTGCTATCGGTTGATACACACATTGTTTTATGTTTGGTTTCACAGTATCGTTTGATACTTGTATTGTTTCGTGTGCTATCGGTTGATACACACATTGTTTTATGTTTGGTTTCACAGTATCGTTTGATACTTGTATTGTTTCGTGTGCTATCGGTTGATACACACATTGTTTTATGTTTGGTTTCACAGTATCGTTTGATACTTGTATTGTTTCGTGTGCTATCGGTTGATACACACATTGTTTTATGTTTGGTTTCACAGTATCGTTTGATACTTGTATTGTTTCGTGTGCTATCGGTTGATACACACATTGTTTTATGTTTGGTTTCACAGTATCGTTTGATACTTGTATTGTTTCGTGTGCTATCGGTTGATACACACATTGTTTTATGTTTGGTTTCACAGTATCGTTTGATACTTGTATTGTTTCGTGTGCTATCGGTTGATACACACATTGTTTTATGTTTGGTTTCACAGTATCGTTTGATACTTGTATTGTTTCGTGTGCTATCGGTTGATACACACATTGTTTTATGTTTGGTTTCACAGTATCGTTTGATACTTGTATTGTTTCGTGTGCTATCGGTTGATACACACATTGTTTTATGTTTGGTTTCACAGTATCGTTTGATACTTGTATTGTTTCGTGTGCTATCGGTTGATACACACATTGTTTTATGTTTGGTTTCACAGTATCGTTTGATACTTGTATTGTTTCGTGTGCTATCGGTTGATACACACATTGTTTTATGTTTGGTTTCACAGTATCGTTTGATACTTGTATTGTTTCGTGTGCTATCGGTTGATACACACATTGTTTTATGTTTGGTTTCACAGTATCGTTTGATACTTGTATTGTTTCGTGTGCTATCGGTTGATACACACATTGTTTTATGTTTGGTTTCACAGTATCGTTTGATACTTGTATTGTTTCGTGTGCTATCGGTTGATACACACATTGTTTTATGTTTGGTTTCACAGTATCGTTTGATACTTGTATTGTTTCGTGTGCTATCGGTTGATACACACATTGTTTTATGTTTGGTTTCACAGTATCGTTTGATACTTGTATTGTTTCGTGTGCTATCGGTTGATACACACATTGTTTTATGTTTGGTTTCACAGTATCGTTTGATACTTGTATTGTTTCGTGTGCTATCGGTTGATACACACATTGTTTTATGTTTGGTTTCACAGTATCGTTTGATACTTGTATTGTTTCGTGTGCTATCGGTTGATACACACATTGTTTTATGTTTGGTTTCACAGTATCGTTTGATACTTGTATTGTTTCGTGTGCTATCGGTTGATACACACATTGTTTTATGTTTGGTTTCACAGTATCGTTTGATACTTGTATTGTTTCGTGTGCTATCGGTTGATACACACATTGTTTTATGTTTGGTTTCACAGTATCGTTTGATACTTGTATTGTTTCGTGTGCTATCGGTTGATACACACATTGTTTTATGTTTGGTTTCACAGTATCGTTTGATACTTGTATTGTTTCGTGTGCTATCGGTTGATACACACATTGTTTTATGTTTGGTTTCACAGTATCGTTTGATACTTGTATTGTTTCGTGTGCTATCGGTTGATACACACATTGTTTTATGTTTGGTTTCACAGTATCGTTTGATACTTGTATTGTTTCGTGTGCTATCGGTTGATACACACATTGTTTTATGTTTGGTTTCACAGTATCGTTTGATACTTGTATTGTTTCGTGTGCTATCGGTTGATACACACATTGTTTTATGTTTGGTTTCACAGTATCGTTTGATACTTGTATTGTTTCGTGTGCTATCGGTTGATACACACATTGTTTTATGTTTGGTTTCACAGTATCGTTTGATACTTGTATTGTTTCGTGTGCTATCGGTTGATACACACATTGTTTTATGTTTGGTTTCACAGTATCGTTTGATACTTGTATTGTTTCGTGTGCTATCGGTTGATACACACATTGTTTTATGTTTGGTTTCACAGTATCGTTTGATACTTGTATTGTTTCGTGTGCTATCGGTTGATACACACATTGTTTTATGTTTGGTTTCACAGTATCGTTTGATACTTGTATTGTTTCGTGTGCTATCGGTTGATACACACATTGTTTTATGTTTGGTTTCACAGTATCGTTTGATACTTGTATTGTTTCGTGTGCTATCGGTTGATACACACATTGTTTTATGTTTGGTTTCACAGTATCGTTTGATACTTGTATTGTTTCGTGTGCTATCGGTTGATACACACATTGTTTTATGTTTGGTTTCACAGTATCGTTTGATACTTGTATTGTTTCGTGTGCTATCGGTTGATACACACATTGTTTTATGTTTGGTTTCACAGTATCGTTTGATACTTGTATTGTTTCGTGTGCTATCGGTTGATACACACATTGTTTTATGTTTGGTTTCACAGTATCGTTTGATACTTGTATTGTTTCGTGTGCTATCGGTTGATACACACATTGTTTTATGTTTGGTTTCACAGTATCGTTTGATACTTGTATTGTTTCGTGTGCTATCG
Organism: Tuber magnatum; assembly: GCA_003182015.1. Classification (NCBI taxonomy): domain Eukaryota; kingdom Fungi; phylum Ascomycota; class Pezizomycetes; order Pezizales; family Tuberaceae; genus Tuber; species Tuber magnatum. Next base: position 1,262,697 of record PYWC01000038.1, read on the forward strand.
GTTGATACACACATTGTTTTATGTTTGGTTTCACAGTATCGTTTGATACTTGTATTGTTTCGTGTGCTATCGGTTGATACACACATTGTTTTATGTTTGGTTTCACAGTATCGTTTGATACTTGTATTGTTTCGTGTGCTATCGGTTGATACACACATTGTTTTATGTTTGGTTTCACAGTATCGTTTGATACTTGTATTGTTTCGTGTGCTATCGGTTGATACACACATTGTTTTATGTTTGGTTTCACAGTATCGTTTGATACTTGTATTGTTTCGTGTGCTATCAGTTGATACACACATTGTTTTGCAATATCGCTCATACTGGAAATAAGCGATATGCTGTATTTAAAGACCGCTGATTCCCGCGATGGAAACAGCAGACTTCGACAGATAGTATTCTTAAATATACTTGGTTGAACGGTTACTTCTTTGATCTCCTATTACACCCCGTTCGAAGCCTCCTTTAGCAAGCAGCGCTCTCTTCGTGTTGATCACGAAGCCATCTGCTCCTATCGTATCAGTACGTGACTAGGGCCTAGCCCGAACACGTTACAGTGTGGCCCAATTCATTCCACACTATACCACACTGGCTACTCTATTAACTGACCTAATGGGAAAGCGCAGGTTGTTTGAACACACATACATTATGTATCCTTTGGCAATATTAGGAACCAGATCAATACATACTAGGTCATGTGACCTATAGAGATAAGATGCAAGGAACTGATATGGTTAGTGACGGATCCCTCAGATATAGGGATTGAAGCTTGGTTAGGACAAGGACCCACATAACAATTATAGGACACTATCCACTCCACCCCTTCTCTCTTTTCTCTGGAGTGGTGTCTTTTTTTTTTACTTCCTCTATTCATGTTTTCTTGCTTCTTTACTCACTTGGTATTTTATGCAGAAAAAAATATTTCCCAACCTGAGCCAGCTGGAGTATTCTGTATTTTAAACCATATATAAATTAGAATACAGGGAATGCACTGGATAAGTAATATCCAGGATCATGATAGAGGAATCCGCTCCCTAGCGGCGAGCATGGAGAGTTAGGTAAAGATTAGTCTGCCAAAAGAGGTCTATTCTCCTATCTATCCATCTCCCTCTGCTCCCCCAACGTCACTTTATACACAGCTATTGTCCTCGCATGAGGTCCGAGTGATCTTTCATGAACTGCTAGCTACTCTGGACAATGACCTGATATTGCGTGAGTTCACCACAACTTACAGCAAACCGAAAGCACAAACACAAGAAAACGCCAAAAAAACTGTGGCACCTACCGGCACCATACCCTAGCTGATCGAAAAACTGTGGGTCGCCTAACATTCTTCAAAGATTGCACCGTCCCTTGAGCACACACACCCACATCCCTGTCCAAAAAAAAAACCCCCCCACACGGGAGATTTTCCACGGAAGGACCCATCACAGAAAAAGCGTAACCCTTGAAAGTCTCACTAGGTCGTTGGAGTTGCCTCCCATGCTCGAGAAGTGAGACGTACTATATTTTGCTTTTTGTCCACCCGGGGGTACGGGTGACCCCAGCGCTGGTCGAAACTCCCACACTTTGTGTGGTTTATTTGTTGCGCATATGGCGGGTACGGGTAACGCCACCACGGGCAGGGACCCACACTTTGCATTTTGGTACACATATCACAGCAACACCAACTAACCGACCAATCATGTGACCCGAGTGATCCACCATGACCTGATTGCAGTGACCGCAATGAACCCCGGACCGGGATCTTATTTAGCACTGACTTTCATCCGGTATTTTTTTTCTCCTCCCTCTCAAGGATTCTTCACCCGAGAAATTTGCGAGACAGACTGCGCGGACTAAGGGACTTCTTCGTAGAAGTATCGGTATCATAGAACTGAGGTCTCATCTGGTTTCCGGAATACTTAAGGGTTCTGTATGGTCCAGGCCGTATTACGGGTCCACTTTGCACTCGGCGATGCCCTCCACTCTCGAGAGTTTGCTAGAATTGGTCTCCGCGAACCAAAATAAATATTTCGGAGGATAAGGTGAGGGTCTTTGTCGCGAGTTGGAACTAAAGGGAACGGGGGAGTTTGACCCTTAAACCAATTAAACGGCTAACAGAGCTCACTCTTGCATCGTTGGAACGGAATTGACATCCGAAATCTATCCATTTATTTTATCCTCCAGGTGAGGTCAGAGAGAGGTAGCTTCTAGTACCAAACAGAGATACCATCCTTTGAGCAAAACCAAAAATCCAGGCACCCACTAACGTCCTATCCCATCACCAGATCTAATTGCAAACAACCCTCATAAACCGATCAACCCCCTCTCACGGGTAGCCCCTTCCCACGGTCCGGACAACTCTCTCTCTCTCCAGCCGTCTAGTCTGGCTCCTGAACTCCTCCACCTCTTTGTAACAATCTAACGGTGTCCGGTCGCCATCACACTCCATTAGCCACCATCCCCATCCACATCCCCTGTCATTTCTCCCCTTCTACCCCGCCACCCCGCCACCAGCAGGACTGCCGGCCGATAGGAGCGTATTGGNACTCACTTCAATCTCAAGCACTTGACAACCTCCCCCCTCGCCTTCTCCACCTCGCCATCAATTTTGACCATCTTAGGCATGTGTTCCAACCTCTTCCTTAGCGCATCGATCTCGGCCTGCACCTGCTCCCTACTTAACCCCTTCGTATCCCCACCCCTTATCGCTCTCTGAGAGCTTACTCTCCAGATCAGCGAGAATCCGGGACTCCTGCGATTGCAGACGCTGCAGTTCACTCTCAACGCGGGATTGAACCTGAACTTCTAACGACTTTTCCTGGGTCCTGTTTGTCTGGTTGTTTACGCCCGGGTGGGATTGTGTTAGTTCGAATAACTGTATTCAGGGGGGCAATATGTGCACAAGGTAGGATAGGGGGGAAAATAAAAACCTCGCTGGAAACTGCAGCGACTCGACGAGGTTGTTGGAAAAACGCACCGGAGTTTCGCCGCTGTTGGGTGGTTTTGAATTAGCCATTCTCTCTTTTATCCTTCACTGGAGAGGATCGTAGAGGAGGAGAAGGAGGGATTCTGTGTTTTTACCCATCGAAAACACGTTCGGCGGGTTTGCTGTTGCCGGAACCCATTGTAGTGGTAGTGGTTGAAATGACGTTTAACCTCGGTGGTCGCGGGCGTAAGACTTGATTGAACCTTTTTTTCGAAACCCGGAAATGTGTGGGATGAGATGTTCTATTGGATGGGGTAAATTTAAGCCTAGGGGTTGCGGGTGTGGTCACTCAATTTAACGGGGAAAGAGGCTCAACGAAAAGCAAAGGCAACGCTGCCGGTGCTTGTAACCTTCTTTACTTCCTACCCACCGTGGAAAGCGACTACCGGTACAGTATGGTTCCGGACGATGGAAATCAACCCCTGTGTTAATTCACGAGAATGCTTAGTAAGCTGCTAATACATCGAGTGATAGGCTGTGACTGTAATGATAGAGGATATTTTTTGTATAGTAATAATATAATAAGATAATAATATTATCATACAACTTCCTTAACCCTATGATCATGCAATCTCACTTGGTTTTCAAAACTCTTGGCAAATAATCACCAAATCTCACTCATTTGTATCTTTTTCCTGAAAAATTGACTGATTAATTTGCTTACGTTACTAGTAAACTTCATTTTGTTTCACAGCCTCCCCCTTAAGTTTTTTTAATTATTCCTTCTGTAATTATCTTAATTGACTGTTTTACTATATATTTACAGAAAGAATAACCCTTATTTGCTTTGGTTGGACTACTGATGTTCTTGCAAGTTTTCAAATTTTCGTGGTTGCTAAGGGGTTGATTTCCATCGTCTGGAACCATACCGAACCAGTGCAGTTCTTTGTTCCCTTCCAGCTTCTTTCTCTTCCTTCTATCAGTCGCTACTACACCCCCCTACACACCCCAACCACAAACCTAGTACATACGAACGTTTCCACCGCTAAAACCTGGATCCCGAAAGAGAAAGTTCACGCCTTTGGCGTGCCTGGAGAACTGTTCACGAAATAGCCAGAGATAGAGTAAGCCTCCCTCCCTCCACTCACCAAAGCCACGATAGAGAACGGATGAATGAACCAGGCTAACACAGCTACCAACTACCGCACTTAGGATACGAAATCTCCGAAGAAGAAATCACAATAACCCTCGATGAGTTCCGCCACCAGTACTGCGATGGCGAAGGTCGTCCAATGTAGCCCTTCCATCCCCTTAACACATATACAGAACAAACACTAAACTCCCCCCCCGCCCACAGCCGCAAAAGCCTCACCTTCAAAGCCAACCCCAGTCCCGACATGATCAAGCAGCACGCCCCAGCCCCCAATCGGCCTGCCACCGTCGGCACCCTTTGGGTGGAATTCAGTGCAGAAAGTAACGTTGGAATCAAGCACATGCGCACCTTCGCGCACACCATCAATAGCGAGAATTTCCACACGGGCATCTTCATCTGCTCGAGCCACCCCACTCCCGCCGCCATGAAGATCGTCCCCACCGTGCTGCCGAGCGTTATCGGGGTCTTTCTGGAGAGCGACTTGTTGGTCAACATTACCAAACATGAGTTGGTGCCCAAACATCTCCTCCTCAGCAGGGGGGAGAAGAAGAAGCTGCTCGAGAGGTATATACTCAAGGAGAGTCAGTTGCCGAGGGTTCAGGGGGCGGATCCGGTCGCCAGATATTATGGGCTCCAGAGGGGGGCATGTGGTTAAAATTGTTAGGAAGAGTGAAACTAGTGGGCGCTATGCTAGTTACCGTCTTTGCATGTAGTGGCAATCTGGGAGCTCTGGGGGTGAACGAAGGTGTACGAAAAGTGGGATTGGCGTTGTGTCATTTTTAAACTCTACAAGTAATGGGGTATACTTCTGGTTGAATTTGCACTCGCGGCCTGTGATAGTATTAGGCAAACAACTTCTTGGGGCAGAGCTGTATATATACACTCTCGAGAAAATTGCCTTGGAGGGAGAAAAAAAGGGGAAAAAAAGGGAGCCAAAGCAAGAAAGAAGTGCCAAAAAGAGAAAGAAAGAAAGCAAACTCCCTGAATATTTGGTAATCTATGCTTGCTAGATGTAAATACATTCAACTCCCACCCGTACATAACCCAAATGACCCAAGAAAGAAAAATCCTCAAGTTCAAAGCCCAAACACCGGAGCAGCAACTTTGTCCCAATTCTCATCTCAGCGATTCTCGGTCTCCTCCAGAGCCCCCTCCCTCAGCTTCTTCAACTGTTGTGATGCAGGATTGAACAGGTTCTGCTTCCATTAGCAACCGCCATGGCCAAAAGAGAAAGCGCAACTTACAACCAGTGCATCACCCAACTCCTCCCCGGTCTTGAACACAATTCCATTAACTCCATCCTTCACAAGCTCGCTAATAGCCAAGTATTCAAATGCTGCAACAGGAACTCCCACGCCGAACAGGTCAACCACCTTCATCGGAAGATCCACCCCAGATGTGCCGGTATGCAAACTAACGCCCAAATCCGCACATCCAACCATCTTGGGATAATCTTCAGACTCAAGCCACACACTCTCAATGGTAACGTGCTGGAATTCGAGTGTCTCTACACGAGCCATATACTCGCCACGAAGTTGTCCTTTTCCAGTGATGACCGCAAGAACTGAAGGCGCAGATCCGTGCTTTAGGAAATTGGCACCGGACGCCCACCGGTCATAGATCAGTAGAGTTCCAAGGAGGTGACTAAAGTCTTCGTCTGGAGTCCAGGAGGTGCTGGAGATTAAGAGGTGGGTTGAGCCTGAGGCGATTGCGGATGCATGGCGGGCGGTTATCGGGTGTGACTCCAGAAATTTATTGCGTTCTTCGGGTGAGAGTGGGGTGAAGTGAGTTGGCGGTCTATCGTACAGGGTTTTGATGGGGGTTCTGGGACTGTCAGCTCAGCTCTGTCTAGAATTTGGTTAGAGAGAGGGGGGAGGCAATACTTGACTCCCCAATCGTTCTTCAAAGTCAGGCCATAAGATCCGTTACCGTAAAGTTGCATACGCACCCCTTCCGATCAACATCTCGTAAATCTTGCAAAAGTAGACTATCGGATGCTCCTTGAGCTTGAGCTGTAAGACGCTCCAACCGAAGTTATGCCAGTCAGTAACACTTTTCATCCCCCGCAGAGCGCCGACGAGTTTCGTTACAGCTAACGTAGGTATCGCTGGTGGATTCTGGAGCAGAATGTATCCGGCCGATGGTGGAATGATGTAGCAGAGCAAGTAGAGCATGGATGTAAGTTGGAAAAGAGCCTTTAAAGGAGCGAACAAAATGGATCGAATTGGGGTACCAGTTCTAAGGAACCGTGGAGGCGGAGGCAACGGGCACATTTTGATGTTCGGATTACCCACGAGCTCCGGTCTCGGAGCGGATTCTAAGCTCTTTTTTCAGCACACGGTGGAGAGATTCAGACGGAAGCTTAAGATACCATCGTAGCCAACCAAATCCACCAATCCACCTTCCCGCGCAATTGATAAAGCATGATATTGCATACGAGGACTCCGTCCAATATCCCCAAGCACTACAACCACAACCCGTGGCCTCTCGTCCCTCTTTGGTGGAACATGCCTGCTCGGTAAGCACAGCAAGAGCAAGGAAAACGAAAGCGAAACAAAAAGTAAAGGAGTTCCCCAAAACTCGAGAGAATCCATCATGTCTTCCATTTCGTGTGAATAAGCCTTTTTTTTTTTCCTTCTCCAGAGGAGAAATGGTTGAGGGGGGGAATTGGGCTTATTGAAGGACAGCCGGCGAGTTGGCTGTCATTACATCATGCGGTTGGAACTTAGGGTTACCGTCCCTATTTCCCGCTTATCGTAACCTGTGCGGCTCAATTGTTTAAGCCATCCTTACATAACTTACAAGATAAAGCTTGGCCGTATCATACCCTTAGGTCAAATTCTGAAGATTTGGATTTATTGAATTTTGTTGGCTGTAACTGATGCCAATCTATCTATTATGTATTTTGATTTGCTGAGTGCACGAGGCTTTTTCAGGAGAGCTTTGTGAAAGTTTTGTTTTGCTTAAAAAGTCTCTGTGATTAGACATGGGTTGTCACTCGAAAATACTTATTGCAAAAATTTCTGCGTAAGAGCGAGGGCTGCTATGATGATAGGTTGACTTGTCAATCCACCCAAATGTGCCGTGTGATATAGCTTCTACTCGTGATATTTTGACAACTGATCGAAAACTCCTCCAGTTATTGCGATCAGGGCGCATGTACTACGCCATTACACCCAGTGCCGGCAGGCCAGTGTGGTGGACTGCCGGGAGTATGTTGTGTGACTCTCGCTTCTCCACTGGCACTTTGTAATATACGACTTGTGAAGACAAATCTTTCGGACCAACAACACCATGAGAACGTCCTACACGCCATTAGGCGGTGGCTCCACCATTCAGCTGATATAAATGACTGAACATCAGAGAATATGTTATAACAGATATAACAGAACACAAGGATTGGGCACGAAAGCTACGGGCAAGACAATACCCTTCGCGCAGAATCGGCAGAGCCGAGCAGCGGCCCTTTAGTCTCTTCCTACCGAAACAAAATTTTGCTCTGAGGCCTGTCCATGATGGGTTCGGTTTTCCTGGCGTGAGGGAGATCTACTGATTGGAGCTTGGTTCCTACTCGAGCAGTACCGTACCGGTAGTGTTCGAGCACTGTGGAGGGGGCCTCAATGTATTCTGCTCCACCGTGCACATTATGTTGTAAGAGGGGCGGTGGGGGTTCGACCGGAGCTGGTGGTGGTTGGGGAAACCTTTTCGAGTGCCAATTTTCGAGTGGATCTGCCATATTTGTACGGTGCGCAAGGAGGCGTTCCACACAAAGGTCCTTCAACTGGGTCAACTTGGAGGTCTTGCACGACTTGGCTTGGCCGTTTTCCAGTCCCGGATCTGAATGCCTCTGGTGTGGCATTGTTGGTGCGCTCGAGTAGAAAGGCAACCAAAGCAAATCTCGAATCTCCCTAGGTTAGGCCGGCTGTCTGATTTTGTCATCAATTTTTTTTCGTGGGGCTTGAGCTACCATAGTCCCCGTCCTCACCTGCGCTACCGAACTTTCTAACCAAGTGCTCGAGTAGGTCCTTCAGCAGAACCCGGAAGGAGTACCAGTATACACCCATGTTTCTCATCATGAATGTCCGGAGATGATGTGTACTTGTACTACTGTAGTACGATAATTCGATATGTCTCTTAGTGTGCTCGAGTAAATAGCATAGTTTAGCCTAGGCTCGGACAATTGTAGCTGTTATACTTGTAGTGCGATTCCCTGTCGATCCTCAATTGGGGAAGTTTGCCTTCTCCTCCCTCAATTTTGCAGCTGTACTCGAGTACCGCTACCGTACCTGGTATGGCATACTTGACCATTTATAAAGTGTCAGGGTGACTTGATATTTATTAATACCTGTCTTGGCCCAGGCATCTGGACACTTTGCGAACAGCTAGAAAGAGAGTAATTTTTCGGTCGTTGCGCCCTCAGACATCAACACGCGGAGAGACAGCAATAGAGCGGGGATAATACTTGCCTTCACAAATTGCTTAGAGGGGAGGAAGTGAAACACTGCTCTTGTGTTTTGACCGGCATGGACACTGAAAAGGGGGTTATTGTGGTACAAATATGATATGGTGCCATGTATTTAAAAGGTGCACCTGGACCGTTGCAACATGTAACACTCAACCCTGTGAGGAACTAGGGCTTTACCATGAAATTTGTAATTTTTAAAGATCCTGTGTTCAATTCACACTCTGGATATACTATTTGTCCTTTTTCTTGCAATTTCAATATATTAAGAAAGACAATAATAGATAAATCAATATATAGCAAAATTAGAGAATTGAAATTGGTGACAACTATCATACAGCCAGAACACAAATGAGCTGCTATTCAATTATCAAAAACTACAAACTTGAAGACCATTATGCAGTAGACATAGTAAATATACAAACTAGGTTGATTCTGCTCCAGCCATAGCCACACACCAATGTGACTTGTATTTTGTATGAACTAGATTGTGATACACTGCAGAGGAATAAACAACACCACTGCGATAAGTATGCATAATGTGTTCCGTCCGGGCATGATATTTCCAAATAAGTTGTGGTCAAATTTCACGGTAAAGCCCTAGTTCCTCACAGGGTTGAGCGTTACATGTTGCAACGGCCCAGGTGTACCTTTTAAATGCATGGCATCATACTAGGAAAAGTACCGGTAGGGTAATAATCACGTCTTCTCACTCAACTCCCTCTAGAGAAAAAAAAACTTAAAAAATTAGGGTAATCGATAATCAACGGACGAGCTCCAACAGCACCGTAGAGCCTCACAACCACCTCTCCTCCATTCAACAATAACGACGATAATAACCACGACAGAGCTTCGCAGATCGCGTATTGCGATAGCTGATACCAGGACCATCTTCGGTTTTCGTAATGACGCTGAACAAACGCCCGCGCAAAATAGCCGATTCAGTTGCGCAGAATCCACCCGCTCCTCCCACCCATTCGCGGATTCTCGCGCCTTTCAGGGTATGCTTCCCTCTTTTTCTATAATACTTTAAACGGGGAGGAAGAAAATTTCTCTTACCGATGGCTTATAATGGGTTATTGTAGGCAATTGGCCACATAACGTCTACTTCCGCGCCCCCAGTACCGTTTTATATCTTACCACTGGGAAAGACGTTCGGCGACTGAACCTTGTATTCGCCTCATCGCCCCCTACTCCCGGGACTATCCGTCGGGTCGTTGCGCATCGGGATGTGGTCTATGTTGCCTTTGAAGATCCGCTCGTCAGAGTCTGGGTGTTAAAGAGGGGAAGAAAGGTCGCTGAATTGGCCGTTGCGGGTGAAGGGAGGAAGAAGGCCACCGAATGGCGGGACTTGGTAGTTTTCGGGGATTGGGTTGTGGGCGTCTTGGATTGGGGGATGGCCGTCTGGAGGAGGGAAACTCGGGAGGTTTATACAACGATTGAGGTGGATAATAGGGGTGAGATTACGGCTGCAGTGCACCCGAGTACGTATTTGAATAAGATGGTGATCGCGAGGATGGGCGGTGTGCTTGAGATTTGGAATGTGAAGACTGGGTGCGAATTGGTCCATATCAGTCCTACATTGCGCTTTGCTAATGTCATGTGATTTTTTAGTAAGAAGATTTACACCATCCTGTCGCCGGTAGCTTCCACGGGGAAAGAACTACTAGAAATTGCTTCTTTAGTGCAAACGCCGGCTATCTCTGTGCTTGCTATTGGGTTTTCGACGGGTGAGGTTCATCTTCATATACAAGCAGACAGGCCTCTGTTTACGCTAGGCGGTTCTGCTGGTGATATTATTGCTGCTACTTCTCATGGTCAGAAACGAGTTACTAGTATCTCATTCTGCACTGGCCCGGCAGTCGGTGCTGGAAAATCAAGAGTGGCAACTGATTCTGGGGGTAACATGCTTGCGGTTGGGCACAATGATGGCGACATCACATTGTGGAACTTGAAAAAACGTAGAATCGCAGCGACTATGCGGAATGCTCATGATGGGCCGCTCGGTGGGGGCGTTGTTGTCTAATGGCTGGCTGGACAGAGTGTCCTAGTTACGAGCGGTGGTGACAATAGTATAAAGGTATTTTCGGTTTTTTTGTTTACTTCGTCTAACAAGGCGTTTACTTACGGATTTTTAGGAATGGATTTTCGATTCTCCACATACTACGCTTCCCCGTGTATTACGTTCCCGGTCTGGGCACTCTAAACCCATAACTTCTCTAACGTTCCTGAATCCTTCCACTTCTCACTTCCTCCTCTCTAGCTCACTTGATTCTTCGTTCCGAGCTCATTCTATGAGAAATGACGCACAGTCATTTGTTCCCTCAGAAAAGGCCGGAGGCAGGAGGTCGAGGGAACCTCCGCAAAGTGGTGAAAAGGGCACTTGGGCCAATAGGGAATTTTCGTCATCAAACCCAGTAACCTGTATAGCAACTGTAGCAGGTGAAGATGGTGCCGGAAATGCAGAAAATGCGGCACGGGACCTGGCAGGAATAATAACAGGTCATCGAGACTCTAAATCCGGAAGTCTCTGGAGCTTTGAGAACAAGTCTTTTAGAGGGCGTTGGGCTCAAACAACTGATGGTGGGCTCGTCCGGAGCGTAGGTGTGTCGTCTTGCGGGACTTTCTTTCATAGGTTCTAGCAATGGTGGGATAGCGATGTATAATATCCAGAGCGGGATTAAAAGGCGTCAATTCCCTGAGCCAGTATCAGCCGCCACGGCGAAGCGTCTCAAAAATAGTACCGGGCCGGTGAAGTTGGGCATGGCTGGTATTGGGAAGCATATGAAGGCGGTTACGGGAATCGTAATTGACTCTCTAAACCGAGTCGTGATTAGTACTCGCCAAAATCAAAAGTCTGTCCTCGGCGTTTACCTCGACGCAGGTTTCAGGTACTGCTACTTTGCCTGGCCCATGGCAACGGGTGGCGCCCCAATCCAAAATACTGTAACCTAAGCATGATAGTTGTTTTTACCATTAACTACAATATATCTTTGCATGATTGTTGGTAATCTTAATATCTGCTGATTGATTTCCTCAACCGTAAGACTGTCCCATGCCTGCCAAAGAGCGTTCTTCATCTGCGTGACTGTGGTGATGCAGTTTTGACCTTGGCACCGGTACTGTAACCTTTTCTGGAACAGATCCCAAATATGCTTGATTGGATTAAGATCCGGAGATTTTTGAGGCCATCCAACCTTTTGTATGCCTTGCTTGACTCCCTCATGATCTGTATAAAATGAGGTATGAGCTGGAGCGCTGTCCTCCATGAGGACGAAGTTGGGGTTCTGCTGTAGAAGTCGCTGGCACTCAGGCCACAGTATTGAAGATGTGACATGCTTAACATAGCGCCAGGCATCAACTCCACCTTTCTTTCCTGTCCATTTTATCTTCTCAATCCTCCAAGCCTTTCCTCTCCAAGACTGGGTAGTTTTGGGTGGGGCCTGATCATGCTCCAATTAAAGATACAATTACTATTAGTAGATTTTCTATCATAAATTCTCTCAGGTTTGTTCCATTGATATGTCTAGCTTAAGCCTTTTGGGATTGTCTGAATTATTAATCTCAAGAGTAGGAAAATAAAATAGTAAAACAATCTTACCTCTGCTTCTTCTCTGATTCTGGCCACCTTTAAAAGTTCCTCCTGCTTCAGAATAGCATACTCTTTGGAAGCCATCCATTCTACCATTGCTCGCTCCTGCTCTTCTACCATGATCGAATTGATGAGTTCCATTTCCTCTTTAGCCTCTTTCTTTTCCTGCTCACTCTCCTCCTCCCATACATAGAATGATCCTTTATAGTTCTATCCTATTATTCCCCAGCACATGACTGTAGTTCCCCCATTCTTTTTCTTTGTTCCCATACAATCCTGATACCATTTTTCATCCTTACACTACCAAACATATGATGGACCACAGATATCGCTGATCATGATTGATGTTTCCTCCCTAAATCCCCAGTTGGCCCATTCAGCCTCTGGATGCCAATCATGATGTATTTCACAGAACCCCTTGTGAATTATGCAATCTTTTTCACACAGTATAAATTTCATATTTTCTCTATACTGCTTAATACCATGCTTGTATAAGACTCAAAGCAGAGTAGAAGAAGAAATATCTCTCTCCACTTCAGCTGCATGACAGAGTTCATTTAAACTCATCCAATGAGTCTCAAAGCATTGCTGTACTATAAATATAAGGATTTCCTCCTCTTTACAACTCAGATGGTGATGGCAACCAGAACAATGCAGAGGCTCCAACACATCAGGCATAAGGCAAAGGGATAACGATGGGTTCCAATCGCTGTTACCATGCTCCTTCACTCGAACTCGTTCTTTTATCTCATGAGTGATTTTTATACAGGTATTCCTGGAGATATCAAGCTGGCAACTGATATCTGAGAATGGGGTTTCAGCATAATGGAGGCTAATTATGCTAGAACAAAGTCATGGTGCAACCTGACATCCTAGATTCTCCTTTTTAGTATGTCCTTTCTTTCCTCCTTACTCGCTAATAGAAATACTGTTTATATAGTCTGACATTGCAAGCTCTTCAAGCATGTGTAAATATTGAGAATTGTGTTTGTTGATGTACTCGAGTACTTGTAGACTGATGAGCATTGACATCATAGAAGATGTGAGGAGTTGCCACCCGTTGACATAAACTGGATTGTACCACTACCTGAAACCTGCATCTAGGTAAACACCGAGGACAGACTTTTGATTTTGGCGAGTACATCACTAGCTGGAAAAGTCAAGTTTTGGGACTTCAATACCGGAATTATCATCCACGAAATCGACTGGAGTACTTCTGGCGCAATTACTAAAGCGAAGTTGGACAGGCATTCTGATCTCCTCGCGGTTTCTTGTGATGATCTTTGCATTCGGGTGGTGGATGTTGAAACCCGCAAGATTGTGAGAGAGCTTTAGGGTACGCAAAGTAGGATAAGCGACTTTTGTTTTTCGAACGACGGAAGATGGGTAGTAGGCGCTTCGGCGGATAGAGTTATCAGAGTTTGGGATTTGCCAACTGGGCATATGATTGATGGTACTAGGACTAAGAGTGATGTTACTGCTATGGCGTTTTCTGGAACTGGAGAATTCCTGGCGACGGCTCACGTTGATAGTGTTGAGATAAACTTATGGTGAAATTTGTTTTCCCGTACTTAACTGTAGTGGAGCTAACTCGGGTTGATGTTGGATGGGACGAATAGAACTTTGTTCAGACACGTTCCGACTAGACATCTTGATGAAAAGGACATAGTTGACATGACTGCTCCGTTCGCCTCTGGAGAAGGCGGTGTCGGTGTGATCGAAGCTGCACTTAATCCCCAGGGCGATGGAGAGGATGACTGCACCGGCACATACACCACAGTAGACCAACTGACCAGCAACATGTTGACAATGTCTCTTGTTCCAAGAGCAAGATGGCAGACGCTGCTTAACCTCGACGTTATTAAGGTAATTTCATCTTCCCCCCGCCCCGCAGCTTCTAGATAAACAAGTCTAACCTTCCATTGTAGCAAGGAAACAAACCGAAGGAAGCTCCCAAAACTCCTGAAAAAGCACCTTTCTTCCTCCCCCCACTCGGCGCGAAATCTGATTCATTCGCGCCAGCTGCCAAAGAGATAACCAATGACACCAACAGCATACAGCCGACAGACTCCCAATCCCTTGAAGCCGAGCGATCCCGCGTCCTCCGCATGAGCCGGGACAGCGGTGAATCTACCTTCACCAAACTCCTCCGCGAAGCAGCAGACTGCAACAACGGAGACTACACCGTCATCCTCGCCCATCTGAAAGCGCTCTCACCCTCGACAGCAGATCTGGAAATCAGGAGTTTGCAAGTAGACGAGTTGGTACCGTTCGTTCGGGCCATAACGCAGCGACTAAGGAGCCGGAGAGACTACGAGCTCGTGCAGACTTGGGTTAACGTGTTTCTCAAGTGTCATCCCGAGGCCGTGATGAGCGAGGAGGACGTTAGGGATGAATTGAGGAAGTGGATGGTGGAGCAGAAAAGGGAGGCTGGCAGATTGGCGGAATTGGTGGGGTATTGCTCTGGGGTTGCGGGGTTTTTGAGGAGTGGGAGGTGATTTTTAATGCTGTTGATGGTCTGATCATAGTGGAAAAGTTTGCTGTGTTTTTCTTTTGTATCATAAGTGTTGGATCAGTTTTTGTATGTGGAGGAGGGGAAGGGTGTTATATTTGTAGAACTTGGCCGCCTTGAAATAAATCTTTTTAGATTCGGGTTGTGCTGTACTCAATTTGTTGGTAAAATTCTCACACCTTCGTCCGAACGTCGGAGTTTTTTTAAAGCGTAGAGACTGTTGTGGTACCGGAAGATGGCAGACTGATGGTCGTAGGAGAGAATAGAGTATAATAGAACACAAGTTGTGGGCTACGAATGAAGGTTTGAATCTTTGTAACTCCCGAGTGATCTGGTGAAGACCGGAAGGTATCCCCTTCTCCAACCGGATATAGCCCTCAAATAGTAAGGGACCACCAAATAAGGGAAATAAAAAAAAGGGGGGGGAAAAAGAGAATTATAACAAAAAAAAAAAAAAAAAATAAAATATAAAAGTGTTTCGCCATCTTCACACATCATCACTCGTGAATCCAGCTGGTTTGTTCCTTCCTTCCGACCCTCGGAACCGTCACCAGAAGAAACTGGGGGTGGATACAAATTGCCCTAAGTCAGCTTGTTTGCTCCCCTTTCCCCTCCAACACTTTCCCCTCCAACACTCTCCCCTCCAATACTTCCTCCTCCAACACTTTCTCCTCCATCACTTTCCCCCCCTTACTTTCCCCTCCAACGCTTTCCCCTTCTACACTTTCCCCTCAAACACCTTGACTCCCCCCCACCAAAATCCCCGACTCCTCCCCCCCCCTACCGACACCAAAAATGGGTACCGGTTAGTACTAGGAATTGAGAAGTTTCAAAATATCCTGTTTACTAACTTGGTCTTATTGTATT
>PYWC01000038.1:1278562-1299126 GCA_003182015.1 Tuber magnatum
ATGCTCCCGCCCCCGATAACGACCCTCCTGCCCCTGATAACGATGCCCCCGCCGCTATTTTTCCTACCCCTAATTCAGAAATACTGCAGCATTTGCGGGACGATCGATGGAGGCGGGTCGGTAGCTTCACCGGGCAGGTGGGGGGTCATAATGACTCCCCAGGGGCTATGAGAGGAGGGTGAACTTGAATAGCCGGGGGGGTTCTACAGCATAGACGAAATAGCTATTATTATTCTAATAATATTTTTTTTGCGATTGCTTTCTTTAGAAAAACATAGTAGAAGGTGAGGGGGGGATTTCCACTTTTCGTACTTTTAGGGCGATTTAAATGTTGAACACTAGCCTATTTGCGTACCCATGATAGGAAAAACCATCTTGTTTCTACGAGTACTCATATCCCAACTTAGACCGTTGATAGGATGCCGAGAAATAGGCTGGCGAGAGTTACCAGATCTGCCGGATGTGTCAGCCTTTTCAAGGACCATACCTCCTCCCATTGAGGTGGTTCGTGCTACTCTGTCATTCTCTGAATCTCTGCTCCCTATCAATTGGTCTACTTGTATGGGGCGCGTGAAATCCACCCTCAAGGTAACCACAAAAGAGGAGAAGAGAACATGAATGACAACTACACCAGATTAGTGTAATAAAGAAAATAAGAGTATAGAAATGATGAGGAAGTGAGTGAGAATAGAACTATGAATTTAGTTTATTTATTAAGTGCAAGGGGAGGGTAGACAGTAGATCTAAAGTAGGCTAATATTTTGTATGGGAGCAAATAAAAGTGAACAGGCAAGAATATGGCCAGGTTAGACAGATCGAGTGATATTCTATGACACATGCCAAGATCATACCAAGATCATGCCAAGGAATACCAAGGAATGCCGGGGAATATTGTTTTATTGTAGAAATAACCCTGTTCAAATCTACAAAAAAGCGAACAAGAGGGTTGGTTTCAGATGTCTGGCACTTATACTGTACTGGTATAAGAGTGCCCGTTGGCGGTCACGGGTTCTGACCCTGTATTGTACAAGTACCCCTCAAGAAATACCTGAACATGGGGGTCAATGTTGCGTCAGGGTGCGGCTACTAAGGATGGTAAGGGATACCTCGAGATTGCTGGAATCAGTATAGCTAATATAATGTTATATAAGACTATACTAATTCTAGAAATCTCCAGATATCCCCTACCATTCCTAGCGGTAGCACCGTGACGGAATATTTACCCCCGTGTTCAGGTATTTCTTGAGGGGTACTTGTACGCACACGGGAAACTATTAGCGTCATACTAGTATGTGGGTAATATTGCCGTAATATTTGAAAACTGTGTTTGCCCCCGCTGCTGCTGCTCCACGAGTTCGACAGACTCTCCTCTTTCCCTAAAAAAATTAGCATATCCGTATACCCTTAATTTCAGTGAACGTGACCAGAGTTCGTCAAACTTTTGCGTACATCCCGAGTCCCTGCGCACATCGTGACGATCATCATGACGATGTAACAGTAGGCGATTTAGCTACTTAAACGCCGCTTGGTTCCATGCCGCCAGGAAAATATCCGAACCACAGGAAACCAACATCTTTACCCTGTTATACCTAGCATAATATACAAGACTAAGAGCAATGCGTGGTTTGTTTGAGAAATCCTGGAGCCTTGGCAGCTGCGGTTTACTGACTGTGCCATATTATATTTTTCAGGCTTTTCCTGCGTGACACGCTTGCTGCGTTGGAAGGATCGTCATGTCAACAAAGTGAAGCCAGCACGGATCGGACACCCGGCGGTCCAGTTGCACAGTGCCTTCGACACACATCCTGAACAGAATGGACACAGACAGGTGGCCATTGAGATTGCCAATGCGAAAGTTGAGAGCCTACGTGACGCGCTTGACCGCTTAGAGGCAGAGTTTCAAGGGTTGATTCTAAGTTTCCCGGACCCAAACCCTCAAGTCGTCGCCTACACCCAATGGAAGCTGGAGAAAGGGTTCGAGGAGTTGGTTCGGGGCTTCGGTGACATAACCGTGCGGGTCAAAGTCCACGTGGAAGATAAGAGTATGGTTGCCGACTGGAGTGTGTGGCTCCCGAGAAAGTGAGGGGTTCAAGTAGCACTTGTGCCTTCTCCGCAGAATGGTGCATATAGTTTTGAATTTTTATTTTTATTTTGCTTTGTTTTGCTAGATTCTACTCCTTCCGGTAAAACAAGTGGCCAGTCTGGCCATGCTTTTGAAAAGCACGGGCCGGTCCAGTCAAAATTACCAGTATGATACAATACCGTGGGATCTCGGACAATCGAGCCATGTGCTACGGCATGTTGTTGGAATTGCCTCCTCTGGCAAGGTGTGAGTTTTTTTTTTGCTTTTTTCATGTCTCTCGGAGGGGTTGAGCAGCTCGTTTTTGATGTGCTTTTCGCCCCTTTCCCAAAGTAGGCAATTCTCAACTACAGGTCCCTTCAAGAAATACCTTAACATGGGGGTAAATATTGTGTCACATTGCTACTGACAAGGATAGTAAAGGATATCTGGAGATTTCTGGAATAAGTATAGTATTGAATAGCGTTGTATTGGCTAGACTGATTCTAGCAATCTCGAGGTATCCCTTACCACCCTGAGCAGCGGCACCCTGACGCAATATTGACCCCCATATTCAGGTATTTCTTGAGGGGTACTTGTACATATCACACAGTTCGGGTATCTGTATGATAGTTAACCAGACTATTCTAGAGTTTAGAACCAGGATGGAATCAATACTCGCGTATTTGCCCACAAGCCGCTCTGCAGCCGCGGGTTACCCAGTTCCCCCGATCGCTTCTGGGGCCATAGTGCATTCCCCCTGCAAAGTTCCGACCTTGTTACCGCCGCGCACGATTGTGCGCCCCAAGGGGTCACCAGCCCATCTGACAAGTGACAGGGTATCACAATAGGAGAGATATCTCGTACGGTACTAAGAATAAAAGGGTTCTTCGGCCCGGATCGGCAGAGAAGGCATTCTGTGAGGGAGAAGTATCCGCCGCTCTTGTTATCCCCTGGACCGACGGGACACTGTCTCGCAGCCATGGCGGTCTCTGAGACATAGATGACAAGGGAGAGTTCGACCCTCGACAGTACAAGTACCTCAGTATTCCTCCTCAGTCGTTATCAGTGTAGGTGTTGTATTGTAGCTAATATTAATTACAGTCTGAAGTCTACACATCTGCGAGATTATGGTTGTTATAGTGATGTTACTTATTAACATCTGTCTCGAACACTGACAGGGGTGGTGTTAGACCGTCGAGGAAGATAAATTAACCCCGCTAAAACTTTCTACGTAGCCAAGAGCGCACAGTAGTGGCTAGTTAGAGTACTTCCTTCGTCCTCGGGGGTCCGTCAGCCGTTCTAGTGGGGCGGCTTGTATTAATTCACCGGGCTATCACGACTCTCAACTAGCGCGGGCGATCGAGGAATAGGAAAAAGAAGTGGGAAGAAGAAAAAAGTCAGTTCCGATGCTAAGAATGAACACCCGCTCGCCTGCTCTTCTTGGTTCTTCCTGAGGGTAAACCCCTCGCCCTTTATACCTCCTGAATCATAAGGATCAGTAAAACCTTCCCAGGGTCGCAATCATCCACAAAATGGTCGGCGATTATGTCCCCAACAGTACGATAATCGTTGAGTCCGGTTCTGATAATTAACCATCACTGGATTCTCTGGAGATTAGGCGGACTGGAGGAGAAATGCTGCTGTACTGGTACCCTCATGTGTGACAGTATTGGTTGTATAACGAGCTCACAAGTTTATGCCACAATGTCAATAGGGCGTCTCAGACATCTTATATGTTCCGATACAGGTGTTTGGGGTGCACGGCGCCACTCGGACACCTCCCCACTCGGACGGATGCTGGTTTGTTGGTTTCCTATAGGGAAACCACCCGCTGATCTCTTCAGTTGCAACATTTCATCGAGATTATCACAGGAAACTCCCTCTTCAAGTATAGTCGTCCGAAGTGGGCGGGGTGTCTGAGTGGCTTTTTTTTTTTGATTTCTCTACTCCAGATCTTATGATGGAAAAATGAATTCCACGTTTATGAGATCTAGCTGAATGATAAATACCGGGAATTGTCCGCGGGCCTGGTACTCGTAAGTATTTTGCCCTGCTGTCATGGGCGATCACTCGGTATTTGTCTTTTATGCTCGCTTATTTTGTCACCCCGCCTGAATATCTTGTGCCACATAGAATCTGAGGCGCTAGCGTGATTTCCAATTTATAGTACATAGGTAATGCTGGTGTTGGTACTCGAGTACTGGTTGTGGTCTGGGGTCTGCACATCTGCGAACTTTTGGTTGTTGGCCTGGAGTTGTGACTCCAGCTCTGTCTTAGGTGCGGGTAAGGGCTGCATGAAAGCTTCAATGTTTTGACGGCCCACGGGGCGAACGAACCAAGTCCGGTGCCATCTTGTGTATCGGTACAATAGTGGTCTACATGGATCTGAATGAACAGTGCTCTACCAATACAATGTCTCTACTACTTCAGCGCTAAGTTGAGTGCGGCTAAATTCAAATGTTTTGCTGTTAAGTTCTGGCCCGGACGCGGTAACCGTGCCAAGGTTCCCACCACTTTGAATGACGCTAGGCGACCTTCAAAGTAGGTGGCACTCCGCTGGAGTGCCTCACAGCTCAACGATAGTAACAGCTCAACAATAACATCATCAGCCAACCCCCATCCTTTGCCTCTTTCTTAACTCCACCAAATCTCCATGAGGCAATGTCAGGTAAAAAATATGTTGATGAGGAGGTTAGAATCCAAGAACCTATTGATGAAATTGGAGATGAAGATAAGCCCAATATTGCGGTGTTTGCTTAGGAGTTTGAAGTACTGGAACAGTGACGACATGAGTGGTGAAAGGGACATCAGTTTTGACAGCAAAGTGAGGCACGCAACTGCAAGCTTTCCTGTGATCAGGAGGTAACCCTCTGCCAGTTTCTCAACAGACTGGATGAGATTGGCTTGCAATCACGATATCAACATATCAGCTCCTATAGAAACTTGATACTTGTATGCATCCATGATGACCCAACCACAGCTCTATCTGTCATAAGCTGCATGTGGGCCAGTCAGTTTCTTAAGAGATATCCACAGTATCAGATTTGTAAGCAGAAGACAATTGATATAGAAAGGAAGCAGTCTGATAATCCTGATATCCTTCATGATTGGTTAGAACAATACCAAAAAATCAAGTATCAGAAGGGGATTCTTAACTCTGATACCTACAATTTCGATAAGACTAGGTTTAGGATTGAAATCAGATGTGACCAGTGGGTAGTCACACAGGACTCACAGTGGCATCTCTTTATTACAAGTTCAAGTGTAAGAGAGTTAGTTATCATGTTTGAGTGTATTAGTGGTAATGGAGCTATCCTGTCACTAATGTTGGTTATATCAGGAGTACTTCATATAGAGGACTAGTATACAAAACTGATATTTTGGACTGTTTTTTTATTGGAGTATCAGATACAGGATCCTTAATGATAGGTCTACATTAGACTGCATCAACTACTTGGAGCAATTTTCTGCTTTACGTCAAGTGAGAGCCTGTAGACTACTCCTTCTTAACAGACATAACTCCCACTGTACCTCCAAGTTCATCACCTTTTGTGATAGCTACAAAACTGTTCTGTTTTGTCTTCTACTGGATTGCACACATCTTTCACAGCCACTTGATATGGTAGTCTTCCAACTAGATAAACATTACCACACAGAGGCTTTGGATAGTACTACCAGGATTGGATATACAGAGTTTACCAAAATTGAATTTTTTAATACAATCAAGTCAATCTGTGTGCAAATATTTAAACCTACTACAATCATCTCCGCCTTCCAGAAAACTGGCCACATACTCTTCAATGTACAGTCAGTCATCAGAAGTGTTCGTGATCTGAGATATGTTTAATTACAGTTGCGCCATACCTCCCAGCCCCAATAGTGGGGTTGTCAACAGGCATGATCAATGAGCACGATCAATGGGCGCGATCAATTAACTACGATCAATGGGCACAAACCATTAACCACGATTAACCATGAGAATGGTAAAGTAAATTAAATAATAAAAATAGTCAATACCTGGTATAACCTCCCCTTGCCTCCAAAACTGCAGCCACCCTATCAGGCATTGATTTCCACAACTTCTCAAAAAACTCCTCAGGAATTGTCTCCTAAACTAATGGTGATACATGTGCCAGCCTTTTCTTAACAGCTTCCTTTCCTCCTGGGGTATCTCAAATCCTTGGATACTGCTGGTGCAATCGCTTTTTAAGCTCCACCCATGCATGCTCAATAGGATTCAAATCAGGGGAATATGGGGGGTGTTCTTCAACCTCAATACAGTTTCTCTCCAACCAATCCATAACACTATAAGCCTTATGAACAGGAGCATTGTCTTGCTGAAAAAGAATATCTTGCAGACTAAAAGAAATCATTTGATAAATAACAGGAAAAAGATGCCTTCTCAAGAGCCTAACATACCTAGTCTTATTGATATTTTGAGTAATAGGAACCAAAGAACCTTTTCTCTTCCCCCAAAAGCACCCCCAAAGAATAAGAGAAATTCCCTTATCCTTCTCCTTAGGATGAATACAATCAGACAGCCACTTCTCTCCGGGTTCTCTGAAAACCCCTTGTTGTCTTGGATCCTTGGATTTCTCCACACTACATTTATTACTCCAAATAACTCCTTCAAAATCCTTCACTGTCCAGTCTTTATAAACTGTAGCCCACTTGAGTCTCTTTGCCACATGCTCAGGCTTGAGCTTTGGTCTTGATTTAGCTAGCCACTTCTTGATATTGACTTCTCTGAGCACTCTGTCAACTATTTTACTTATTAGCTAATCATGTCCTATCACTCATAGTAGCACCAGGGCTGAGATGTTACCTGTAGAAAGGGAAACACCTGGCGCATATTTATCCCTGAAATCAGATCTGGTCATTTTCTGGTTGGACTTAGCTGCATGGACAATTTTACGATACTGCTGATGGCTAAGAACTGGAGTACAACCAGGGCAAGGAATGTTCTCTAGTGATCGGTGCTCACATGCTCAGACAAGGAAGCTTTTAACTGTGGTCCAGGGGCGCCCAATAGTTTGAGCAACAAGGGCAATATTCCAGAGGCAGTAGAAAAAGGCAATAATCATGCCTTTTTCAATATTGGTCATCTCTCTTCGCTTGGTTTTGGGAGTTCTTTTTTTTTTTGGTGCCAGGGGGTTTGCATATCCAGATCTGTAAACCATGATAAAAGGGAAAAATAAATTGAGGAGCAGGTTGTATGAATTGTATTGTTGTTCACAGTTGTGATCATGGTCATGATCATGGTCGCGAGAGTCTGGGTTGTTTTTTTCGCCAGGCAGCTGACTAAGTATCATAAACACTTCTGACGACTGGCTGTAGCAATAATTCTTAGCAAGGTGCAGCTTATAGTTTATATGGACCAAAATGGGAAACGGAATTTTACATCAGTAATGAAATACTATTTGTCTAGTATATAGCCGTTGCATTCTGACAGATACAACATTGAGTCTGTGTCTCCTGTATTCTGTGCATTCTGATATGAGTTGTAATGACTACTAATACTAGGAGCATCTAGTGCTACCTGGCCACACTCAGTTGCATCTTGACTCAACATCACATCTGACCCACACCCTGCTGATGCTTTGCCCATATCCAAGTCATTCCTCATAGTACTTTCTCACTCTGATACCTGCATCTCCACTTTGATTATCACTGGTCCCATGTGTCTGAGTACCATAACTGCTTCTCACAGGAGAGCATCTCGTGTAGTCTCTCCATACTCGGTATCTTTAGGAGATTTTGTCTAAGTACTACTACCAAACTAGTCCTCATCTAGGCAAGCCACATGCTCCCAATTTCAATTGCCCCTATGAGTTGATTCTACTTTTGGCACTTCATGAATGAAAAAGCCAAAAGGGACTTATATTCCACTCTGAATCTGAGTGATAGCTATGGCCCAGTTGCAGTACTAGTGCTTTGTTGTACTCTCACTACGACCCCTAGTCTACTGGTACTGGCACATAGCAACTCCATAATACACTTCTGAACACCTATCCACCATACAACCACTCTACTATACACACAGATCCTACTAAAACCAACTGGTATTTCTATTCCCTTATTGAATTCTATAAGATATGCCCAGATCCGTTTACCACAACTTGAATTCTTTTTCCTAGTGAGGTTCTGGAGAGGTTCTAACTTTGTACTAATTTGGATACTAGGTTTCTCACTCATCCTTCCACTGCAGCCCTCTATATGTTGTGGCATAGACCTACCCGATGCCAACCTTGGAACAGCTAAAAGAACCTCTATTTGCAAACAATATTGATAGAGTTACACCTGGTTATTAAAGTAGTCTTTCCTAGCGAGGTTCCGGAGAGGTTCTGACTATGTACTGATTTTGACATCAGACTCCTCAGGCATACCTTGGCTGCAGCCCTCTATACTGTGTGGGATAGATCGACTCGATGCCAGCTTTCAAACGGTGAAAACAATATCTACCTGTGACTATTATTGCCTGAGATACAGTCTGTTATAGAGGTAGTATTTATATTAGCGATGTACTGAAATTGACACCAGATTCCTTAGTCATCCTTTGGATGTGGTACTCTATACACTACAGTATAGATTCACTCGATGCCAGCTTTCAAATGGTCTAAAGAACATCTATCCACGAGCATTAATAGTAGAGCTACAACCTATTATAAAGGTAGTATTTACATTCGCAATGTGCTGACTTTGATGCTATATTCTTTAGGCATCCTTTAGGCATGGTACTCTATACCCTACAGCATATATCTACTCGATGCCAGCTTTCGAATGGTGTAAAAGAATTCTTCCTGCAAGAATTATTATTGGAGATATAGCCTATTATAGAAGTAGTATTTATATTGGCAATGTACTGATTTGACACCAGATTCCTCAAGAATCCTTTAGAGGCAGTACTCTGTACTCCTCACTATAGATTTACACAATGCTAGATTTCCAACGGCCTATAGAACGTCTACTTGCCCTCCTTATTGGTGGAGCTACAGGTTGTTATAGATGGAGTCTTTTCTGACAAGCTTTTGGCTGGGTTCTGAATATGTGCTCACTTTGATACCAGATTTGTTGGAAAACCTTGGGACATCGCACTACATACTGCACAGGACAGACCTGCCTGATGCAGCTTTCCAACTATCCAAAGAATGTCTACCCATGATCATTGTTGGTAGAGATACAGCGTATTATGTAGGTATTATTTATATTGGCAATATGCTGATTTTGATATCAGATTTCTCAGGTTCTCTTGGGCCGCAGTAGTCCATACTACATAGCGTACCTCCACCCGACTCTAGATTTCCAATGGTCTGAAGGACCTCTATCCACGATTATTATTGGTAGAGATACAGATGATTATGGATAGAGTCTTTTCTGGTGAAGTTTTAGTGAGATTCTGACTATGTGCTAATGTTGATGCCAAATTGCTTGGGCAACCTTTGAACATGGTACTCCATAGTCTACAGCACAGATCTACTTGATGCCAGCTTTCTAATAGCCGAAAGGATGTTTACTTGTAATCAATATTGGTAGAGGTATAGCTTGTTATAGAGGTAGTATTTATTTTAGCAATATTCTGAGTTTGATAGTAGATTCCTTAGATGTTCTTTGAATGCGGCACTCCACACCCCACAGTATAGATTCACTTAACTCCAGTTTTCCAACAGTATAAAGGACATATACCTACTGGCATTATTGGCAGAGTTACAGGCTATTATATATAGAGTCTTTTCTGATAAGGTTTTAGTAAGGTTCTGACCTTGTGCTAATGTTGATACTAGATCTCTTGGAGATCCTTTAGATGTAGTTCTTTATACTACATAGCACAGGTCTACTGGACACCAGCTTTCCAATGGCCTAAAGGATGTCTACCTATGATCAATGTTGATAGAGTTATAGTCTATTATAAAGGTGGCCTTTGCTTCTACAGTTCTGACTATGTACTGAGCTTGACACCAGACCCCTTGGGCATCCCTTAGCTGCAACACTGCATAGTTTGTAGCATATATCTACTTAACGCCCGTTTTCCAATGGTATAGAGAACGTCTACTCCGTATCAGTATCGGTGGAGTTATAACCTGTTATCAAAGTAGTCTTTGCTGGTAAGGATTTGACTACATGATAGTTTGCTTCAAGTTATGAGTTAAAGAAAAAAAATAAAGGTCATGCTACTTGTAACATGTTCAGACTGGGTGCTAGTCATGTAGTGGTATGCTAGGAGCAGATGGCTTGTTGGTCAACAAGAAGTGAGGGCTGCTTACTAAAGGAGACATCGAGAGGATGTAATAGGGAATCAATGAAGTAACTATTGAACCAAGTATATTTAGAATACTGTCAGTTGAAGTTTCCTGTTTCCATCATGGAAATTAGCAGTCTTTAAATACAGTATATCACTTATCTCCAGTATGAGTGATATTCCAAAACCTTGTATGTATCAACTGATAGCACACAAAACAATACAAGTATCAAACGATACTGTGAAACCAAATGTAAAACATTGTGTGTATCAACTAATAGCACACGAAACAATACCAGTATCAAACTATACTGTGAAACTCAACATAAAACATAACCTAGTACCTGTACTGGTTACACTACTGGTATAGTAGAGGGAGTTTAATAGGAGTCTTACTGTGTACATTAGTCTTTTAATAAATTATACTATCTACTGCTACTTCATGAATTTAATTGTAACCTAGGTCACAAAGTAGAAATTGGGGGACCCTTCAGGAACTAGTGATTTCAGAGCATTTGGCCCAGATTCTGTTTACACTCCAACAAGACTCAGATTTAACATCATATCCCATTTGTATCCTAACAATGTGGTGTTGCACCTAGTTGTGCCCAGAGAATTCTGTGTCAACTCAGTTGTACCCTAATATTACTAAGATCCAATATTGTGTCCTGAGTCACAATTTATATTCTATATGCCCTGTACACCAGACGCTGTAGGTGCTCAGAGTGCTAACCTATAGTTTAGCTGATATACCTGTTTTCAAGTGATTATACCTTCAGAACAAGCGATCTAAGTAGTCTAAGAAAACCTCTAAATTATTACCCCGATCTTTCTCCACAAGGTGGAGGCTTTTTTGGGTCATTTAAACAATCTTGTCTGATGGTATAATCATTTAAAATGAGGTATTTTTCATGTAAATGGGGAAAATGCATTATGCACAGCTACAGTTTTCACTTAAAGTTAGAGCACTATTTAGATTAGTAATTACATTCTTGTATCAAGCCCCGACATATAATATATCTGGAAACTAATACCCTACAACCCTTGACTAGTATACGTATTAGACCTTCTATATTTTATAATATAATACCATAGAGTAATATGATGCTTAATCCTGAAATACCATATCTATTGCAGTTTTCTGTTTGTAATTAATGTATTCTAACATTAATTGATTTTACATCTTGTAGGTTATATCCAATTTCTTTATTTTTCTTATAGAACTCTAAAGCCTATCATAATACTAAATAATAGTATAAAAATATAGAGAAGTCTAATGGTATAAGTAAAAAAAAAGTTACTATTTTATGAAAATTAGTTCACAAGAAATATAGTGAACCACCTACAATTTAAGATGTACAGGCAATTACATCGCTTGAGATCAATTTGGATTTCATCGCAATTCGAGCATCAGAGTCAGAAGGTTATAATCTAGTGGATAAAACCTTACTAGCCAACAGTCCATGCCACCTGATACTATGGAGGTAACAAAAATAGCTACAAGTAGCACCAGGTGCAGAAATTACCACTTATAGAGCAGACAATTCTGGTACTATATAATTTTACTCTCTGGCAGAAGATTCTAGAGTTCTTAATAGCTAATTGGCTTATTAGTAGCATTAAAGCAGAGAGTAAAACAGTAAGTTTGGTTAATGAGGAAGAATGGTTTAGCGCAGTAATTGAGGAGGGGTAGAAGACCTGGCCAGGAGTAGCACAAGATAATTAAGGGAAATTAAAGTGGCAGATTCTTGCAGATAGTATGTACAGTTACTAGACATAAGTCTTGGTGATCGTGCCATCTGAAACACTGTTGGTGCGCCACCTGGGCATTGCGTGATAACCTCCTGCCCGGATGAAAGTGATTAAATTAAAATACATAGTGCTAGTACTTAGTATACCATCCTTTCACCTCAGTAACTGCGGCTACACAGGAGGGCATAGACTTCCACAGCTTCTCAAAGAAGCTATCCGGAATAGTCTCCCAAACAAGTAGTAGGACCTCAGTTAACCTATTGTGTAGAGTGTTAGCCACCAGCCCAGTAATAATATTTTGGCAGCTAGTCTCACCTTGCCCATACTCGATCAGGTCCACCTGGTGTATCTAAGATATCAGGATATTGCTTGTGGAGGTGGCGCTTAAGTTCTACCCAGGCATGCTCAATCGGGTTGAGATTGGGGGAGAGCGGAGGATGATCTTCCAAATCAAGACCATTATTTTTGGGCCATTGGAGTCTGTTGCGCGGTATGTGAACTTTTGCATTATCTTGATGAAACAGGGGATTGCCAATATCATCCGCAATCCCCTGCATGAACAGGCCCAAAACAGAATCTAGAAGCCAAATATAGACATGTTTGTCTACTCTTGGCTCTCTAATTGAGACTAATGGACCCTGTTTCTTTCCCCGAAAGCAGCCCCAAACCATCAGCCCGATCTCATTTGCCTTCCCCCTTGGCTGAATACAGGGTGTGAGCCACTTTTCCTGAGGTGTGCGAAACACCCACACATGCCGGGGATCTGCAGATTTTCACACAGTGCATTCATCGCTATAGAGAATCCCCTGAAAATCTTCAATTGTCTAGTCCTTTCTAGCCAAAGCCCATTCTAGTCTAGCCTTAGCATGTCTCTCCTGCAACTTTAGCCTCTTCTGAGCAAGCCACTTCCGTATATTGGCTTCCTGGAGGACACGATCAATAGTTCGAATAGACACATGTGGAGCGTAATGGTTGCACAATTCTAATTGGGTCATTGCTAGATCGCTTCTGGCAGCGCGAATGATCACTTGCTTTTCTCGGTGACACAATAGGGCAGGTCGGCCAGATCGGATTACATTCTCCATGGATCTATGATCACAGGCATGTGCTAGGAAACTCCAGACAGTTGACCAGGGGCGCCCAACTAGGTGGGCAACAGTGGAAATTGTCTGAAAGACATAGAAGAAGGCAATGATCATATCTTTCTCAGTATTGGTCATCTCTCGGCATGCTGTTTTAGGCTTATACCACGAGCGATTGGCTTGTTTAGGAGGCATTGTTTTGTGGGGTGTAACGTGACAGGTACTCAAGGTGTGTACGTAATTTTCAATAGAGGGAGGCAGCTCTGCGAGTATTCTCGCTTAGCTGTCTGCTGACTAAGCTTTTACCAAGACTTACGCCTAGTCACTGTATTACATACTATTATAGTAATTATAATAAACAAGAATTAAAGGACTAAGGTGATTTTGAGCAATTCGAGACTTATGCCAATACTTGAAATCTGAAGAGTGGAAACTGCAGCACTTGGATCTTGAATGGCATAATGAAGCTTTGTAATTAAGAAGCTTTCAGAAACTGGGATTGACTAAAAAAACATAGTTGTTACAGTTTCCCACTACTTGTGTTACTCGCGACAGGTAATGACCTTGGTTGGTTCTTCCGAACTGCACTGTACTGTGTCCTAGATCTCCTCGTGTCCCCAGGCCCTATCTTGGTATTCTCACGTAAGAATCAGTTTCTCACCAGTGCCGAGAGTATTGGTCTTGGACTGGGCTGTTACGATCCGCGTAGGGGATAGGTTCTTGACTCTAAAGCAGATCCGTCCAGCGGATAAGATTGGAGCGTAAAGGTGTTTGTATTGTAAAGATGGTAAAGTAGTAGATAGGAAATAACAGTAGATGGTTGCATGAAGAGCTACCGCATCTTTGAAAACCCAGCCTTTATATAGGCCTCTTCCCGTAACCCTAACCCTGCCCTGATCCTCAAGCGAGGTCAGGTGCGAAATCCATCACATGACTAAAAAAAGTCATGTGAGCAAAAATAAAAAATCCCACGACCTCTAAGTGACATCATGTGCAAAACATAAATCGAACGCAATATAAATAAACCAACCACCTGACCTACTAACGAGGTCACGTGCGAAACACAAACGAGTCTGCCTTGCCGGTAAGCCTTACCGGCCAGCCTGGACTCTTCCCATGACATCAACTGTACGTCATGTGCGAAATGCAATCAATATAAATGAGCCCCATGACCTGGTAATGAGGTTATGTGCGTAAAGCCAACTTAAATATAAACGAGCCCCATGACCTGCTACCAAGGTCATGTGTGTGAAAGAATCATAAGTTAACTGTATGACGTTCAAGCAATGTCATATGCGAAACCTTTTTCTTGCTGCCGTCACCTGGCTAGCACTCCTCTAGCCAGATCGTAATATTAGCTCCCCTCCCTCACTAGCCTGAGTCCTATCAGGATAGCTCGAGCCTTCTTCTCCCGCCGCTTCCAACATTCGGCGGGCCGTCTTGCTCATCCACCTCCTCGTTTGTCGCAAGAGCGTTTCCATGCTCTTGGTTCTCCTTGCCTTCTTTCTTAACTCTTCCCTGAGGGAACCGACCTGCCGCTCAGCCAGTCCCGCTCTCACTCTTTCTGCGATTCCCTCTTGTTCCAATTGCATCTCCCTTCTCTCCCGCGGTTTCTTCTCCCATTGTAGTTCACTGATTTCCGCCTTCAGGTCTTATTCCCAATCCACGCTGTCTGTCCCCATCCTCTGGAGGCCCTCCCAGGAGTCGGCTTCGGCCACGGTTGGACTTGGTTCTTCGTTCCCACTATGGTTTTGTGGGGATCGTCGTTGGTTCGTCGGGGTCTTTTGTTTTTTCTGCCCCCCCGTCGCTCTTCGCTTCGTCCCAGAAGCAGGTTCTGGGTGTTCGATTAATGCCACCCCTTTGGGTTCCGGAGAACCTAGTGGGCTGGTCTTTGGCTTGGTGCTGTGGCTTAGGCGTGGCTAGTAGCTGGAGGCGGATTTGTCGCTTTGGTGTACTTGGCACCCCTCGTCNAGGTTGCAACCGCAGCAAACAACTTCAAACTTATTGCCAAAAGTTCACACAGATGTAAGAGTAAAGTAGACAGTAAAACTTAATATCGTTAAGCCAGGTCTGTCACCTGCGTCCACTCGTCATTGCTTTGTTCCTTCTGAATGGTGGTTTTGTACCTCTGGCTTGTTAGGGTAATGTTCATGGAATCGCTGAATTGCTTCTAGTGCATGGTTGAAGTTGGTGGCAGGGTACCACTCTTGGTTGTGTTCTGGCAGGTAATCTGTCCACTTAGCACGGTACTGGAGTCCACCGCAGTGCAAGCGGGAGTCGATTATCTCACCGAGTTCATATTCGTCTTCTCCGTCTATGTAAATAGGCGGAGGGGGAAGTCTTTTTTGTGAGTGAAAAGAGTTTTCTTGATAGGTTTCGAGGAGGCTGATGTGGAATGTTGGATGAGTCGGTTTCATCGAGGCGGGGGAGAACAAGTTTATATACTTGCGACCTGACCCGTTCTATTATTGTGAATGGTCCAAGTTTCTTGCAGTCCAGTTTCTTCGATGGTCTCATGGTCCGGATATTCCGTGGTATCAACCAGATCTTGTCGCTGACTGTAAGGTTCGGGTCTGGTTTCTAGTACTTCTTGCTCTTTTCCTTTTGACTCATTTGTGTGAGAGTCATTCCGTCTCCCAATATGTGGTGTACGCTTATCGTATTGTCGGCCTGTGTTATCTTTCGCAGCACCTGATATTGTGCCGGATTGAACGAGAGGTCGTATCTGTCGTTCGCAAAGATGGGTGTGGTTTTATCGTTTCTTGTGGTCTATTCTTATATGCGAATTCTGCTGTGGATAGGAACTCCATCCAATCATTCCGCTGATAGTTGACGTAGGCTCGCAGATATTGTTTTAATATTGCGTTCATTCTTTCGGTCTGGCCCTCCGTTTGTGGGTGAAAGGCGATGCGGAAGTGTCGGCTGACACTTAGTTGTCGTGTGATTTCTTTCCACACGTCCGACGTGAAGAGGGATCCTCTGTGGAGGTAATGTCTTCCGGTAGGCCGTGGCGTCTAAAGACCTGGTCTTTAAATAGTTTGAAGAATTGTGCTGTCGTCATATCGGTCCTGCATGGTATAAAGCATGCCATTTTCATAAGTCGGTCAGTAACGACCCATATGGGGTCATAACCGTTTGATTCCAGTAGTCCGGTGATGAAATCCATAGCAATAGATTGCCAGGGTCTTCCAGCAGTTTCGAGCGGTTTGAGCAGCCCGTAGGGTGCGTGTTTAACTATTTTCATTCGTTGACAGGTGTCACAATTCTTCACATATCGTTTAATATCATTACGCATCGACGGCTAGTAGTACGATCATTGAATTAAGGCTGTCGTTCTTGCCATTCCGCCGTGTTCCACCCGTGGAATGTCGTGATTTCTTCTTATCGTTTCTGTTTGTAAGGCTTCTTCATCTGCGAGCCTTATCTTGTCATCATATCATAGGTATCCATCTTTTTCCCAGTATAGCCCGCAGGCTACACATTGGATCTGTTTTAGGCCTTCTTCCAAGGCCTTCTTTATCTGGTTGATTTCCTGGTCGCTGGTAGTCGTTCTTTTTATCCATTCTTCGTATCCGTCGTCATTGCTTGTGGCCGCGGTTATTTCATTTAGGGATTCGTATCCGCTGTCTTCATCTTCTTCTTTCGCGAAGTACTTCTCTTTAGAGAGAAGTATTCTTTGTCGTTGCAGCCATGTTTCTTCCTTAGCGGGGAAGTCCTCTGTCCTCCAAGTCAGTTTGTCTGGCTTTCCTCCTTCTTCCCAATCAGTATTTGATTTGAAGGTGGTATTGGCTCAATGTCTCGCTCTACCTAATCTGTCGTCTATTGGGTTCCTTGGTGGTAGTAAACTCTAGTAGGTTCTTGTGGTCTATAATAACGCAGATCACATGTCGACTTCCTAGCGTGTACTTTCTCCAGTCCTTAACTGGTTGAACACTGGCTAATGGTTGGTGGTCGTGAAGGTCATAGTTTTGTTCTGCCTTAGACCTTGTTTTTGATCGAAACGTGACCGGTCTCCATAATCCGTCCTCGCCCTGCTGGGAGAGGATACCGGAGCATACTGTGAAACCAAATGTAAAACATTGTGTGTATCAACTGATAGCACACGAAACAATACCAGTATCAAACGATACTGTGAAACCAAACATAAAACATTGTGTGTATCAACTAATAGCACACGAAACAATACCAGTATCAAACTATACTGTGAAACTCAACATAAAACATAACCTAGTACCTGTACTGGTTACACTACTGGTATAGTAGAGGGAGTTTAATAGGAGTCTTACTGTGTACATTAGTCTTTTAATAAATTATACTATCTACTGCTACTTCATGAATTTAATTGTAACCTAGGTCACAAAGTAGAAATTGGGGGACCCTTCAGGAACTAGTGATTTCAGAGCATTTGGCCCAGATTCTGTTTACACTCCAACAAGACTCAGATTTAACATCATATCCCATTTGTATCCTAACAATGTGGTGTTGCACCTAGTTGTGCCCAGAGAATTCTGTGTCAACTCAGTTGTACCCTAATATTACTAAGATCCAATATTGTGTCCTGAGTCACAATTTATATTCTATATGCCCTGTACACCAGACGCTGTAGGTGCTCAGAGTGCTAACCTATAGTTTAGCTGATATACCTGTTTTCAAGTGATTATACCTTCAGAACAAGCGATCTAAGTAGTCTAAGAAAACCTCTAAATTATTACCCCGATCTTTCTCCACAAGGTGGAGGCTTTTTTGGGTCATTTAAACAATCTTGTCTGATGGTATAATCATTTAAAATGAGGTATTTTTCATGTAAATGGGGAAAATGCATTATGCACAGCTACAGTTTTCACTTAAAGTTAGAGCACTATTTAGATTAGTAATTACATTCTTGTATCAAGCCCCGACATATAATATATCTGGAAACTAATACCCTACAACCCTTGACTAGTATACGTATTAGACCTTCTATATTTTATAATATAATACCATAGAGTAATATGATGCTTAATCCTGAAATACCATATCTATTGCAGTTTTCTGTTTGTAATTAATGTATTCTAACATTAATTGATTTTACATCTTGTAGGTTATATCCAATTTCTTTATTTTTCTTATAGAACTCTAAAGCCTATCATAATACTAAATAATAGTATAAAAATATAGAGAAGTCTAATGGTATAAGTAAAAAAAAAGTTACTATTTTATGAAAATTAGTTCACAAGAAATATAGTGAACCACCTACAATTTAAGATGTACAGGCAATTACATCGCTTGAGATCAATTTGGATTTCATCGCAATTCGAGCATCAGAGTCAGAAGGTTATAATCTAGTGGATAAAACCTTACTAGCCAACAGTCCATGCCACCTGATACTATGGAGGTAACAAAAATAGCTACAAGTAGCACCAGGTGCAGNCCCCACGGTTAACACCTGTTAACTCCATCAGTTCTGGTCCGTTTTACTCCGAACAACTTGGAGGAGGTACTCCACCTTCCGCCCTATGCCCCCTTGTATATCCTGCGAACAGCCTATAGTCGACCGGACGGCAGCGACG
Source organism: Tuber magnatum (assembly GCA_003182015.1). Classification (NCBI taxonomy): domain Eukaryota; kingdom Fungi; phylum Ascomycota; class Pezizomycetes; order Pezizales; family Tuberaceae; genus Tuber; species Tuber magnatum. Next base: position 1,297,244 of record PYWC01000038.1, read on the forward strand.
TATCCGGTGTTGCAAGCATGTCTGCAAAGATTCCTCTTTGCTAGACTGCACACAACTACACAACCGTTTGACCATGATGTCCGGGCCTCACGGCGGGGCCGGGGAGGTATGATGGGAATAATGTCTTCAATTTACAGCTTGCTCGAAGCTACGTAGCTCGCCCAATAGCATCCCCCGGAATCCCAGATTCCCGTCTCATGCCTGGCTTGGCGTGACAAACATTCTGGGCATTTTTGCCGAACTCCCCAAGGGACTTCGTATTGAAAGGTAGGGTAACTCAGGACTCTGGGCAGGGTAACCCAAGACCCAAGGCAGGGTAACCTGATTCCGAGAGTAGGGTAACCTTGTCCAGCGGACAAGTGAACTTTTCCCTGTTACCCTGCCTATCCCGTCGCTGGTGACAGACCTTTCTGACCTGTCTTCAGTTATCCGGCCTAGCTGAGCAACTGCCCCTTCATAAGTCCCTAAGTAAGCTGACCAGCCAATTCTGTTCATTCTCAGAGCCTGGGCCATTGGGTCTCCATAGGTCAAGTACTTACTTGCCTGCCGGTTCCTATCAGTTCGCCTCCTGGCTACCTGTATGGGTATAGATTCCATTTGCCATAGCACATGTATGCTGGGTCGTTACATCACTCCCCTCTTCTCTACGGTCCGTCCCGGACCGTTAGCGTCGTCTCTTATTCCCACGACTTGATTCCCTCCAGACCCTATAGTCCGTGGGCTTGGACGGATATCTTTGGTGGAAATCCCAAATAGCCTGGAAGCCTGTCCCTTCTAGCATCTCATAGGGCTCCCATGAGTTCTCCTCAGCCCCGTAGCCTCCCCATGAAACCAGGTACTGGCCAAAGCATAACAGAAACTTCACCTTCGCTCCCCCGTACCATCGGCTGTCCGCAACACCTTCGATAACGTAACTGGGCTCGTTGTCCATAAGTTCCGGGGCAGGGGCTTCCTTTACCCTACCTGCTTCCGGATCCTCGCGATAGGGTTCGAGCAACGTGACATTGAAAACCTGGTGGATGCTGCATCTGGTGGGCAATTAGAGTTCATAAGCTTGGTTACCCACCCGACGTTTGACCACGAAAGGCCCAAACATCCGGTGGTCCAGCTTCGCCATTGGACACTTCGTGCGGATGTTTTTTTGGTTCAACATCACCCGGTCTGCTTTCTTTGCCCGCCCAGCAGCCACCTCCTCCAGGGTGACGTAGTCCGGTGATGGCAACCTTTTCTGGTGATGCCATTTCTGTTCCCTTGCCTGTGCCCGTTGGATCTTTTCTCAAATCTCTGCCCAGGTTCCTTCCCATTCCTTAACCAAGAGCTGACTACCAGGGTGTATTCCCTGGTTATCAGACATGATACCCGACCAGTTTGTCCTTGGGTTAAAGCCATGGTTGATCTCAAAAGGTGACAACCGGGTGGATTCTGATGTCGAGGTGTTATACGCATACTCCGCAAGGGGTAACAGCGAAACCCAATCGTCTTGTTGGTAGGAACAGTAACTACGCAAGTACTGCTCCAGTGTTTGATTAACCCTCTTGGTCTGCCCATCAGTCTCAGGGTGGAATGCGGTCGAAACGTTTAGTTTCACTTGCAACAAGTGCATTAGACTCATCCAGAACTTGGATGTGAATCGGCTATCTCAGTCGGAGATGATTGACTCGGGGAGTCCATGAAGGCGCCAGACTTCCTTTAGGAATATCAAGGCAAGCTCCTTGATAGGGACCGCAGTGGTCAGGGGTATGAAATGGGCCATTTTCGAGAATCGGTCCACTATGACCCAGATCTTGGTATACCCTTCGGACTCTGGCAGCGCTACAATGAAATCCATTGAAATCGCTGTCCACGGCCTCATAGGAACATCAATAGGTTCCAGCAGCCCGAAC
>PYWC01000038.1:1310938-1357571 GCA_003182015.1 Tuber magnatum
TGGGAGCACGTTCGGGCTTGGTAGGTGTAAAACTCTCCCAGTCGCCCCGGCACCACCTGGGACTACCTTTGGGACCCCCACGGTTAACACCTGTTAACTCCATCAGTTCTGGTCCGTTTTACTCCGAACAACTTGGAGGAGGTACTCCACCTTCCGCCCTATGCCCCCTTATATATCCTGCGAACAGCCTATGGTCGACCGGACGGCAGCGATGTATACGGTGTTGCAAGCATGTCTCCAAAGATTCCTCTTTGCTAGACTGCACACAACTACACAACCGTTTGCCCATGATGTCCGGGCCTCAAGGCGGGGCCGGAGGGGTATGATGGGAATAATATCTTCAATTTACAGCTTCCTCGAAGCTACGTAGCTCGCCCAACAGCATCCCCCGGAATCCCAGATTCCAGTATCATGCATGGCTTCGCGTGACAAACATTCTGGTCATTTTTGTTGAACTCCCCAACGGACTTCGTATTGAAAGGTAGGGTAACTCAGGACTCTGGGCAGGGTAACCCAAGACCCAAGGCAGGGTAACCTGATCCCGAGATTAGGGTAACCTTGTCCAGCAGACAAGTTAACTTTTCCCTGTTACCCTGCCTATCCCGTCGCTGGTGATAGACCTTTCTGACCTGTCTTCAGTTATCCGGCCTAGCTGAGCAACTGCCCCTTCATAAGTCCCTAAGTACACTGACCAGCCAATTCTGTTCATTCTCAGAGCCTGGGCCATTGGGTCTCCATAGGTCAAGTACTTACTTGCCTGCCAGTTCCTATCAGTTCGCCTCCTGGCTACCTGTATGGGTATAGGTTCCATTTGCCATAGCTCATGTATGCTGGGTCGTTACAATGACCAAATATTCAAATAGTCCGTATGATGTCCTGAAAGCCATTTACCATTCATCTCCTTCGGCTATCCTTATGATGTGATATGCGTCCTTCATATCTAACTTCGTATAGTGCTTGGCTCGTCGTAGTCGGTCTGGCACTTCGTCGATCAATGGTAGAGGGTACCTGTTCTTTTGTAATACCGCATTCAGTCCCCCGAAATCCACGCAAAGTCTCAGTTTCCCATTTTTCTTTTTGACAAATAGGATTGGTGCCCCCGCTGCGGAGGACGATGGTTTGATCCATTGCTTGGCCAGGTTCTGTTGGAGGTATTCGCGTAGTGCCTTCAACCCCTCTTGCCTCAACGGGTAGAGTTTCATCAAGGGGGCTGCCTTTCCTTCCTCCAGCCCGATCTGGTGATCTTCACTTTTGTGTGTGGGAAGATCCGTCCTTTCTTTTTCCTCGAATATGTTGAGGTAATCGTAATATTCTTTTGGGCCCAGTTGCCTCAGTGTTAGCTTCTTCTTTTTGGCTTCTTCCTTTACTACTAGTTGCTTGCTAATCATTGACGCTTCTGCGATCATTGGTTCGTCTTCTTCTTCGCCCTATCTGAGGATCCTGGTCTGTTCTCCTCTCCGGTAGAGTTGACCGAAGGCCTTTGCTGATATGAAAGATATGCTTAGAGGTTTCTCTTCTGTTATTTCGGTGGGGGTGTTGTCCTTCGTGGTTCCTCGTCCAGTGCTGCTGAATCCTTCCTTGCCTCTTTTCGTCTTGTCCAGGTCTCGGACTTCGTGGAGCTCCCTGGTATAGATGTTTTCGATAATCATCTGCGCTATGCGATCCCCTTTTTGGATCGTATAGTTCTCATCCTTGAGGTTTATTAGCAGGACTTGTAGCTCGCCCCTATAGTCCACACCGATCACTCCCGCACCCGTGGTAATCCCATGGCCGGTGGCCACACTACTGCATGGAGCGATTCTTGCATAGGTGCCATCTGGTAGTCCTACTGCAATTCCTGTTGGTATCATCTTTTGTCCTCTTGCACGGACCATCGTGTCTTCTATGCTGTACAGGTCGTCACCTTCCGCCTTCTTGGATCCTTGTGTTGGTTTCCTAGCATCTGGGTGTAAAACTTATACCCTGATGTCTTCATCGTGGGGGATCGCTTCTTCTTGTTTGGTATTCATGTGGAGGATCTGCGCCCGCAGGTTCTCTCTCATTGCTTGTTCTTCGGGGATCGTTTTAATTGTTGGGGAAGTTTCCAGCCACAACTGCATGCATAGTTCACTGTTGCAGTAGATTTGGCCTTTTTCCCGGTCGATATTCGGATTGTGTCGTTTTAGCCAGGGTGTTCCTAGTATCGCACTGTGGTTCTGTAAGTGCGCTACCTGGAACGGCATAGTTTCGTGATGTGACCCGACCTCCATTACCACCTGTGCTGTATGAGTGATGGGTCCTGCTTTGCTTTTTTCCCTATTGACCACGTATATGTCTCTTGGTTTCTTTGTCTTTTTCAAGGGTAATCGGTGGGTTTCACGCAGGTTTCTGTGGACGAATCCTCGGTTGCCCCTGAATCGAGCATCGCGTTCCTTTCTGTCTCCTTGTCTGTTGTGCATGGTTTTATCTTAATCATAAGATGTTCGTTGTCTTTCTCGTAACCGTTCATGCGGTTGATTGTTGCCTTATTGCCTTTTTTCGTTGATGGGGGTGTCTTGTTTTTCCTGGCTGATATATGTGCAATGCTGGTGGGTTTGCCTTTTTCCTCATCCCGCAGACCACTCCTTATGGGGGACTTTATTCGTTTAAAGTCTCCTACCCTTTCGTCCTCTCCATGGTTTCCATTTCTTGGAGTTGGGTCTCCTTTCTTCGACAATCCTTGATGAAGTGCCCTTTCAGTCCGCATGGGAGTCAGCCATTCTCTTTTCTTCTTTTCTGATATCCCTGGTCGGACAACCATTGGAATTGCCTGTTCCTTCTGCCTGCCGCGTCCAAGTCCATCGGGTCTCTGGCTGGTGGCGGTCTTGGTGTGTTGTTCAGTCGGTAGGTCCCGCTGTTGTTGCAAGGTGGGGTCAGGTGCTGTATCCCCTTGGTCTTGTTTTGAGTGTGTCTAACCAGATTGATTTCGTCTTCTTTGTCGACGGCCCATAGTGCGAAGCCTTCTACCATTCGATCCGTCTGGTCCGAGGTTATCCAGGCCTCTTGGAGCCTTTCGTTAGTACTGCCCAGGGGATGGCGGTGCTCCATGTCGTCATCGTTTTCCGCTTCGATAAATATTATGCAGAACTTGTGCCAGTAGTCCGAAAAGTTCTCCTTTCCTTGCCTCATCTTCTCCAGTTTGAGCCTCCCTATTTCCTTGGCGTTTCTGTCCCCAAACTGGGTATGGAGGGTTTCTTTAAACTCCTCCCACGAGGCCCATACCCTGTCTCGTTTTCCTTCCACGTAGGGCATTATCCATTGCCCCACCGCTTCTCTTAAGAGGGACTCGGCATAGTCCACCTTAATCGTGTCCTTTCCGACTCCGTACCCCTTGACCTTGAAGTACTGTTCCAACTGGCTTAGGAACTGTCTCAGTTTTTCGCGGTCTCCCTCATAGAGGTCTGGTTCTTTTGCTTTCGGTCATGACTCTGGGTGGGCATTAATTGCCACCAGAAACCTGGTCATCTGGTCCTCCACCATCATCAGGGCCTGCGTCGTAGGCCTGGTCAGGGGTGCTGGGGTTGCCGCTGCGGCCATCCTCCTTGGTCGCGGTGTTCCGTCGGAAGAACTATCTGGGAGTAAAGTTTGTTCAGGTGTAACCGAACTTGCTGCCAGTGAGGGGTGGCTTGCTGCTTCGCCTAAGGTGTTCCGTACTCTTCCTGGTTCGAGGGTATCGTCTGCAAGATCGATATCTCCTTCATTGTCTTGGGTGAACTCCGAGTTCTCTGGAGTTGCCGTTCTGTTGTCGTTAGGTGTCGCAGGAGACATACCCAAATATTACGGTTTCCCACTACTCGTGTTACTCGCGATAGGTAACGACCTTGGTTGGTTCTTCTGAACTGTGCTGCACTGTGTCCTAGAGCTCCTCGCGTCTCTAGGTCCTATCTTGGTATTCTCACGTAAGAATCGGTTCCACACCAGCGCCCAGAGTATCGGTCTTTGATTGGGCTAATACGATCCACATAGCGAATAGGTTCTTCACTCTAAAGTGGATCCATCTAGCGGATAAGATTGGAGCGTAATGGTGTTTGTATTGTAAAGATGGTAAAGTAGTAGATAGGAAATAACAGTAGATGGTTGTGTGAAGAGCTACCGCATCTTTGAAAACCTGGCCTTTATATAGGCCTCTTCCTGCAACCCTAACCCTGCCCTGATCCTCAAGCGAGGTCAGGTGCGAAATCCATCACATGACTCCAATGAGCCATGTGCGCAAACCTAAAACATCCTATGACCTCTAAGTGACGTTATGTGCAAAATATAAATAGAATGCAATATAAATAAACCAACCACCTGACCTACTAACGAGGTCACCCGCAAAACCTAAACCAGTCTGCCTTGCCGGTAAGCCTTACCGGCCAGCCTAAACTCTTGCCATGATGTCAACCGTACGCCATGTGCGAAATGTAAGCAACATAAACGAGCCCTATGACCTGCTAATGAGATCATGTGCGCAAAACCAACTTAAACATAAACGAGCCCCATGACCTGCTAACAAGGACATGTGCGTGAAAGAATCATAACTTAACTGCATGACATCCAAGCGACGTCATATGTGAAACCTTTTCCTTGCTGCCGTCACCTGGCTAGCGCTCCTCTAGCCAGATCGTGACAATAGTAATTATCAGAAACAAAGATAGCTCAGATGGTGGCAGTTGCCCCTGAAAAGGGCCATTGGGTATTATTAAGAATTCTAGAAGCTAAGAGAAAGTAGATTAAGTCATAACCGATTGCTTTACACAAGAAGTATGAGCCGAGAAGTATCTTGTCTTGCTTGAATGAGGAAGAAAAAAGACTAGGCATTTGGGAATACATTGCACTGGCAGGGAAGGCAATCGCTTTCAATCTTCTTACAGAAGGTGTTATAACCTATTGGACTACTAGTCAATTACCTACCAATGAGCAGCAACAAGAAAGACAAGTAACTCCAAATACTTCTTTTAATCCTGGTGCTATCTTAATTGATAGGAACTATAAAACAAGAGTTTATACTGTTTTAAAAAGAAGAACCACAGCTGAATAGCTTAATAAACTTAGATACAAGTATAAATAGGTCAGAAGGGGTATTCGCCACAATCATCAGGAATGGGAGGATGTTGTTGCCAATAGACAAAATAAGTCTTTTCCTTTACTAGATCAGCTGAAACTATTCATAGTACAATGGGCACTTGATGCAGATGGACAACCAGTTATTGTCTTTCCAAAAGATCTGCCTGAGGGCCAGAAGCCAATTATTCTGGTAACGCATAATAAGTCAACTTTTGACTCTAATGATGGAGGAGGTTATGTATGGATGAAGGAAAAGGACCCCTTGCTTGGTAAAAAGACTTGGGCAAAAAGAATTAGGATCTCCGATGTTGTAGTAGTAGGAGAAGGTCTGCAGGCACCAAGGTGATTACCAGATAAAGATCTACCAAGTTTTGGTATCTCTTCTGATACCAATTTCTGTTATAGTCCTGATTCAGCTACAATGAAAGTTAAATATGGTGACAATCTGTAGTGGGCAGGAGGTGGCCTGGTAGATCAAGTACCAGGAGTTGTAATTCCTATTTTGGAATGAGCTTTTCCTTACTGTCAAGCACTGTTTCTTTTTGATAATACTACAAGCTATTCAGTGTTTGCAGTTAATGCCCTATATACAAAGAGCATGAGTCTTCAACTTAGAGGAAAATAAAGCAAGTCGCAACCAGGAATTAACCCCCTGACCCCAGAGCCACAATTGGTAGTAGATCAGAATTGTATTACTAAGGGATTGAAGATGGCTTTAAAGCAGCAAGGCCTATGGAAAGATGGATTATACCTTCAATGCCTCAAGGAAGGAACCAATAAGTGGCTAAAAAGCTGTCTCCAAAGTGGTACTTACTATGCATAAGGACTGATTGCAAATGAAAATAATTTTAAACATCAGCAAGGTTGACTACAGGAAGAGGTTGAGAAAGAAGACCATCGCATACTCTTTTATCCAAAATTTTCATGTAACCTGAATTGGATTGAATATGTTTAGAGTGCAGTGAAACAATCTATATGCAACAACTATGGATATAGCATCAAAGCACTATGCATTCTGATTCCTGATGCATTGGAATTAGTACTAGCACAATAGATTTGGAAATATGCAAACAAGGTTGAGCATATTCTAAACACATATCGTCGCAGAGTTGAATATAGTTCTAAAAACTTTATAACTATGGTGCAACACAAATACCAAAGTCACCAATGTTTTAATAATCATGTTTAAAATGATTTACTAACTATAATATTATATTTGTACTTACTTATGCTTGTATTTATCATCATATTTTGCTTTATTTTTAAAAATATATTCAGTTGTAAGTTTTTATCATGTCAGAATCAAGTTATTTGTTCTTAATAAGCTCTATAGAAATCCTGAAATCTGAGTTCAAATATCTTATTTTAGAATAAATAAGATTAGAGCTTATCCTCTATAGTAGCACAGCCATATAATATTTCTCTTTCAGCCTAGATATAGTTTTGGTTGGCATGAACCATACACTTACAGAGGGTTCTTCATACCCCCAAATGCTATCTCTACAAACCTTATTCCCACAAACTCCATTTCTGAAAACCCTATCCCCCCACCTGCAGTCAGGAGATTGAAGTCTTCAATCTACATCAAAAACGATATACTCACTCAAGCATCATGTCGACTCACTACAAGCTGAGATTGACTTTCTTCTATCTTCTATTATATTACTAGTAGCTAACTTTAAGCTTAGTAGAGTGTAGCTAGCAGTTTGAGGTATTCAATAAGGGAGTGAATGTCAGGAAGGCTTATTAAAGTGCTCATTTTGCTAAAATACTAAAAGTAAAAAGCATATCTATTGAATAAAATATAACTTGTTATATTAATAAGATCTCTTCTCTATTGCTAATGGTCTAGTAGCTCAGAGGAACTTATATATTTACATACTATGTGAGCTTCCATGGCCTCTACATCTAATCCCCCTATTAACTAAGTACCTCCTAGCAAACTCATCAAACTTACCTATCTTATCATCAGGTATGAACATCTCTTGACACTGAAATTCCTTTCAGTCAGTAGTTAACTTTGACTTCCTAAGGGTGTCCTTGACTCTGCCAGTCAAAGGCTGCAAATGCCAATGCCATATGTACTTTGTCTAGATTATGTTACCCAATTGCAAATTACTTCAGTCATTTCTCTATACTTGAAGCAATCAATTTCAACGTCAGAAACTGGTGGTCAACTGTTAGACATGCTAAAAATACTACTAAATTCAGCCTTAAAGCATGTGAAGTTTCAATTTGAACACCCCTCTCTAGCCCTGGTGTAGGCCCTATATGTCACCTGTCACACCAATGGTAGTTGTGTTCCAACACTAAAGTAACTAGATATTGGCAGCCATATAATATCAAATAGGTTGCGGCCATCTGTCCAACTAGAAGCAGTTTGTAGGATATGAGAGGGAGCCTCTGGAGACCTCATGTAACTAAAATCTAGCAAATCAGTTGATCTTATATAGTATTATGCCTCTTTCCATTTAACTGATTGGAAATTGACCAATAAGTAATGAGACATTTCAGGCAAAGTTGTGGCCTTATAAGGGATATCGACTGGAGAAATTAGAGACAACTTGCTATATATGTTCTCAACACTTGAGAAGCTATTAGAGGCTCAAATCAGATAAAGACAGATGAGAGTTAATGACACATAGCTGCAGGATTTCCTTGCTAGGCAGATCAAAGAAGCAATACAGCACTAAGTGTACCAACTCTTGTGAAGGCAATACAGTCCTCCCTCTGCATTGGCCACTGGTGTCTGATGTTGAAATAATTACTTCAATGGTAGAGGAATGGCTAGAACAGTTTGCAATGAGGTGGCATAATCCAGACCAAGTTCATATGGCAAGAGAATCAGTAGCTTTCAACTCACAGATTCTTCGACACTCTCAGAAAGATAAAGTTAACCCATGTCCTGAAGACCAAGTGGGGTATTCATTCTCCGGGTCTAGAGGTCTTCACACCTGGATGGATAAGATAGACAGTTGACAGGGTTACTATGGGAATACCTAGTTAGTATGTAAATTAGATGTATGGCCACAGAAACTCACATAGGATATAAATATACAAGTTTCTCCCTGGCTATTAGACCACCAGCAATGGAGAAGAGGTCTTATCAATATAACATGTTATTCTTATTCGATACCTATATGCACACTTTTATACTCTCAGTAGTCTTAGCAAACCGAGTACCTTAACGAAGCCTTTCTGACATTACTCTATTAACAAATACCTATATCTTTAGTTACACTCAACTGAGCTCAGAGTTGACTACCAGTAACACTATATTGATTGTCTCCTTGTCACCGAGGCTTACGTTACAAATTCAAAATTGATTCCGAAATATACTACGACGCCTACGAATACCCTCCTGAACCCTCAGAAGACGGGCTATACCATTGCAAGAACTGTAATTACATTCGGACGCTAGACGACGACCATAATTTCCCGATCTGCTGCAAGAGTTACGAAGTCACACTACGAGCTCTAGCACTAAGTGTCCTAGAAAACATACACATCGGTTACCACGTGGAACGAAACGGCGAAGTAATTCTTCACGAAAATTGGAGGTTCCGAAATACACACAAGGGACCTTATAAAAGAACCTGTGGGAAGAACTATCCAAGGTGGAGGAAATACTCGACCGCATAAAACAACGAGGAATTGACCCTCGATCCGGAAAGGTCCTACGGGATACAACTGAGATAGACGGTTGGATCACAGATAGAGTTCTATTTTACAAGGACATAGACTCAACCCCACCTCCAAAAATGTCCACTCAAACACCTCATCTTGAAATGGTGGATGAGAACCCGGATACGACCATGGGAGATTCTATCTCAAGCGAGAAAAGAATCTCATTCGCATCAGAGGATGATAGTACCCCCAAGGCACCCTCTATGACCAGGTCATCAAGTACCGGAAGTCAACGCGGAAGAAGACCATTGCCTTTTCACCGAGGAACCAAGTTGCCGGACTTGTTTAAAGTCACCAAAGGAACAAAGTTGTTCCCTCCCCGCTTTCCAGACCCACCAGGACCACATTATCTACCCACTGCAACGAAGGAAGAACTGGATAATTTAGCAATGAGAATAGGTCGGGCGATGGCACATGTACGAACGGACCTACTCCGATCAGAAGACGCCCAAAACCTGGCTCTTAGCGAATTGTCATAGAATGATCGTCAGATCGCGGAAGACATGGAAGACTTACGGCACAGGATAGTAGAAGACGAGGAAGTATTGAAAAGCGAAGTAGGGAGTTGGCAACTGAAAATATATGAGTTCGAGACCGCGGTTCGAAATGCGCGAACAGCATTCGAACAGAGGGTAGCAGTTGAGCTGGAAAGACAGCAGACCCGGCAGGCGCGACACGAGGAAGTCAGTACTTACTTGCATACGTCAATAGGAGCAAGCGAACAACAATCCCTAGCAAGAGACCAGTCGCTAGAAGTGGAACTGGGAAAATTACAGGCTGATAGGGATGAGCTAGCAAGCCGACTAGTGCAACAAGAGGAGACTATTGCACGAAATGGAAGGGTCCATAGGGAATTCGAGAAGCGGCGAGAGGCCGAAATAGTGGAGTTGAAGGCCCAACTGGCAAATTTAATGACCAGATTAGATGGTCAAGAAGCTCCTCGTCAGCCGAAAGGGAATCCAAGCGTGGTCGAATTGCCAGACCCCACCTTCAAAGAATCACCTAAGGACTAAGACGATAGGGATAAAGGCAAAGGACTAGCAGACGGAGCCCCAGGACCCTCGGGCGGAAATACCAGTGGTGGCGGTAGAGGACTCGGGGTGCCCAGGCAACCCAGACGATGACAGCTCCTCGGATAACGAGCCCGGTTGGAGAAAGGATTGGGACCTCTCGAAATGCAACCGAAGGGGACTAACCCCGGAGGCTCAGGATGAGATGGATCAGTTGGACATGATGGGAGCAGCCATCGGAAGAGGGCTAGCCATAGCCTCAAAAAAACATGCAGAATCACCACCAATATTTAAGGCCAAAAATTGGCAAAATGTGAAAACTTGGCTCCTGAAATGTGAGGATTATTTTAATAGGAACCCCATGCACTGGAGAAAACCGAAGCATCGTATCATCTATGCGATAAGTCGGACCGAGGGACCAAACCTGGAGCATTTTACCAATTGGTATCGGCTATCAATGACCGGCAAGTTGGGGCATAAGAAAATCGAGGGGCTCAAGCATTGGGCTCGATTTTGTCAAGAAATTACAAGTCGGTATGCCAGCAAGGCAGAAGACCGAGAAGCCCTCCGAGAGATGAAGAAGGTCAAGTATGATGGAAAGATAACGACTTTCCTCCTGGAAATGCAGAACCTTAACATTAAGGTGCAACTCGTGGGAGTAGCATGTCGACAGGAAATAGAGCAGAAACTTCCTGCAAAGATATTGGAAAGAATGTCGGTAGATCGTTATGACCTCGACAATGAATGGATCGCCGCACTCGAGGAAGTAGGAAGCAAGTACGAAAACTGGCTTCTGGATCAAAAATTATCAGGGCAAGCTGATGGATCTACAAAACGAAAGAGAGAAAACGAAGGCGGGAAAGACAAGTCTTCAAAGAAGAGGAAGGTCTACACCAAGGCCGAAAAAGCCGCATACAAAGCCTCTAAGCAGAAAGAGAGGACTCCTAATACGACACGGTCGACAAAGGGAAAATCTTCGGAATGGGAAGATAGGCACAAGGGGATTCCCCAACACATTGTCGACGCGCGGAAAAAGGATAACGGCTGTACTCGTTGTGGCATGACAAACCACAAATGGGAAACTTGTCGAAAGGAAGCCCAGGTCATGGTAATCCATAGGAACCCAAGCGATGGAAATAGAGGGGACTTACGGAAGGAAACGAAAAGGTTTCAGCAACGGAACAGGGTTCCGACGCCCACAGACAAACGTGGTAGTAGGACAAGGGCAACCTGGTCCAAGAACCAGAGTAGTGCAAGTGCAAAGACCCACAAGAGTATGGGAAAACCTTTCAGACCACGAGGAAAACTAGGCGCGTCCTAGTATGCGGCACCGACGGCGACGGCGATCGGGTATTCTGTAATGCACGAAAGCAACAGGAGTCGAAATTAAGCGAAGCGAGGAAACCTCTCCCGGGTTAAGCAAGCAGAACATTCCTTGATAAGCGGTATGGCAACCAAGGCCATTTCCAAAGAGGATAGCCGTATGCGTATTAACGCCTCTGTCAAATCTGCTCAATAAACCGGTAGAGGCCACCGTCTTACCAAACGGTGAAAATAAAGGTCGTAGTCGGACACGTGTTCTGGAACCTTAAAGGTCCCCGACAGAGACCAACCTCGATCAGACGAACGAATCGCTTTAGCTACCTTAGGGAGTTCCTGCAGGAGTAAGGTTGAAATCTCAAGGGATTAGCGAGGCAATACTTCGACTCCATCACGCGCAAATGAGAGTACAAGGCCCTAGACCTACCCGACGAGACACTCTTCCTTAGATTGGTTCGGTGGTACCAAAGGGTAGACATCGCGAGAGATACTGATTGAGACCAAGAGGGTGGATTACAAGCGCGGGAAGGATGAAACGAGATGGTCGACCAGTCCTACGCACCCGGCAACATCTCGTACTCATCTGGACGTATCGCGGATACCCCCATGATAGGACGCATAGGTTGTAAAAATGCGATAGTTGGGAACCCTTCGGCAAGGGGTAAAGACCGCTTGTAGTGGGCTGCCCGATCACTAAATTGTGGATGATGGGGCACGCAACGCGATAACTGCTCGTTCTCGTCTGAGAATTGGTGAAACGCCAAAGGACAAGCTAAAAAAATCCTATTGAGAAAATGCTAAAAGGAAACAGTTTGGCTGAGGAAGTCTGATTGACGGAAACTACGCGGGCGTGGTATCAAACATCCACAAATATGTCACTAAAACGAAAGGCTATTTCTACCCAAGTGGGTCAGAAGAAACGAAAAAACGAGTTATCAAGACCTCCACGCTATGACTGCCCAGAAGGCAGTGCTTATATTGAAATCGATGGGAAAAGAATCAAGATTCACGTGTTATTAGATCCTAGTTTTAACATTTTCCTAATCAACTCCCGACTAGTTAAGGAATTTAATATTCCCTATGTCACGAGACAAAATGCCATTCATATCTTAGGGTTTGACGAGTCAATAACGACAAATGGCGGAAAACACTTGCGGATATGTTCGAATACGACAAGGAAGTAGCATTTGAAGAAGATGCCCAATATGTTGGAACGATCCAACGAGTGGATGAACCACTACCTACAAAGTTTGATGGTATCCCGAACCATTACCACGATTACCTTTCCCTATTCCAGGATGAAATAGCGACCCAGATGCCCCCTCGATGATCATGGGATTACGAGATAAAAATTGCAGCAGGTGAAGGACCGCCATGGGGACCCATCTACACCCTCTTAGCCATGCAATTGAAAGAATTACGGCGATACCTAGATGAGATGTTATGTCAAGGAAAGATTCATCCAAACCAGTCGCCTGCCGGCACTCCAATCCTGTTTGTTTCCAAGGCTGATGGAAAACTACGTTTAGTAGTCAATTATAGAGGACTCAACAAAGTTACCATAGCCAACAAATATCCAATACCCATAATGAGGGAATTAAGAGACAGAGTCAAAGGTTCTAAGGTATTTTCCAAAATCAAGTTGCAAAAGGGATATTAGTTAGTAAGGATAGTAGCCGAGCGAAATGAGTGGAAAACAGCTTTCCAATATCATTATGGACACTACGAATACCTAGTAATTCCTTACAGACTTATAAATGCACCAGCTACATTCCAGGCCATGATGCGCGAGGTTTCGAGAGAGTTCCTTGACCAAGATGTAGTGGTATACCTCGATGATATACTAATCTACTCGCCAAATGAAAAGGAACACATTGAAATGATGTGAAAGGTTCTGAAACAACTAAAGGAATACAAAGTGGTGGTGAATGCAGAGAAATCTGTTTTCCATATGACTGAAGTCGAGATTCTTGGATATATTGTGAATAGCACAGAAATCATAATGAGTGGGAGGAATGTACAGTCAATTAGGGATTGGAAGCAACCAGATTTGGTAAAGGAGTTTGAAATATATATTGGATTTGCAAATTTCTACCAAAGGTTTATCAAAAACCTTTCCGGAATTTCCAAACCTATTACCGAAACCCTAAAGGAAGATCCAAGAAACTTTCACTAGGGACCGGAACAGAATGTGGCGTTTGAAGAACTTAAAGAATGGTTTGTAACAGCCCCCATTCCGTGTCATTTCCAACCGGACTTGGAAACCGCCATGAGCGATTTCACGTTAGAATGCATGCTATCTGAATTCCTGCATAAAAACTACACCCAGTGGCATTCTATTCAAGGAAACTGAACTTGCCACAGAGGAATTACGAGATTCATGATAAGGAATTATTGACAATAATGGAGGCTTTTAAGGAGTGAAAACAGTACCTACTAGGGACAGAAAAACTAGTTATGGTGTATATTGACCACCAGAATTTGCAACATTATCTTATGACCAAAAAAAATGGAATGTGTAACTGGTACGGGTACTGGGTTAGTTTATGTTTAGTTTCACAGTATCATTTGATACTTGTATTGTTTCGTGTGCTATCGGTTGATACACAGATTGTTTTATATTTAGTTTCAAAGTATGGTTTAATCCTGGTATTGTTTCGGGTGCTATCGGTTAATACAGACATAGTTTTATGTTTGGTCTCATAGTATCATTTGATACTTGTATTGTTTTGTGTGCTATGGGTTGATACACACAGTGTTTTATGTTTGGTTTCACAGTATCTTTTGATACTTGTATTGTTTCGTGTCCGGTTGGTTCATATGCACAAAGTTTTGGAATATTGCTCATACTGGAGATAAGTGATATGCTGTATTTGAAGACCGCTGATTTTCACAATAGAAGCAGCAGACTTCCACAGACGGTATTCTTAATATACTTGGTTGAACAGTTACCTATTGATGTCCTATTACATCCCGTTCGAAGACTTCTTTGGTAAGCAGCGCTCACTTCTTGTTGATCGAGAAGCCATCTGCTTCTATCATACCGCTACATGACTAGGGCCCGGCCTGAACATGTTACATTTTTTTAACCTCAGCAAGTGGTTAGAAACCTGTTTCAACCTGGTAGCATCAATCTACAAAGCCTCAAACCGAAACTAGCAGTGGGGAGTGGCAGAACCAGGAAAGGTTCGGCTCCGCCAACACAACACCATAGAGCCATTAGGGACTCCAAGTGGGCAGCAGGCCCTATGAGAAGGCCTTACCAAAAGAAGGCAATCCAAGAAACTGAAAGGGCCGAAGAGTGGCTTCTCAATTAATGAAGCAGAAAGACCAGCAGCTTGAGATTAGGCCAAGCAGACCTTTACCGAATCAACGGAAGAATTAGCAAAGGAAGCAATAGGCCTCCCTAGGCTCTTCCCCTCGAGCCCCAGCAAAGGGAAAGCACTGCCACACCCACCAAAGAAAGAAAGCATACCTGTCCAGACGCCGAAGAAAGAAGACAATGACAAAGAGGAATCGGATCACTGGGTAGCGACAGAACCTGCGGGCAAACCCCACAGCGATTCTTCAGAAAGCCCATCAGACGACAGTTCTAGCAGTGAAGAATCCGAACATGACATGTCCGAAGGAGAATCCACTGTGCCACCCAGCTCAGGGGCCGGGCGAACTGGACACAAGATCCATCTCCCACTGCCGCCCACATTCCCGGGCCAAAAGAAAGACCTAAAACCTGAACTGTTTGACCAATAGGTAATAACCACTTCCCAATACCTCACCCTGCATGACGTGGATAAAGCAGCGGAAGGAAGTGGAGCATACTTTAGAAGCTTCTGTACAGGAAAGGCAGGAGAAGCATATCACTAAGCAATGAACTGCCGAGAGCAAGGAAAAAATACAAGGAACCATCCTCATAAGGTATCTAAAGGGCAGATTTCAGTCCTCATAAAACACGGAAGGACTGTATAAGAAGTTCAAGGAAATCCAACAAGTACGAAATGGGAAAACAGAAAGAATAATAATGGTGGCAACGGATCTTCTAATGTACCATGGACGATTGGCCAATGGAACAGTATCTCAATAGACACTATCACAGAGACTATATAAAGCAATACATCCCAGACCATGCCGCAAGTTGGAACCTATGGAAGGGGATTGAGACTCCTTTGACAGGGTCGTCAAATGAGCTGAAAGAAAGAAGGCTACCCTGTATGAGACTGGAGTTGACCGAATGCACATAGCACAGCAGTGGAGCAGAAAAGAATCGTCATCATGCAATAACACAGGGACCGAACAACCAAAATGCAATGGTTCTATGGTTAAGAAAAATAAAAAGCTGAAACGATGCAATGAAGGCACATGTGTTGAATGCAGGAAAAAGGGGCACTATGCAAGGGATTGCTATGCCAAAACGGGAAAGGGGAAAACAGCTAAGCGGAATGCAAGCACAAAGCACATGGAAGTAACCGAATGCGACCAAGTGGAAATCAACTCGGCAGAAATGGAAAGCCTCCAAATACAACCAGCGCTGACAGTCAGGCCCTGTGACTCACTAGAAGGAACAATCCACATAGAAGGGCATCCAGCAAAAGTACTATTCCATACATAAATAATCGGGTGTGACATTATCAGCACTACCTTTATCTCTACCCAAGGCATATCCATGGAACCCCTACCCCAACCAACAACAGTCAATATAGCAATGAAAGCTTCCTGCTCTTTAAGCCACAAGAAATACGGACTGACCATAGGAATCGGAAAAAAGAAATGGACAAATCAGGAGATGTTGTTAGGAAACTTAGCAAAATATAATGCCCTGGTTGGAATGCCATTCCTAAAAGGACACAATGCTCTTATCAGATGTGGGGACACAGCAGCAAAGTTTCCCGATAACAAACTGCGCGGCCTATGAAAACCAACAAGCAGGGAGTTCCGAGCCACTCTTGCTGATGCAATCCCAGCAACTCTATTGGAGGAATACAAGGATGTATTCACAGACAAGGTCCCTGAAATGCTACCGCCTGTATGAAAAATTAGCTATCACATTCGGCTAAAGGACCCAATGGAGCTAAAGAACCAACCAATATACTCAATCTCAGAAGCATATAAGGAAATACTCATGAACTGGTTAAACGAGAAAATACGAGCCAGAGTGATAGTACGACAGGAAGTTCCCAGAGCAGCACCTAGGTTTGTACAACCCAAGTCAGACGGAAGGATCCACCCCCTGGTAGACTTGGAAATTCAAAACGACAACATGATCAGGGATAGTCCGTTGATCCCCAACCAGCAGCAAATCCCTAACTGCATTGGACGAGCAAAATTCAGGTGTAAAATTGACCTAAGCAACGCATCCTTCCAAACACAAGTGGACAAAGACAGTATTAACTTCAATTCGTGTAAAACCCTATTTGAAGGATTTGTCAGCAAGCTAAGGCTACAAGAAGACATGAACACACCAGCAACCTTTATACGAATAATGGAAGGCCTTCTAAGTGAATTCCGACTTCATTTTGTAACGGTATACATTAATGATATTCTTATATTCTCATATGCACACGAGGAACGTGAAATACACATACGCCAAGCATGTGACCAACTCAGAAAGGCTAAGTTCTATGCGAGCAAGAAAAAGTCAGCGCTATTCACAGACAAGCCAGAAGTACTAGGACACATAGTGGACAATCAAGGAATGCATGCATCCCCCCAAAAAATATCATACATTGTAGATTGGGAGACACCCCAAAACAAGAAAGGATTGCAATGCTTTCTAGAAATATTGAACTATGTGGCCCAGTTCCTCCCACACCATGCTACCCTAATGGCACCCTTAATGGATTTAACGCGGAATGCCGAATTCTTATAGACAACTACCGATCAGACAGCCTTTGAAATGGTAAAAAAGCAAATTGTCGATCACCAAGTCATGCAGTCACTAGACGTAGGGAGTGAGGCACCAATTTGGCTAGTCACAGACGCCTTGACCTTGGGAATAGGGGCGCGGGTAGGACAAGGACCCACATACGAGATAGCTCGACCAGCCCCGTTACAGAGCAGGGGATTCACCAATGCTCAGAAGAATTATGGAACCAGCAAGAAAGAGGCCATAGCGATGGTGGAAGTACTGAACCAGTTCTCCAAGGTAGTAATGGGAAATACCTTCACCCTAATAATGGACTACGAACCCCTGACGCATCTATGAACTGCAAAGAACCCATGCAGAAAGCAAGTTAGATAGCTCAGGTCTTCAGAAAAGTATGACGCAAAGATAGTATATGCACCAGGAAGCACGAACTATTTGGCTGATGCCCTTACCCGGATATACGAGAGAGGATCAGACTTGAATCCTAGCAACGTCCACGATTATACAAAAAGAGCTAGAGACTTCTTGGGTAACACAATCTATGAGTAAGAATCAAACACGATAGAGCCCAATGGAGGCATCTCCCCTACCTCCCCTCCTCACTCATACAGTGAGTACCCAAATGAGGCCCCTGTACCCCCTGAAAGCCCCTGCTCAATTACAGTGGAAAGTGATTGGGTGACAAGTGCACCTTACAGAGCACGCAACCCAAAGAACTTCAACATAGCAAACTACACTATGTAACGACCCCGCATACATGAGCTATGGCAGTCGGAACCTTCACCCATACATGTAGCCAGGAGGTGAACTGGTAGGAACCGGCAGGCAAGTAAGTACTTGACCTACGGAGACCCAATAGCCCGGGCAACAAGATGAACAGAATCTGCTGGCCAGGTACTTAGGTACCTGGGTACAGCAGGGAAGTGGTGTTAGCATACTTAGGGACCTCAGAAGAGGTAGTTATGCAGCTAGGCCGGGTAACTGGAGAAAGGCCAGAAATGTCTATCTCCGGCAATGGGATAAGCAGGGTAACAGGGAAAAGTTATCTTGTCCACCAGACAAGGTAACCCTACCCTCAGGATCAGGTTACCCTGCCATGGGGCTTGGGTTACCCTGCCTAAAGTCCTGGGTTACCCTGTCTTTCAATACGAAGTCCCTCGGGGAGTTCAGCAAAAATGACCAGAATGTTTGTCACGTAAAGCCATACATAATAATGGAACCTGAGGTTCCGGAAGATGCTATGGGGTGAGCTACACAGCTCCGAAGAAGCTGTGAACTGGAGACATTATTCCTATCATAGCCCTGTGGCCCCGCCTTGAGGCCGGGACATCATGGGCGAACGGTTGTGTAGTTGTATGCAGTCTAGCAAAGATGAGTCTTCGCAGACCTGCTTCCAACACCATACGCGTCGCTGCCCTCCGGTCGACCGTAGGCTGTTCGCAAGATATGCAAGGGGGCATAGGGTGGAAGGTCGAGTACCTCCTCCAAGCTGTTGGAGTAAAACGGACCAAAGCCAACGAAGTTAACAGGAGTGAACCATCGCGGTCCCAAAGGTAGTCCCAGGTGGTGCCGGGGTGCCTGGGAGGGTTTTATACATATAAAGACCGAAAGCGTCCCGAACACCACAGGCTCTGCAAGGGAAGTGCAGAGAGACTAAAAGCATGATCCCTGCCACAGGTGAGGTGGATCCGAGGTAGGGGAAGTGGGTAGTGCCCATTGGACCCCTCCCAGATTATTCTATCCTGCAGAAGACAATGGAAGCCCGAGGACTGTAAATAGTAGACAGATAAACTGCTCATGGTACCTTCTAGGACCAAGTAGAGATCAATGCATATGGGAAGGGTGTCATATATACTCTAGCTCATGTGCCGTCTTGACTGTTAGCTACTCGCAAGATACCAATATGCAGAAGTTTTCACTCTGGTGGGCTAAAGGAAATGCAGCGCAGAAACGATAACCACATAAGGTGAATGCCGACTAGAGTGTGTCGACACATGCATACCTGAAGGGTGTGCCAGGAGACGTGTCGGACTGCCCTTAGCGGAGGATGGTGTACTCAAATAGTTGAAGTAAACTAACGGGGGAGTTTCTGGCATAAGATAAAACTACCAAAAGGTCTACGCGAGAACTCTCCTACTGCAACAATCAATCCTCTCAAGACCTTAATTGAGTGAAGCGTCAGGCTTAATGATATTAAGTTTTACCGTTTACTTTACTCTTACATTTGTGTGAACCTTTAGCGATAAGTTTGCAGTTGTTCGGTACTGTCGCAACCTCGGGATCCATCTTCCTAGGAGTGCCCACATTATACACTATTCGCACTGTTATGTAGACCACTGCTCATATCAGCAAACTGAGATCAAGTTTATGAATAATCATCCCTGACAAGAACACAAGCCAACCCCCTCGACCCCCTCGTGAAGGACCGAGCCCGCCGAGCCCAGCGCCTGACCCATGTCCTCTAGAATCGCCCCTGGTTGAGGATTGGGAGTGGCAACAAACGATTGGCAGAAGTCCAAATAGTGGTGGGGAAGGGCAGTCCACAGTCATTCAACCAAGGCCCATGTCCTACATAATCCCGGCAATTCCGAACCACAAAGCCCTGGCATTCAGAACGCGAGAACCGGACAGCCCGCCACCAGTCAAACAAGTGGAACCATTGGCAAACCTTACCTATGAGACCATAGCGGCATTCCGAATTCCAGGAGCAGACAGTCAGCTACCGATCAGACAACCGGAACCAATAGAGAATCTCAGCAATGAAACAATGGTTTTGGTTATACGCCCAATGATGATTGAATGTCAGTGGGGACTATACGATGTCTTGGAAGATGACGAGGAGGATGACCAACCTGAAACAACCAGAGGAGGCAAAATAGAAGACAAGCATGACACATGACAGACAATCAAGGAAATGATTGAGACATTCCCAGCACACATGGTTGCAGCATACCGGAGAGAACCGATATAGAAAAAAGTCCATGAAAACATGCACTCCAAAGCAGATTTATCCTCCTACAAGATTGGAAATGGAATACTATACGCAACAACCTGATATGGAGTAGACTGCCTGTATATTCCAAAAGGTCCCACATATGGAAATCCTACATTAAGAAAGTATGTTATTAGTGAAATCCACAACAAAGGCTAGCACAGTTGTGAATGAAACTTACGGTACGCTAGCGAGTACCCATTTTAGCCTGAAATGTAGAAGGACTTCAGAGCATGTGTTGCCCAATGCCATACCTGCCAAACAAACAAGGAACCCACAAAGTTACCAGAAGGAAAGGCCCAGACAATTGTCCTGCCATCAGATATTTTCAAGTCAATAGACATTGACTTTGCAGGACTCTTCCACAATTCATGGGGATACGATATGATCTTGGTAGCCTCAAACATGTTCTCGGGATTTACATGGCTCATACCAACGAACAAGTAAGTAACGGCAATAACAACCTGGGAACTACTACGCAACAAAGTGTTTACGCTCCATGGTGACCCAAAATTACTAGTAAGCAATGCGGACCCATGATTTGAGTCACATGTGTGGAGACAGCAGTGTTGATCGCTAGGAATAGAGCACATCAAGGCGGCCCCAGGCCGCCATGAGATGAATGGAGAGTTCGAGAGGAAAATTTGAGAATCGAAAATAGCTCTTCAGAATCTAGTCAATGCAAGACAGAACAATTAGTTCAATGGCATACCGGAAACAGCAGCATACCTAATCGCAGGATGGTCAGAAACCCTTGGTATGGTACCATACAAAGCTCTTTTTGGAAAAAACTACCCGCTACTACCCCTCACAAATTTTAAGAACTCCACAGTATCAGCCACCGATGAATTGTTGAACAGACACCAAGCAATCCCAAACACGGCATTTGGTGCTATCAGGTTGGCACGATTCAGGAGTACGAGAATGGCAGTAAAATGACTCAGACACCACAGACCCATAGGGAAAGGTAACCTGTTATTGGTTTATAGGAGCCGTTTTGCAACAGAATCAGGATGAAGGAAAAAATTGCAACCACACTGGCGAGGACTATTCAAAATAATTGAATATGATGAACATAGGCAAAATTACGGGATGGAAATGGACGGCAGAATGTCCAGAAACTGACAACCGACATTGCATACACCCACTGTAAACCAATACCTCCCTTACAAGGATACCATCTTTCCTGGAAGAAGGCATGCAAAGCCACCTCTGACCATGGTTAACGAGAAACTGGAATGGAAAGTAGACGCCATCCGGGACCGCAGAAAATGGTACGATCGCGACCAATTCCTAGTAAAAAGGGTGGGATACCTAGAGACGGAAAACCACTGGAAAGCCCTGGAAGGATTAGAAAATGTGATGGAGCTAGTAAACCAATAGTGGGAAGACAACAAACCGCTGCACGAGCTACCCCCTACAATAAACCAGGTGATGATAGCGTGGAGTCCAACCCTGCCAAAAGTCCAGCACCTCTGCCCAAACACAGGTCAAGGGATACAAGAGGGGTTTTGGTCAGCCCGTTTTGAAAGTGGGTTCAAAAGCAGCGAAGGTGAGAACCGGGTAATGGAGGACGAAGCTGTGTACCTAGAACGGCTAGCCCAAGCCAAGTACTGCGAACAACAAGGAAAGAAACACACCATCCAACAGCCTTACGATGTTACACTATGAGCAAGTGCCATGGAGACTGGGCCATCAGCTAATAGGACTGTTGGTAGACAGTGATATTACCCCTAGACGATACCTTACACATGGATTATTGATACATATTTGCAACAAATACCTAGAAATAACAACTGAGTTGATGGGACGAATGTGGGGAGAGACAATGGCTGACATATCCTGCTTTGGAAGTGGGTGTTACATGAGTACGGAAAAATGTGATATGTGTGTGGAAATGGAAGAAAGCGAGATCAAGTACCACCCAACTTGACAGGAACACCTAAGCGAGGTCGACATCTAAGCGAGGTCAACACTGAGACATAAATACCACCCACCATCCCTAGAACTCATTCGAAGAGAAAAAACCTGGCTATCAAACCTACGAACCAAAAAGAAAACCTTTTCAAGACACCATACTTTACAAACATTTATCCTTTTACGAAACCGAGAAATGTCCACCTGCCAAGAAATAAGCAGCGAGGGACGACACATCATCGTTAGAGAACTACTGTGCAGTGGAACCATTCCACTAAAGGCATACTTGAAGATGTTTTACCTGCATTACTGCAATGATTGCAGATGGATCAATATTGAAAGGAAGGATTGAGAGGACCAAACGGTCCAGCACTTGGTCGATTTACCACACTACAAGAAATCAGGTTGTTTTGTCCGTGAAGCACCCTGCCCAGAGTGTTTGGAGAAATCGCTGGAAAGGGCGGAATGGATGTTGCAGGACGACATGAGATTCTTGCAGGATAGCGATGACAATGAGGATGGGTCCTATGGGGACATTCAGGAGAATACCGGGTTTACTGACTATTAGGATTTCATTAAATTATTTTATTTGGTAAAATTGTTACTTTATTTTGGGAGTGTAACCAGTACGGGTACTAGGTTAGTTTATGTTTGGTTTGACAGCATTGTTTCATACTTGTATTGTTTCGTGTCCTATCAGTTGATATACACAGTCTTTTATGTTTGGTTTCACAGTATCATTTCATACTTGTATTGTTTTGTGTGTTATTGGTTGATACACACAAAGTTTTGGAATATCGCTCACACTGGAGATAAGCAACATGCTGTATTTAAAGACCCCTGACTTCCGCGATGGAAACAGCAGACTTCGACAGACAGTATTCTTAATATACTTGGTTGAACAGTTACCTATTGATTTCCTATTACACCCCGTTCGAAGACTCCTTTAGTAAGTAGTGCCCGCTTCTTGTTGATCAAGAAGCCTTCTGCTCCTAATGTACCGCCTCGTGACTAGGGCCCGGCCCAAACACGTTGCTGAATCGAGGACAAATTAGATAGGTACAGACATTAGCTGAGTTCAGATTCCAAATAATTTGCGGACCAGGCACCCGAGGAGGGAAATCCGTTGTATTGAGTAGATGGTCAAAGTACCATCCTGAGGAGGGAGCTATGCATAGTGAGCAATCCATTCTAAAACCTGAACATTTTCAAGTTTGATTAATATACAGAGAAATGAAGGAAGATGAAGGAATTGATATAGCAGAAGTCAAGATAAGGAATGAACTGGGAATTAGAATAAAGACGTTGAGCAGAGAAGCGAAATTGCCAACCAAGGGGTCCAGAATGGCAGCTGGATATGACATCTATGTATTCGTTGACTTGCTACTTCCAGCAACCCTACAAGTCTTCCTTCTGACTAGGATAGCAATAAGCTTGCTAAAAGGAACTTACAGAAGTATTATGTTATGAAGCAGACTTGCAAGCAAATATGGAATTGAAGTTGATACCAATGTAATAGATACAGACTACTCAGGGGAACTCAGGGTTCTGTTAAGGAACCATGGAATAACAAACTACCAGATCGGAAGTGGTGACCGCATTACTCAAATTAGGATTATGCAAATCAACAGCTCATGCGAGACAATGAAGCACTATAAATGCTTATAATTCAAGGTTGCAACAATTCAAAGGTCGCAGAACATTTTGGATAGAAAAAAATGGTGGAAATGGTCACAACAGATTTCTGCTACAAGAGCTTGACAAACTGGGTAAATGATAATGTATGAACCTCTTATGAGTACCAATATAATAAATCTTCAAGACATGCATGATATGGGCTACTCCAGCTACTAGTTGTGCTATATATGATGTGGACATCTATCTCTATAGATTTTATCACAGACCTACCAGAGTCTCTAGAACACATCTAAATTATGGTTGTGGTTGACCAATTTACGAAGATAGCACACTTGATTAGCTTAAGCAAAAACAGGACTGCAAGGATGTAGCCAATGTATTTCTGCGAGAAGTATGGAAACTTGCTGAGTTACCAACTCACATTATCTTAGACATGGATACACAGTTCACAGGAGAATTTTGAGAATCATTATACACACTACTAGGGATTAAGTGAAAGTTGTCAACCACGTACCACCTGCAAACTGACAGATGAATTGCAAGAAACAATCAAGTGCTGAAAGGTTATTTACATAATTTTGTCATCTATGATCAGGACAATTGGTACCAATTGCTTTTACTTGCTAAACACACATATAATGATTCAGCTACTGGTGCACCTGCAATATCTTCATTCTATGCAAACTGCACATTTTATCCTGAGATACAATGAATAAAGGAATGGGATGGGTGGAATTGTGGTGCTACAATATATACCTATTGGCTACAAACAATAAACAGGAAAGCCCAATAGATAATAGAACAGACAAGGAATACAATAAAACAATATTATAACAAGAAGGCGATAAAACAATCAAATATACAAATGGTTGATAAAGTCATACATAATGTCACAAATATCCAATCCCAGTGCCTATCCAAAAAATTGAGCCCCAAGTTGTATGACTCTTTCAAGATACTAGAAAAGCAACAAAATCTTTCATACAGGATTAAACTCTTCAATGCAGGGTCCATATACCTTGTCTTCCATGTATCATTTTCTAGAACTGTAATAAGTATCAGTTCACTCAGAATAAGAACAACCTACTCAAGATCCAAAAGAAATCAAGGGAGATCTGAAATAGGGAGTAGAGCAAATATTGAAGATTGAAATAATTTCTGACATTAGGAAAGTTCATGGATGCCATTAGCCAATGCATAAACTAAGATATTTTATAAAATAAAATGGATGTTCTAATAATAAGAAAACCTGAAAACCATCTAAGAGCATAGAGCATGACTAGGAACTGCTAGAAAGTTTTTATAGTGAAAGCCTAAAGATGCCAAATGGAGCTTAGATGGAATAATATAGAAAGGTTTTCCTGCCCAGGGTTAGTAAATATGAAAGGTTTTTTACTCTACTGTATAGAGTTCTAGAAGGAGACAAAAAGAGAACAATGTTGGAACTGCAATTTGAGATGAACTCAGGAGGAGGAAGTTCATGTAAGGCATGGTGAAAATACTACTTAATTCAGCCTTGGAACATATGAAGTTTCAATACCAACACCCCTCTCTGGCCCTGGTGTCCGTCCTGCAAGTCACTTGTCACACTAATAGTACTTGCATCTCTACACTAAAGTTACTAGATATTGGCAGCCACACAATGACACTAAATACATCATGGCCATTCATCCAACAAGAAGCCATTTACAAGCTATGAGAGGAAGCCTCTGCAGACCTCGTGCAACTAGAATCTAGCAAATGGATCAATGTCATATAGAGTTATGCCTCTTTCTGTTTGACCAATTGAAAATAGGCTAGTAGATGATGAGATCTTTTCAGCAAAGTTGTGGCCTAATGAAAATTATCTAAGAGACAAATTGGAGACTACTTGCTGTTCACATTCCTGACACTTGAGGATACATCAGACACTCACATCGGATGAAGATGGATAAAAGTTAATAGCATATAGTGGCAGGATGATCTTACTCGGCCAATTAAGAAAGTAATGGAGTATTAAGCATACCAACTGTTGTGAAGGCAATGCAGGCCTGCCTCTATATTGGCCACTGGTATCTGATATTGAAACTGAATACTTCAATAGTAGAGGAATAACTAGAACAGTTTGCAATAAGGTGGCATAATCTAGACTAAGTTAATACAGGGAGGGAATTAGTAACTTTTAACTGCCAGAATCCTGCATACTGTTAGGAAAACAAAGTTAACCCAAGTCCTGAAGACCAAGTAGAGTATTCATTCTCAAGGTTCAGAGGTGTTCGCACTTGGATGGATAAGTTTGACACTTGATCAGATTACTATAAGAGTATCTCGTTAGTATGTAAATTAGATATATGGCTATAGAAACTCATACAGGATATAAATATACTACTTTTTCCCCAGTTATTAGACAACCAGTAATAGAGAACAGATCTTATCAATATAACAGGTTATATTCTTATTTGATACCTATATATACACTTTCATAGTCTTAGTAGTCTTAGTGAACTAAGCACCTTAATGAAGCGTTCCTGACATTACTCTATTAATAAATACCAATACCCATAGTTACATACTACTGAGCTCAGATGTAACTACTGGGAACACCAGTGCAGAGGTATCACTGTATTGCCTTCTCCAGAGTCTGTAGGTTTAGTACTCTATCACTTCTTTGATTGTCTATCAAGAAGGTCCTGCAGTTACATATACTTAACTTTTGTCTATTTATAGAAGAGTTAGCTTAATTGCATCATATCTCCTTATCCAACCAACAGATTTCCTTCACGTAACTTCCCACATGTAGTTGGAAGTCTTTTCTATAGGTGTCTAACAAATGCTGTTGGTTAGGGCAATTAACATGCTGTCCTCATTATTGAATGTTGAGTCTGGTCATAGTGGTATAAGTGGTTGTGCGATAATTTATTTATTATAACAACCATACATGATATCATGTGATAGCTTTTATGACCAACATGTCAGTGGCAGTTTTAAGAAATATTTGAAAGGCAGCTTAGCTCAAGCACAGTGTGGAGCACTTGTATTAGAAGACCTTCAAACCACCAAAGCAGCAGAGGTCACACAAGCTGCACAGCAGAGACATTCTTGGTGATTGCTACAAAACAGTAGCATTCTTTACACCCATGAAGCTTGAGAAATAGTTAATCAGAGAGAGGAAGACAAGGCAGAGAAGGAGCTTTGGAAGGCTCCATGGATCCTGAATAATGTATAAAAGTTAGTAGAGAACAAGACCAAAAGACTGTGACGAGAAATTAGCAAACAGATGCACAAGGTAGTAAAAGAGAGATGTAAGTGACAAAAGCTTTGGGGTCTTCATGGTCATGAAATTGGTTATTTCATTTGTAGTATGTAAGAAATCTATTGTTGAGCTGTTACTATCGTTGAGCTGTGAGGCACTCCAGCGGAGTGCCACCTACTTTGAAGGTCGCCTAGCGTCATTCAAAGTGGTGGGAACCTTGGCAAGGTTAGGGTTGGAGAGAACCTTGCATGGAGATAGACCATGTGAGGGCTGAGGGAGGTGGCACCCTCAGCGAGGCATGGAATTTCTTGACTAACGAGAGCCGGTCTACTCTGGGATTTGCTAGCCAAGAAATGCCATACCTCGCTGAGGGTGCCCCCTCGTTGAGCCCTCACAGAGTCTACTCAACTTGTTGATTTTAATACAGTACCGTATTAAACTCTTGCGATTCACCATCTCGGTGAGGTCGCTAATCTCGGGATTCATAGACAAATCGCTTGAGAAGGGTTAGCGCTTTCCCGACACGGTATAGCAACTGTTTTTTTCGCAATTCTGTTTTCTGCACGAGAACTCCAGAACTTGTTCGGGTTCTAACATGCCGAAGAGCCTGAGACTTGTACTACGGTCGCTCGGGAGAGACAGGGGGTTGAAGTCCCCGTGCTCATTACTGTCAGAGGAAAAAAATAATTTTTGACATTTTCAAATACCCGTCCGTGCGTATCTGAGTACTTTAACCCTATCATTCTTCCTAGCTATAATCCACCTAACTAGCCCGTATTGCTGTACTGTACTAGGGGTGAGTATAAGTATGGCAAGCTTTGTTTCATCCAAGCTAAAAAATAGGGGTGTGTGCAGCCATGGAACACAATGCCGTATGGGTCGAAACACGGATAGTATATGCTTATGATATAATAAATTTTATACTACCCCAATCTTGGCGCGATTTGGGAGGGGAAAAAAGTCTGGCAAACTCTTGGCATGAAACAACTCACTATTGATCCCCTCAATACAAGTGTCCCAGCCAAATACCCCAGACAAAGCTGCCATCGCCAGAGCACTGGATACTATTCTGACTTATGTGTTCGGCACCCCTGCTGATCTTGATGCACAAGTCCTTACTCTGAGTCGGCTTCTCCAGGAGCAGGTACTGTACAAGTACTGGTTGGGTCAATCGGTTTTCTAATTCTTACTTTGTTCACATATATGATCATTCATGTAGTGCCAGGTTTGCCTTTGTGGAGAGATTCATCCCTCCTTATTATCCTTGGTCTATTATTTGTTGCTCTTATCATATGTCTTATATTAGGGAAGATTTTCCACATCTCCTATCTGTCAAGTAAAGTATAAGGATACTGATCCCAGATGCCTGTTCTGAAAATTCTTTTTATCAACAATTGTTCAATATTTTAGCCCCTCTCCCGTATTTGTTTTATCATACTAAGGGGGTGGTTTGGAGGTTACCCAATGATAGAGAAAAAATCTAGTATACTACCAGTACTGTTGGATGAGAGAATGGAGACACATAAATTACAGCGGATGAGATGTAATTGTAATGGTTGAAGATTGGATGAAAAGTCAGGAAAAGTTCATAGATAGTTTGTCATCAGCTGATATATTTAAGCATCAGTTATGAGATGGAGTAGAGAATATGTCAGAATTTCAGTAGACAAGTGGTAATTGTCTGCATCACAGGCTTATTGGAAAGTTGTCCAGGGGTTGTTGTATTTAAAGGAGGTGTTTAGCATAGTACTCGAGTACCTGTATGGTCACAAACAGGTGCTGTTATGTGAAAAATATACTGTTGCATTTTAGAGAGTGTAAAGTGTTTAAGATTTAATGTTTGCCTAACAACCAAGTGAATCTTGAAAAAAACAGAAGAATCAATTTAACCACTAAATTTCATAATAACAGTACAACTAATGGTTTAATTTCTCTTAAACTAGGTTCATAAGACTTACAACCCATGGTTATAAAGACTGATGACAAAAAAAATTAAGGAATATTGTAATTAAAAATCAACCTTAAAAATTACATCTTTGCAGACAAGTAATATACTTAGTATCTCTCTAGTTGACAATTCTCAATTGCCTTTTCTCTTCTTATTCAGAGAGCCTAGAGGGTATCCCCAATCATATTGCTTTATTGATCCTGTATCTGATATTGTACTAGTCTTTATAATAGTTTTACCATGCTCAGAATCTCTGTCCAAGTCTATTTCCTGTTCTCCAGAAGCTTCCTGTACAACTAATTATTAGTTAGTTTATAATCTCTCTAATAGAATATAAAGTACAGCCTTTGGGGTTGAAACATACTAGTACTACTTTCTCTATTGTTTCTACTATTCAATATTGTATTAACTAGTAGAGTTTTAGACTTCTTTGCACTATATATACATAAGCTTTTCTTTTCCCTAACTGTTGAGATTAGTGTTGCTGTTGGCTTTGAATAAAGCTACTGAGATTGGTATTGAGGAGAAACATATTTTGAGTACTTATGCCAGAAATCATATTGCTTCTCCTTATTTAAACCTGTATCTGGAATAGCTGAGAGTGAAATAGTTAGAAATAAGTCTAGAGAAAAGTCCTTTTT
This sequence comes from Tuber magnatum, assembly GCA_003182015.1. NCBI lineage: Eukaryota > Fungi > Ascomycota > Pezizomycetes > Pezizales > Tuberaceae > Tuber > Tuber magnatum. The sequence goes on from PYWC01000038.1 coordinate 1,340,248, forward strand.
GCAAATGTCAAATCTGACCCATAGTTATTCAGGTAGTTTATGTACTTCAACTACCCCTGGAGCTGCTTTAGTCAATGGAAAAAATTGGCAGCTCGGAATACCTTTAAAGGTTTTGGGATGTTAAGATAAAGCCTGATCCCAATTGTGAAATATGGTTGCTGGCATATCATCAAAAAGCCTTATTGCCTTAATCTTTCCAGCCTTATCTGCCGAGTCAACTAGGAAGGCATAATTCTCAGGAATCCATACCTGAGTTCTATTGGCCTTTTGCTTTACAGTTCCAAATCCTTGGTCAACACTATTACATATATGACTCTTGATTTGAAATCCAAGCATAATGGAGTTAAGATTACAGCTTAAAACTAACTAGCAAAGATAGCATAGCATAGTTTTGTTCTTGTTTTGTCCCCCACTGTTATCCACCCATAGCCATATCCCAGACTACTCATTCAGAATTGATGTTAAAAACAGATCTAATAGTGATACAACTTGATTAGCGCCTTTTCCTTGCTGGGCCTCTGTATGCATTGTATGATAATATTGTTCAGGACCTTCATTGACAATACCCAAAATATATATCTTAAAAGGTGACTTGTAGTACCACTCTGATAGCTGTTGTCAAATACTTGGAATTTCTACTACCTGCCAAAAGTCAAAGGAATAACAACTAACCTGGGCTTCATCTCCCTTTGCTATCTTCATATCATCTTCATACTTACTTCTGCAAGCCCAATACTCCTTGTGATGAATTTCCAACTGCTCTAGGTAACGAGCTTCATGAACTTGTACCTTATCACTCCCTTCAGATAGTGCTTCACTATCTGACATCTCCTCTGGTTGGATACTTGGCTTGAGCCTAGAGTTAGTTTTAAGTATTGCACATTCATCACAAGTATTTCTAGAGGCCTTGCAGATTTTTATAAAGCAGCAAACCTCCTGGGTTTCCTGATACTTGTAAAAGTACACATATGATGGTATCTACTGTAGATTCAAATGCTTAATCTCATTAGTATACCGATTATACAGTACCTGATATGACAGATGTGATGGCAGTAATGTGGTATGTTCTACCTCCACATACTTTACAATCTTGCCATATTTCAAACGTCTTTTAAAAATATGGGTTGCTATAGACTCACCTTTATCTCTCTGGATTCTTATTAAATATTCTTCTAAACCGAGTACTACTGTCTCTGCCATATGATTATATGATGTTTTCCCTTAATTACTATTCACTTTTAGTACTGGTATGCAAAGAGTATGAATCTGATTTAAAATTGCCAAAATTGTCCTTCTATCCATATCTCAGAAGTTGCAAAAGAGCTCCCAACATACTTTACCAATAAATGGTAAGCAGTACTTTACCTATTTTTATTTAAAATTCCCCAACCACAAATATTAACCTTCTGTTTTACATTGTATTTACAAGATGTTATCACTTACTAGTAATTGAGGAGATAAAAGATATATTATTATTAGCTCTTTCTTCTTTCACTCCTCTGTATTATGAAATCTAAGCCATTGTTCCCACTTTTCTGTACCAGCTTTTGAAGTACAGTTTTGAGAGCAAGCACATCACTTTAGAAACTGTCTATTACATTCATAAAAATCACTAGACTCTATACAAGGTTTTCTGTTAACATACCTTATTTACTTTATAACTAATAAGAAGTTAATTTATCTTACCTGAGAGTAAACTAAAATCTGCATTCGCAAATTCTAAATCCATATCAGTACCTAGCTCTTCAGACTCCCAAAGAGATTCATGATCACTGTCTTCTATATCAGCAATATAACCAGTAGACAAAGAAGACACTGCTGTGGAAAGAAAATTATGTTCTATTGTTTTAGAAAGAATTTAGAGATATTTTTAATAGTAATGGATCTTGGAGAAAAAAAAACACTCCAGTCCAAGCACTGATTGAGAAGTTCTACTTCACTATGTTAATATCTTACAAAAATATTGGCCAATCAGATTGTCTAATAACTCCTATTGCACTTATTATTAATACTACTGACTTATCATACTTGTTGCAATCAAGAAATATAAATGAATATTACAAAACAAGCTATAATCATGAATTCTCCTCCTAAATCGAAGCTATAAATATATTTCTGATAGATCTTTATCCTGTCTATATTTCTATGAAATAAAAAAAAAACAGATTTTTAGAAATATTCACTTTAAAACTCTACTCTTTGCTCAATTTTCTTGATAAATATTTTTTAAGACTATCAGAGGGTACTCTACAGGTTCAAGAAGTTTTATATGAATTGAAGTATATTTGTTGCATTGGAAAAGTGGTACATTTTTCACATAACAACACCCAAACTAGTGTGTGCAAAGACTTTATCCCTAATACTTGTATAGTACAAGTACTGTCATCTACAGAACACGCAGCAGTTGCAGCCTATTTGTATTGAAGTTATTAACCCTGGTCACAGTCACAACTCAGACTCATTCCTCACTCCTGAAACCAGTTTACCGGTACTCCACACTTGAAGAAACCTGACACTAGAGGATGATGAAACCAAGAAGTGACTTTGATGACCTACCGGTAGTTCACCACCTCCCCAAGTCCTAGATATTTGAGGAACAAGTTCTTGAGTAATTGAGACACTGCAGACCGATCTGCAAGTACTTGTATGGTGGGGGACTCTTTTCCCCCCTCAACGTCTCAAGAGCAAGACCAAAAAGTTGCACTATCAATGAGATTTGATTGGGAATTAGCCGCAGGGGAGAACTTCTTTAGTTTCATGCAGGAGTATCAGTGCGTATGCTTGAGTAAAATGCCTCAAGCGAACTCATAGTTAAAATACGTACTGCATGTACGATCTTGCCGACAAAACAAACGCGCCCCCCGCGGTTTTCCATACAAATCCCGGTTCTAGGAGGAATATTCATCACCGTGCCAAGGTTCCCGCTGATTATGTAACTATGCGTAGTTCCAAAATCTTAAAGCACGTCTCCAATGTGCCAATCAGCTCAACAGAACATCCCAGCTCAAGGGAACATTTCCCCATCACACCAACCTTATCAGCACTCCACCCCCTACAATATACCCCTCGATGCCAGAAAACTAAATAAAAGCTGACACAAGCATTTTGAGTATCTATGAGAAGTTTTTTTTATTAAAAATAACTTTGTGTTCTCTTTCTACACAAATTTTATATGTATTCAGATTAACCAATATACTTACAGTTAAGCTAATATTAGTGCTGTAGAATTAATATACAGGATTCATATACTTCAATTTATGGGATAGAAAGCACAGGTACTAGCAGTATATGAATTAGAATGTTTGTAGTAGTTAAGGAGATCTGGCAGAGGTACAGCAATTGCATAATAAGACTTTTAGGTAAAGAAGAAACAACTCAATTTTGCATGCTTAGCAGACTAACAGTAAAGCCTATGACAGGAGTATAAAAAACGACAATGAAGTCACTTTTCTATCCTTCTGAGGATCACCGAATATGTCCATCCTATCCTACTGCTCTATATGACTCTCGGTTCTCTTTCTCCCTTCCAGTTACAAGTACTAATAAAATAAAATAAAACTTCTTACAGAATCCTCCCAGCCTTCCAGCCCAACAGATTGATGGCCCCCGGATTGATGGCCTCTCAATTGGTACCTCACCAACCGATACCCTCGCAATTGGTACCTCTACCAATTGGGACTTTCCCAATTGATACTACCACCCCGATTGGTAGCTCCTCAATTGATATCCCCCAATTGGTACCTCTACTGATTGGTGCCCTCCTGACTGGTCCCTCTCTGACTGATAGACTCCCAATTGATGCCTCTCATGATTGGTGCTTCACTGATTGGCATACCGCTGATTGGTACCTTCTCAACCGGTACCCCCTCAACTGGTGCTCCTGATATATTGATACCTCCCATGATTGGTGCCTCCATGGCCAATGTTCTCCCACTTGGCTCCTCTCTCGATTGGTACTCCTCTGATTGGTACTCCTCCAATTGGTGCCCTCTCAGCTGTGACCTCTCTAACTTATGCTCTTGTAATTAGTACCTCCAGCAATTGGTACTTCTTCAATTGGTACTTCCCCAATTGGTATCTCCTCCACTAGTGCCCCCCTGATTGGTACTACCTTCCACGATTGGTGCCTCCCTGACTTATATCCTCCCAATTAGTGCCTCTTCTGATTGGTGCTCCTCCAATTACTACCCCCCCAATTGGTGTAATCTTGATTGTTGCATCCTCTGATGGGGGCTGCTCCTAATAGATAAAAAACTCCATACCCCAAGATACTGCCAAATAACAAACAAAATCACTATCTTTGTCCCACAAGTAAAATCAATTCTATTGACTTCAATCAACCACTGTAGTACCAACTGGTTGATATAATATATATGCACAATGTGTTTTAAGTTTAGTGAGTTTGTTGCCACTTCGGAAACTAGTTCAAGAATTTGTTCCAGTATCATACTAACTTCTTAAGGGCTTTAAATACTAGTTTCTATGCCTTTTTTTGTTCTACCACCTTAGCCTTTACTACCTCATCCAGTAGGCATTATGCTGGTTTGATCTCTTTTAAGACATTATTGTCTTCCTACTGTTTGATCATGGGACAGGTATCGTCAGCATACAGTACCTCATCTTTTTAAATAGACTAGCTAGTACAAATTTGCCTATTTGCATAAGCAAGTTGACCACCTTGTATATATTCTAGGTTATCATTAAGCTGTACAGCAAGATGAGGCTGAGCAAGACTCTCTTTCAGACATCGATTTATTGAACTTCAAAAGGTTGGAGAACATGGATTAGCTTTCTATCAAGAGTCTCAATGCTTATTCAGGGAATGGATAGTTTTTGGTATTGAAAGGGATTGGCTTAGTAGTGGTAGAGTAAGTGGTACTTCAAGTTGAAGTTACCTATCATACTCTAGTATTTACAAATTGTGGTTTGGATGATATAAGAGAAATTCTGCTATATTCTCTCAGCTTTGATAAACCTATACTAGAGATATATGGTGTAAGACCTATCTTTTTAAAGACTAATATCATTGTCCACTACTTGAAGGCCTACAGACAAAGAGATGCAATTGTAGCCTGGAATTAAATCTTGTTGAAATCAGAACAGCCTGTCCTGGTTGCCTGTATAACAGCCTCTGCATAATGGTATGGAGGGGTTGGAATACTACAACATTGAGGGGTTGTAAGAGATGGATTGAGTGTAGGGGTAAGCAAAAGGATATCATATTCCTCTGATTGCAATGGTCAATAAACTCTTTTATGCAATGTGATCCAGGTCAATCTAACAAGAGTAGATGATAGGCTCCTACCTGCTATATAGAAGAAAGGAGATTGAAGTGTTTGGTCCAATTGAGAGCAAGGCAATTGTTTGAGTATCCACAGTTTACAATACCAACTAAAACCTCATCATCTTGGTCAGTCTTGAGGTACCAATTGTCCAAGTTGAGTACTGCCAGCAAGTTCAACATTGGTGGTAGTACATATCCATCTCCACTTATCACCTCACAACTTGTAATAAGCTCATGGTTGCTTGAACTGGCAAGGTAGGACTAGTGATTCAGGTGTAGTGTAATAATCTATTAATCCCTTCCAATTTCTATTCCAAAACCAGTTTCATCAAAATTATATATATCTTCTATCTGTACTCTATTTCTATCACAAATTGATATCTATCTCTCAAACCAGTTCCTTAAGTCCTACAGATTCTGAGCTTTTGTTCTGTTTAAATCCGGAGTCTTTTGTCTTGGTATGTAAAGCTCTGGATATTGCTTAAGAAAGCATTCTGCTCAGTTTGGGCCTACTGCTTGAGGTTGTTCCTTATTGTATATATTGTACTAGCTAGAATACAATGAGTTCTTCTACAGTAGAATTGCAACGGTATATCCAGTAATTATTGCAACTCGAGTGCTAGTTCCAATATTGTCAAGGCATTGCAAAAAAATGTAGATGGCTAATTCTGCTTCCTCTGTCAGAAGGCAGTTGGCTAGTAGATGTTGAGATCTTGATTGGCATCCAATAATCTGGGTGTATAACCTGTTTTTTGGAACTGAAAATTTGCATAGTAGGCCAGAAATATTGTGGTCTCCTAGCTAAAAATAGCCATTGCGAGCCTCTTCGATCCTTGCGTCAATCTCCGCATAATTCTCTACCATTTGAGTGTAGATTAGCATTGGTGGGGGCTGGGTAATGGGTATAGTAGAAAGGTATTCGGTTGAGCTGGGATACTCGATTGAACTGATTGGCACGTTAGAAACATGCCGTAATATTTTTGAACTACATGTACCTACATAATCAGCAAGAACATTGCTATGGTTAGAAAGTTTAGCATTACGAATTTTTTCAATTCTTATCAACTGTCCTAAATATGTACACAAGTATTAAGCTGTTTAACTTGGTTGCTATACGAAATCTCATACAAATTGGTCATGTTGACATGAATTTTGGCATTCTCTTTATAAATATATTCAGGCTACGAACCTAGAAACGTTCCTATCAGGCTCTCTACCCTACGGCATTATATATCGATGTTTAAGCCAAGACAGCAACAAAAAAACCAGACTCTCAGCAAACAATGGGACCAAAACAAAACTTCTTTTAGAATTCAGACCCTTAGATTTTGTAGAACCATTATTGTAGTCGGATATTTAACTATGTGAATCTTTGGATTAAGCTCTCTATCAGTAATCTTTATTGGATTTGTTGCTAGATAGGCATGTACCAGAAAGTAGTACTTTCTATGGAAAGTGGGAGAGCACATTTCTTTTGTTGCCAGGTATGTAGAATGCGCTTAACATGGACGATTTGGTGCCTGCATGGGCTGGGTGCTGGGCGATAGCAATTTGCCGAGTCATGGTACACAGCGCCTGAAGGAACTTGTAATTTACTCAGGAGTATCAAAAAAAGTATTCTAACTGGCAACGAAAAGGCATCCAGGTCACCACCTTCCGACCCTCATTGTAAAAGATCACTCACGAGCTACAAATGTTTGCGGGCTTGCTATGTCCAGTAGGATGAGCCCTAGAAGTCAGGCTCTAGTCCACAGTCCAACTGTAAGCTGTTCGCAGGATACATAAGGGGGTATAGGGTGAATAGTGGACTACCTCCTCGAAGTTGTTCGTAGTAAAATAGATGAAAACTGATAGAGTTAACAGGAGTTAACTCTGCGGCTCCTGCAGCTACTCCCGGATGGTACTGGGGTGACTGCAAGGGTTTCACACCTAACAAGCCTCAATGTGTCCCCGACACTAGTGGCTCTATAAGAGAAGTACACAGACACTAAAAGCATGATTCCTACCACAAGTAAGATGGATCCGAGATAGTGGTCATGGGTGGCACCTATTGAATCACTACTAGACCACTGTATCCTGCGGAAGACACTAGAAGCCCCAGAGTCATAAATAGTAGATACGTAAACTGCTCACAGTAGCTTCCAGTGTCATATAGAGATCAATATATATGGGAAGGATGTCATAGATAGTCCAGTTCATCAGGTGTCTTGATCATTAGCCACTAGCAAGTCACTGATACAAAGAGGTTTTCACTCTATGGGGCAAAATGGAAATGTGCTACAGGAAGAATAACTCCATGAGGTGAACGCCGACTAGAGTGTATCGACATGCATGCCTGAAGGGTATGCCTGGAGATGTGTCAGACTACCCTTAGCAGAGAAGAGTGTGCTCAAATGGTTGGAGTAAACTGATGGAGGAGTTTCTGGCATAAGATAAAACTAGCTGAAGTCTATGCGAGGACTCTCCTACTCCAACAATCAATTCTCTTGAGACCTTAATTGAGTGAAGCCTCAGGCTTAACGATATTAAGTTTTAGTGTCTACTTTACTGTTATATTGTGTGAACTTTACACGATAACTTTGACATTGTTCGGTGTCGTTGCAACCTTGGGATCTATCTTCCTCTGGGTGCCCCCATTACAGTAACCTCCTTCCAGTATTCGTTCCAGCATAGAACTGACTTCTTAAAGGCTTTAAATACTGGGTTCTATGCCTTTTTTTGTTTTACCACCTTAGCCTTTCATACCTGATCTATTAGGCATTGTGCTGGTTTAATCTCTTTCAATATATTATCATCTTCCTACTGCTTGATCATGGGACAGCCATTGCCAGCATACAGTACCCTATCTCTTTAAATAGACTAGCTTGTCCAACTTTGCCTGTTTATGTGAGCAAGTTGACCAGCTTGTACATATTCTAGTTTATTATTAAACTGTGCAGCAAGATGAGCCTGAGTAAGACTACCTTTCAGACATCAATCTATTGAATTTCAAAAGGTTGCAGAACTTGGATTAGCTTCCTATCAAGAGTCTATATAGTCATTCAGAGAATAGACAGTCCTTGGTATTGATAGGGATCAGCTTGGTAGTGGTAGAGTAAGTGGTAGTTCAAGCCAAAGTTACCTATTATACTCTGGTGTTTGCAGATTGGGATTGGGGTGATATGAGTAACGTTCTAGTATATTATCTCCCAGCTTTGTTAAAACTATACTAGAGTTATGTGGTATAAGACCGGTCTTTTTAAAGCTTGATATTAATGTTTACTACTTGAAGGCCTGCAGACAAATAGAGCCAATTGTAGTCTGGAATTCAATGTTGTGGAAATCAGAACAGCCTGTCCTGGTTGCCTGTATAACAGCCTCTGCATAATAGTATTGAGGGGTTGGAATACTACAACCTCGAAAGGTTGTAATAGATAAGTTAAGTGTAGGGGTAAACAAAAGGGTATGATATTTCTTGGATTGCAATTGTCAATAAACTCTTTTGTGCAATGTGATCCATGTCTATCTAACAAGAGCAGATAACAGGCTCCTACCTGCTGTATGGAAGAAAAGTGATTGAAGTGTTTCGTCCAATTGAGGGCAAGGCTATTGTTTGAGTATCCACAGTTTGCAACACCAACTAAAACCTCATCATCTTGGTCAGTCTTGAGGTCCCAATGGTCCAAGTTGAGTACTGCCAGCAAGTTCAACATTGGTGGTAGTACATATCCATCTCTACTTATCACCTCACAACTTGTGATAAGCTCATGGTTGCTTGAACTGGCAAGGTAGGACTAGTGATTCAGGTGTAGTGTAATAATCTATTGATCCCTTCCAATTTCTATTCTAAAACCGGTTTCATCAAAATTATATATATCCCTTATCTGTACTCTATTTTTATCACAAATTGATTTGTATCTCTCAAACCAGTTTCTTAAGTCCTTCATATTCTGAACTTCCATTCTGTTTAAATCCAGAGTCTTTTGTCTTCATATGTAAAACTCTGGATATCACATAAAAAAGCATTGTGCCAAGTTTGGGCCCACTGTTTGAGGTTGTTCCTTATTATCTATATTGTGCGAGATAGGATACATTGAGCTCTTTCACAGTAGAATTGTAATAGTATAATGAGTAACTATTGCAACTCAAGCACTAGTTCCAATATTGTTAAGGCATTTCAAATAATGGTAGACAGCTAATTCTGCTACCTCTGACAGAAGGTGGTTGGCTGGTGGATGTTGAGATCTTGATTGGCATCCAATAATCTGAGTGTGTAATCTTTCTTTTGGAACTGAAAATTTGCACACTAGGCCAGAAATATTTCGGTTCCCTAGCTGAAAATAGCTGTTGCAAGCCTCTTGGATCCTTGCCTCAATCTCAGTATAATTCTCTGCCATTTGAGTGCAGTTTAACATTGGTGGACGGCTTGGTAATAGGTCTAGTAGAAAGGTATTCTGTTGAGCTAGGATACTCTGTTGAACTGATTGGCACGTTAGAGACATGTTGTAATATTTTTGAACTACATGTAGCTACATAATCAGCAAGAACTTTGGCATAGTTAGGGAGTTTAGCATTATGAATTTTTTGAATTCTTATCCACTGTCCTAAATATGGACACAAGTATGAAGCTGTCTAACTTGGTTGCTATGCAAAATCTCATACAAATTGGTCGTCTTGGCATGAATTTTGCCATTCCCTTTATAAATGTATTTAGGCTACAAACCTAGAAACATTCCTATCAGGCTCTCTACCCTACGACATTATATATCCATGTGTAAGCCAAGCCAGCAACAAAAAAACCCAATGCTCAACAAACAATCGGACCAAAACAAAACTCCCTTTAGAATTCAGACCCTTAGATTTTGTAGAACCATTACTGTAGTCGGATATTTAACTATGTGAATCTTTGGATTAAGCTCTCTATCAATAATTTTTATTGGGTTTGTTGCTAGATAGGCGTGTACCGCAAAGTGGTGCTTTGTATGGAAAGCCGGGGGGGCATGTTTCTTTTGTTGCCAGGCACGTAAAGTGCCCTTAACATGGGCGACAGCGATGCGCCGGGTCATGGTGCGCAGCCCCTGGAGGAACTTATTATTTACTCAGGAGTATCAAAGAAAGTATCCTAATGTGCCCCAAAGAGGCATCCAGGGCACCGCTTTCGGACCCTCATCGTAAAAGATCACTCGGGAGCTACAAACATCTGCAGTCTTGCCATGCCCGGTCAGATGAGCCCCAGAAGCCGGGCCCCAGTCCACAGTTCAACCGTACCGGTTTCCGAAACAAAAGAAAAAGGCCAGGCCTGCCCGACTACTCGCGAACACTATTTCACATGATACAAGAGTCGGCCATGCTACATACCTGCAGTGCTTAGACAAAACTTTTAGGAGTTGTGAAAGTCTCCCCATGATACACGTCGGCACCCCGAGTGAGGCACAAGGCCTTCTCAATACCTGTAATTCCCCCGAAAGTATACTTCTGGTATCTACACTTATAAAAAGTTGACAAAAGGAATGTAAATTCCATTTCGACCCGCCATAATTGCAGTTAGTTACAGACAACTTGGTGGTAGTATCGAAATAGCTGCTATAACGGACGATCAACGGTGCACGGTGTACCCACAACCGCAGAGCCTGTTTCACCGGGGATTCTTAACTAAACTGAACTCCGTGATGCTAGGAAAAGTAGAAGGTTTCTGCTGAGTACTCTTTGGCTCCCTGGGAAGGCTGATTTCCGCTACACCCCTCTCTCCCATAGAGCGCCGAATTTGGGTCAAAGACCCCTGGGTGGTACATATCGCCTGTGCGCTGACCTGCTGCAACCACTCCGGTCCCAGGGGACTGGCGAAAAGAGGGGTTTCATGACAAGTCACATGGGGCAGGGAGGTGAATTGTGAAATCCAATACTTAAAAAATCAGCCCCAGTAATATCGCATAGTATGACACCTTGAAAAACTCCTCACTCACTCATCCCAGAGAGGGGAGACACCATATATAGTCTCCCGGGACTGTGAACGCACAATTATATCTCCAGCACCGCATCACCCACGACCTACAGCATGATTGCACGTTTACCCTCGCAAATACCATTAGATCACCAACACCGGAGGTACACAGCCCATACCCGGCCATGAAATCCTACCTCCAGAGCAGCAGTTTTCCGAGTAAGCTCTGGGCAACGTTGAACGTTGGGATGAACTCCAAGATTTGGCAACCCGAGGGACCCACCCCACTTTCCCGAAGTCAACAGGGTCTTGAAAAGGGAACCAGGAAGAGATCCGTGAGCAGATGCAAACGCAGAGAACGAATGAAGACAGACCTCCCCAAGGCAGACAGACAAGTATCGCATCAAGCAATCTCTTGTTTTTTCTGTACTCTAGTAAGTTTCTTTTCCGACTTTCTGTCTGTTCTTAGGTTGGTACTGTACAGTACTTGGCTCCACGATGTAGTTACTTCCGCAAGCACGTGAATAATTGTACGGTGGACTACGTCTTTGAGATTTTCCTCTCCCAGAATGGCCAAGAAATCCTCGCTGGGTCTCCCATCCCGGGAGAGGGAGAGGGACTGCATTCTCTCTGCGTTTCTAAGGGAACCTTGAACTAGGTATCACACTCTGGAAATTATCTGAAGTTCTTACGGTAGAGTACTAACCGTGCCAAGGTTCCTGAGATTGTGTAATATGCGAGCTGTCCTAAATCTCGTGGCACATCTCTAACATATCTCATCGCCGGGTACGGCAAAAGATCAAGCAGGCCTGGGGCCAAAAAATTTCTAGCAGAAGCCCCTGCACTATTTCGCAACCCCGCCTAGATTCGGCCCGCCTTTGTTGAAATTTCCCCCGGGCCGGCTGCGTGTTTCCGAGATACGGGACGTAGCTGACGTCCCCCCATACCCAATATGGTATGATATCATACCACGAAGCACCAGACAGTTCAATGCCAAATTTCCCCAAGGCTAGATCTTTCCCTACCGGAATCCCAACCTCCAGCAAGTTACTCCTGAAGCTCTGAACGTTTAAAATTACGCGAATGTTGAAATAAGAACTCAAAATACCCATGAGAAATTACGGTGCCTCGACTTAAGAGCTTAAGCACCACCCACGGCTCGCGGATTTCGAGCAGCTCATAACTCTGAAACCATGCCATACCGGCAAACGGAACTCGACGAATGAGGGAGGGAACCCTTCTTTAGAAAAAGGCTCTTCAACAAAGGAAAAAAATTATTTAGTTGAGAGGTCGCGATGCAGTCTCAACCAAAATCGGGCATTGAGGCAAACCCGGTATTGAGCTGTGAGTGGGGGGGTTGTATTGTATTTGCCAAGAGATTTGGAACAAGTCATAATCGCACGTTAAAATAACATACTGATAATATCGACAGCAAGATTACCGGCAACCGCGTCAACGTACCGGACCGGGATACCGGGGCCAGGCACCATATCATACAGAAGTGAATCATCTTGCATGGGAACCTCGCTCAGTTCGTAACCGCGGATTCCTCGCCAAAACAAAAACCCCGAACCCAGCATGAAAAAGGGGATATAACATTATCATGAATATCTCCTACTCTTCCAAATTTTCCTCTTCCCACTGTTGGATGTCCATTGATATTTCCAGGGTTTGAGATTCCTAATGCTTTCTTGCCGATTTACTTCTCCCTCTGACCCGCTTTCTCGGTCCAACAAGTTATGATACTTTAACTTGGGAGGTTCCCTTTTGCAACAGGTCCCAATGTTGCTGACATAACCCGCCCCCACGCACTTCTTATGTAGTCTAATTAAGTCTTCCAACGGAGGCTTCCTTCATTCGCTAATTCATCCACACGGAGCTGGGGGAAGTATCTAATGCCGTATGATACTAGTACATGGATATCTTAGTCAGCTGATGTGTGCGAAGGATGAGATAAGGTTTAATCCATCCACCATCCACAGACAACAAAATAGCGAGCAGTATGATACGAGTACTGCAGAGTGCCCCGGTCAAGCAGCGCCGAACGCCTTCCTCCCCCCCCCCCGGGCGAGCATCGAAAGCCGCCAAGCGGGCAGGCCTGCAATGGTATGATAGCGGTAGAATTGGATCCGCCCTCTCCCCTCAGGAGGATGGCGGTCACCCGGCTGTGGTTAGGGAACAGACTCGACTCAGCGAAACCTCCAACACTCATTCGTCACCTATTTATTCCCTCCCTCAAATTTTGAAAACCCCAAATTCCCACCGGCCATTCTGTACTGTGCTCGTACCGTACAATTTACCATGTGCACGCCAAGAAACCTGAGATCTCAACTGAGAATTCTGATGTTCTGAATTTTAAAAATTTGGGTGGTCAATGCTCGCCAATTCCCCAAGCGCCGTGCAAGTACCGTGTCCGGGAACACGCTAGCTCGCTTCTAGCCAAAAGTCTACGATCCGGTACGAGTACTTTGTACCGGTATGATGCCGGATAACATGGAAGGGGGGACAAGGAACACGGGGGCTCAACGAACAGATCAAACAATATCGCCATTTGCCAAGAGATCTTCAGTTTATTGTTCGTTGAGCCCCCCCCCGTTCGTTGTCCCCCCTCCTATGTTAATCTCATGCTGGGTACAGTACTCGAGTGCCTGAACCTCACGACAGGGGCTTTCTGCCAAGCCCACTGGCGCAGAAGATATGCATACAGTGGCACACTTAAATTTAGATGGGTCCACGGGTACTGTGGGTACTGTATGGTATAGTACTTTTACGACCGATTGCGTTGACAGCGTTACAAGTACAGTACTAACGCTGACAGTAACCCTCGTCTACCGGTATCCTGACATCCTGTATGGTGATATTATTATATAAATAGATCCCTCTCTCTGTATCATACTTGTACGATACCGATACCGGCGCCCGAGTACTATTCGTTGGGCGGCCGTCAGATACCGTCAAATTCGTATCGGGGCACACTGAGCCCATGTTAGAATAATTCAACCTCCACGGTTCGCTAAGAATATTTAAGCGGTCCCCACCGCCGAGTCACTTTAGTGCTAGAAAGTCTGAAAGAAAGAAAAAGAAAAAAAAAGCAATCCTATCCTCTGACCAAGTATCATAACTTATAGCTAGCTGCTACCCAATGATGTGATAAACCTCCACGTAAAATAACCAACCGAACAAAATAAGTATAAACCAAGGAACCGAATTCGAAGATAGGAGGGAGGATCGGGTGCCCCACTATTCCACACGAGTCTAGCGGTATCTTCCAATTCGCCCTTCGGGTATTGGGTTTATTCAATCTTCGTATGATACCGGTTATACAACCGTGGGTATGTAAGCATCTTGATTTTATGATAATATTATTAACAGTTTCGTATCGAGCTATGCTCTGCGACTAAACATTTGGGTTAGTTAGAGTGTACTTTTGGTATTGTATGGTAGGATATGATGCGTCGTTTCATGCCACGCCGTGAACTGCGCAGTGCGGTGTAGCTGATGCGACTGGCATGATCTTGTTTGACTCCTTACTTCCTTCCTGCCGTTCCCACTAACCAGCTAGATATAGCGAAAACTGACAAAGTAAAGCGAGGAAGTCAAATCGCAAAGGCCAAGGGGAAGAAGAAGAAGAAAAAAGAAGGAATATCTAACAAACTAGCCAATGGATGAGACAATATGTTTTGAAGAATAAGACAAGAAAGGCAACGTAAACGCCAAAGCCAAATGAAACATCCTCTTCCCCCACCCCCCGACAACCTGCTCCTCTCCATCTCGCCCCCTCCCGTCCCAACTAGACAGCACAATGCTCCCAATCCACATTCTGAATCACCCCATCCAGTGCACTCTTCCCAAACTTATACCCTTGCAATAGCTCCTCATGATCAATACCCAGATGCCACTTGTCGTCACGTCCCCGGAACCAGCCAAAGCCATAGGTATGTCCCAGCCCTCTAAGTTTCTTCTTCCGCATGGCAGTGCTCTGCTCCTCTGTACCTTCAAAATCCACAAGCATCTTGCTCTGGTGGATAAATGCTAGTACGGATGATATGGTGCCGGGCTGGCGGGGGAGGAACGGGGCCCGGCGGAGGTGTAGCACGAGGCCCATTGTCAGAATTGTCACGACGAGGATTATAACGGCCAGGACGAAGGACACGGTGAAGCTGAGGTCGGACTCCTCGCCGCCGGTGCTGTCTAGGGAGCCCATTACCACGGTGAGGACTTCCACCAGAAGGGATACGAAGCCCACCCATGCTAGGAGGAAATGCCCCTTACTAGAGGCCTTGAGCACCAGAAATCCGGGGATCGTGGCAGAGTAGTCCAATGTTAGAACGCTGCTCGGCGCGTGCCGGTTGAACAGGACCCAGAAAGGCTCCAGCATGCGCATGTCCTTCTCCACAATTTCCCAGATGGACTTTATCAGCACGGCTATGAAGGTTAGGACCCAGGGGGTTTTGTCCACCACCACGCCGAACGGGCCGTACGCTAACGGCGGTAGGACTCCACAGAGCACGAGAAGGAAGGCAATGAACGGGAGGCCGCCCTTCAAGCGGAGGATTAGAGGATGCGGGTTCATCGCCTTGGGTGCGTTCACATCACGCTCGTTTTCCTTGAGGAGTTGGGCTTGCCATAGGGCACCTTTGTGGAGGATGTATGTTCGTTTGTTGAGTTGCTTGTGGATCGTCTCTTCGGAGGCGGAATCTAGGTCTTTGAAGTCCATTAGAATGTGCGACTTGTTTGCCATCGCAGCCACCCCTGCGATCCCGCTGGGGTCTCCTAGCAGGCCAGAGCGACGGCGGGATAGAACGACAAGCATCCCCGCACCCAGGAAGAAGATTATCGCCACGGTGGCTTCGAGGATTCGGGAAAAGAACTTGTCAACGACTATCGTCTTTTCGATCTCCGCGTCGGGCATCGTCATCTTCTTGCGCGTGCGCTGGGACGGGGAAATTTCGATGAACACAGATAGCAGCACGGGGACCAGGGCGAATGCCAGGAGTGATGCCACGGATGAAGCCACCACGAGCCATTGCCCGTGCTGGATCGCAGCGACGGGAACGAGCAGACTCCAGAAGGTTTGGTATTCGATGTTCAAGGTACTTGCCGCGAGGGCTCCTTTAGCTCCCCTGCTGAGTTGGTAGTACGGCTCTGTACGCTTCACTTCCGTATCCGTGATTTTCCAGAGGATACCGTATATTACGGCTATTAAAGTCGGGAGGTACTTCCACATCGCGAAACTTATCATTGTCAAGTCTTTGTCTACGCGCTTGAAGGATATTATTCCCTTTAATCCGCCTTCACGGATTAGGCCCCGGTTGGAGAATTGGTAGAGGGTTTCCACGCCGCCCATTAGTCCGATGGAGCAGAGGAGGAGGCAGGCTATGAACCAGGGGCGCATGGATATGGGTTTCCAGTTGGGAACCACACGGTCTTTTTTGGTCATGTCAGCCGGGCTCATTCATTTTGAATTTTTACGGGGGGATTTTACTTGGCGGGAAGTAGTAGGATTGTTTGTCGCTGTTCTCCATTGTTCCTGCTCGATGGAGGGAGAATGCGTCGGCTATTGTAGAAATCAGCCTCAATCTGTTGCCGATTCAGAGATTTTGGCAATACTTACAATCCCTCCGCTCGTTGCTACCCGCCCCACCCCCGAAGGACGACAGATCTATCACTTCGCCGGTACCTGAACCGCAATTAGCCCCGCATACCCCTTCACCATGCTCACCGGTAGGTACTATGGCGGTCGGCCACCAAAACTCACCAGTATAAGCATAACCCGCATCCATGTTGTAATCCTCCATAGCCTTGACCGCCGGAGCGGGAATAAAGTCTGCGCCAAAACTGCTAATATCATAATTGACAGGCTCCTCATCGTCCCTCCCATCAACCTTTGCATAGTCTCCTTCGCCCATTCCATCCCCAAAACCCCCGCCCCGATCCCTAATTGTCCCCAAATAACTTCTAGCACTCAACCTCGGCCCCCGCCCTTTCACCGTGTCAAGAATCTTACCACCCAATCGCTTGGCCATGCTCGGCTGCCGATCCGGTCCACCCCACCCGCCGGGGGTAAGATACCCGCCACCCCTCTCGTACGAGATCCGATGCTCGGTAAGCCTTACGCGG
>PYWC01000038.1:1358485-1501431 GCA_003182015.1 Tuber magnatum
AGAGGATTATGAGGCCCGACCAGGGGTAGTCCTGGTGGGGGGGGGAGGGGGTAAAGGAGGAGGGAGCGGCACCGTAACCAAAAGAAGTGGAAAAGAAGAGCCCAAGTTGCACCAACAATTGATGGTTACAACCTGTGTAGTACACACTGAATTCGGCCGGCCGGCCCAGACGCCAGGTGCAGCGGAAAAGACACAGGCAGCGGACAAGACAACACCGTAGAGGGAGCGACGGCGAGAGAGGGCCCTCGGAGACGGTATTTAGAAAGTATGAAGGCTAGGAAGAGGAGATACCCTTCTCCTTCTCGTAGAGAAAGTCCACCAAGCACGAGAGATGTGGAGAGACGAATGGGGGATGAAATGAATGAATAAATGGCAAGCGAGCAAGTTTCGAAAGGAGAGAGAGAAGGTGAGAAATTCCCTGAAGGACAAAAGTCCTCTACATAATATTGTCTATCGTACGTTGCGCGATTCCCCCAATCCGAAACTCAGCCGCACCGGGCAGAAGCTAGGAATACCATACCGGTACAGTACCTCCCCACCTCCACTCCATTGACGCTGCAAGTACTAGTACGGTACCATACTCGAGTACAAAGCAAACCAAGCTTAAGCCAAGTCTCTCATACACGCAAAACACCAATTGCTTCAACAATCCCTTGTCCCCCCGAAAGAATTTTATCTCTTGGCGTGCTCTCTTTCCTTCAAGCTCTCAAGTTTAAGCACTGGACTACTGTGCACAGGAAAAACAAGTGCCAAGTGCATCAGTTACATATCCAGAAACGACCAAATACTAGTACGGTGCTCGAGTACTTGGATTCGGCAAATCACTTCCTGTTCCTCACGGGAGAACGGGGGAGAGAAGCACAAGAAAGAAAAAAAAGAAAAAGCTGTTGCCTGATGGAATGCTTTTTCTTCTTCTATTTTTCTATTTCGAGCATCACACCGCATTCGACCCATCAGTGTCACACCCGAACAAAGCTGGCTGGCGGGCTTGTCTCGGTCCATGCAAAACAAGCAACCAACCACCAACCGCGCACACGAGAGCGATCCACCAAGACAGAAAGGGCGCCAAGAGGCTTGAAGTGCTGACCGTACAAGTACCCGATAACCTATTGTACAATAGACACGGGAATCGGGAAAGCACAGCATCCCGTTCACAAGGTGACAGAGCAGAATAGGGTGCTTGTCCTGGTGTTCGGGATACCGTCAATCTGCAATATCGGTACTTCCACCGATTCTCGGGGGGAAAAGAGAAACATGGAAAGCAGGGAGAAGGAAAGAGAGAGCAAAAAGGAGGGAAGGGAAGAAAGACAATACCACGCGTAAGTGGGAACAGAAACTCGCGCTCCCAAGCGCTGGTTCAATCCTTTTTCTGTCCGTTGCCGTTACTCCGCTGTAGACTGCCATAGTACTCTTACCAGCAAGTTGCTTGCTCCCCCTTGCCTTTTTCTCTTCACCCTGCTTGTGCTACTGTGATACGGCAGGGTACGGGTAGGGTGCTACCATCCATATTTATCGCCCAACCCTCGCTTGCCATGAACAGCAGACTGAGAGATTGGCTGGTGGTGATGACTCATCGAGCCGGAGCGCGGATGAACATTGCGGTGATTGCACAGTATCGTATCATGTATCATACCGGCATCATACTTGCGGCGACCGACCAAAAAAAGCCCAGCGCTAAATACCACAGCAGCAACAACGAATGAATAAACCATCAGTGCGGTACCGGTACTCGAGTACTGTACCATGCCGGTAAATGGTCCCTGATGAAGAAAAGATGGAAAAATAAAACGAGTCCTTTGCGTAATCACTTATGCACTGCCCCGGCGGGCCGGGTCGGCATAAATTCAAATCCTTCCGAGATGCCCTTGTACTCGAGTACCCTACCGCCGTACGGCATGATGCTGCAAAACAACGGGACATCACGACTCCAAAACACCCCGCCGCACTGACAGGGCACCCGGCACCCTGTATGCCCGAGAGTGCGTGCGCGCATCGGTAGGGCGAGACACAGCGAACCAAAACTAAACCTGGCCCAACCCATCACGATATCGGTATTATACGAGTACGGTATGATATGATATGATACGAGTAGAATACCGGTGGAATCGATCCACACGCTGATTGACTTGGCTTGGCCTTTGTTTAAGCGAGGGCGGTGATTAACCCGCGTTCCCCCCCCCCGTCTCCTCGCCCACCCACGGTGGTTTCCACCCGATGATGGACAAACTCGACGCGATCTCCTCCTGCACGAACAACAATTTACCGGCACTGTAGCACGCACCCTCCTGCGTACCGGTACTACAGTATTACCCCCATGGGCGATCAAACAGACCGTGATCAGCAGCGCATTAAACCCCTTCCTGATTCATTCTCCACGCATCATCCCTCTCATCCCGGGACCTTGCTCACGATACAAACCCGCAACACAACCCACCACATCCGCGCAATCGTGAACAATCCCCAAACGCCGGACACACCGCCTTGTTTCCTGCACTCTTCCGACAATGGTGAGCGCTGCAGCATCATCATTCGAGGTATCATAGCAAAATGAAACAAAAACTCGCCCAACTCAAGTTACCCGAGGTGTATTCTTGCCCGTCCCTATGCCGTGCTTGGGCTGACTGTGAAGCGGGTGCCTTCAGCTCGGACCAAGGCGCCGTGGGGTACCGTGCCGGTATTCTGTGCGTGCTCGCGTAACCTTTGGATGTAAGGGGTGAAAAAGGTTAACCCTCTTGGACCGGTTGCCGGTTAGGGGTGTGACGGGTGACATGCCCCGGTGGCTGGTGGGATGTTATTGCTAAAGAAATATAATACCGGTAATTTAGGTCTAAACTTGCGATGCGGTAGAATCTCAACTTGGACTAAGTACCGGTACCGTACTACAATGACATAATGATGTCTCGTCGGAGTTGCTTCCTCCGCTCAGGCTTGATGCTTCTTCTGTTTCTCTAAGTTATGTCCCTCGGGGGGGGCTCAGCAGCTCCCCCCTTGCTTGTTTTTTGTCCCTTTCTAGGGTAGGGAGTAACCGTGCCAAGGTTCCCACCGCTCCAAATGACACGAAGCGACCTTTGAAGCGGGTGGCACTCCGAGGGAGTGCCTAACAGTTCAACGATAGAATAAGTGTCAGACCACCTCCTATTATGAATCTTTCAACTTTATGTGATCCCAACGCCACAATGTCCAGCAAAAAGCATACTGCTGAAGAGGCACGAATCCAGCATGTAACTGAGAAAGTTGGTGATAAGCAAAAGCCAAATATTGTGGCCTTAGCATGGGTGTATGATCTTCCAGAGCAGCACTTGTGAGAATAGTAGAAAGGGTGTTAGTCACAACAGCAAAGACAGTCCCCCAATCAAAAGCTTATATCAGACCAGGAACTTGATTTATGCCAGTACCTGAATAGATTTGATGAGATTGGAATTCCTCCCTGTTCTTACTATATTGTATTTTATGCAAACTCAGTACTCATATTATTATACACTGATCCTTCAACTTTACTAGTAGTTGTAAGTAGTATGTGGACTAATTATTTCATTATATGGCATCAAGAAATACTTAGTACAAAGGCACAAGATACTGGATGTTAATTGTACATAGTCGCTTGATCGAGGGTGTCTCAGGAACAGGTTTGAGAACTTTCAGAAGGTAGAGAAAGAGGTGGGAATTTTGGCTACTAATATCTATAACTTCAATGAGACTACATTCCAGATTGGTATTGGCAGAAACCAATAGGTTATAACTTGTAAGCTCAATTGACCTCAATTTCTTACAAGATCAAGTAAGAGAGAGCTGGTCACACCTGTTAAGTGTATTAGTAGAGATAGTATGGTTCTTTCTCCGATACTTATCATTCCTGGCATGATGCATATGGATGATTAGTACATGAAGATGGAAATCACAAATAACTTTTTTGTTAGTATCTCAGACACTAGCTACATAAATGACAAATTAGGATTTGATTGCATTTAGTATTTCAAATGGTTTTTGGCCTGCTAGCCACTAGGAACATAGTAAATACTTTTGCATGATGGCTACAACTCATACTACACCTGTTAATTCATTACATTTTATTATAAAAACAAGATAAGCCTTTTTTGTCTATCCTCTCATTCTACATATCTTCTCTAGCCCTTAGATGTCGTTATCTTTAAATCCTACAAGTATTACCATGCTAAAGCAATTAATATAGCTGCAAGAACAAGGTGTTCAGAGTTTAACAAAGTAGAATTCCTTTCCACTATTGAATCTATTTATATCCAAACCTTCAAGTTGATAACCATAGTTTCTGCTTTTAAAAAAACACGTTCTACTCCACTCAATCCCAATATCATTTTGGCCAAACTCTCAGAACCTTAAAAAAATGATATCTATCTAATTTGAACATTATATCTACCACTTCAAGAGATAATTGGTTCTAAGTATAATATACCCCTTTAAGTACTATGCTGAGATGCTATAGACGAATTTATAAGACCTCTTACTATTATCTCAAATCAGCCTTTAAAAGTATTTAAAAGAAAGTCTAGCATAAGATCATAGCAAAGCTCAAGTACATGAGGACCTACAGAATACAAAAGCAGTAGAGGTTGCATAAACTACATGTCAAAAGTAAAGCCACTGGGTGCTCCGGAAGGATGGAGTTTCTTATATATATAAAGCATATATAATCATTCTGCAAAAAGAACAGGACAGTATTGCAAAAGAGGAAGAGAAGGCCTAGCACATGCTATACAATATTTGGAAGACTGCAGACAAGAAGGTGAAACAGGCATGGAGAGAATATTCAAAAAAGATGAGGAAGGCTATAAAGGAGAAAAACAAAAGACAAAAGTGACAAAAGGTGTTGAGTTAGAAAATTGGGGATTTGGTTATATATTTTGGAAATGTTTAGTCTTGAGGTACTGGCACTTATGGTAGTAGAGTAGACATAATACAGAAGATATATCTTCGAGGCTTATAGATTAATCCAATCTTGTATAATCTATCTAGCTGAAGGTGAAATACACTTCTATTCATACTCTTTTATAGTTATGTGAATACTGTCCCATAGCAAGGAAATCTATAAAACCAATTAGAAGCTTCTAGTGTCATAATAGGTCATGCTACTGTATCATATGACTATCACAGTTACACCACCAAACAGGAATAGGATAATATAATTTTAAACCATTTTTCACATTATATGTAAAAAATCTATCAGTGAACTATTACTATTATTGAACTACCAGGCACTTCCAGGAAGTACCACCTATGTCAAAGGTTGCTTAGGATCATTTAGATTAATATTATAATATTTGTATAGTACAAATTGACTAAAACTAGACCCTCTGAACAGGCCAAATGGGATTCTCTACTGGTCAACCACAACACAAAATTTTAATAAAAAAAAAAGTGTTGAGATAAAGCCATTTGAAAGGAGAAGAGGCGAGGACTTTTTTATTTATTTATTAAAGCATGAAGGAAAATGTAAGGGGAAATTAAAAAGTGAAAATTATAGTGAGAGCGGAACAAGTGACAGAATCTACCTAGTACCATGCTGGAAAATACTGTGAAGTGTAGATGACTAAGATAAGGTAATACTGAATAATTGTAAAATTATAAGGCTAATATACAACCACTATTATCAACAATTCCAAAGTCAATTCTGCGCCACAATCACCATGCCACATATTGAGAAAAAACTGCAAGCATATGCGTGCTTTTGGATCTGATGGGGGGCCATTCCAAGAAGCCTTGCAACTCACCAGAATCATGCATTGCTACCTCGAATACAAGCGAAGAAGAACCCGATTGGGTTGCTAATAACTCAATGAATCAACATGCAGAATCGGATCACAGTTTACCCCATCCCAGCACCTCTAGCCAGAATGCTGATGCCAGTTCAAGTGCAATAAGAGGGCCACCCCGGAGTACAGTATGACAAAGAGTGCAGAAAGCCAAGAAGATAGAGAAACAACCAATAGAGCAAGAGTAGCAGAGTCAAGTTGATGCTGAAAGCAATTGGGAGGATATAGAGAAACTGGTGGAGGAGAAATGGCCAATGGTGGTAAGAGAGATTCGAGTAGCAGTTCTTAAAAAAGGTATGATTATTTTGAAATCAGTGTTAGATGTGGTGGAAAAGTATTAGACTAATCTATGGTAAACAAACTAGGAGTTGCCGATATACAAAGAGTGCTAAGGTACAAAAAGAGAATACCCAAAGGTGGCCAAGATATCGAATGATACTTCCAAGTTCTGCAATTCATGAACTGGCAATTAAAGTATCCTGATCTTCTACGGGAGACCGCAGCACTCAATACAGCTGCAGGCTGGGGGAGGGGTAAGCATGCCGCTGCCAATATTATTCGCTTGGAGAAAAGTTGGATCAGGAGTCAATCTATTGTATTAAGTCAAAGGGGAAAGCATACCAAGTCCCAAAGTATGCTCAATGATGAAGCTACACTTATTGCAGTACGTGAATACCTAGAAGGAGCTGGTGTGAGTTAGTATTTCTAGGAGTTAAAACTCTTTCCTTTTGTTAATTATGGAAAACTGTAAGAGTTAACAATATTTTAGACATATCTGGACAAGGACTAGCAAAGGCAGTTACAGAATATTGAGCTACACAAATGAGCCAGCAAGATGCAGAAATTCGTGTTGCCTGTGTCTACCAAGCTCTGATTGAGAAGCATACTAGAGGCAGAATGAGCTTAACTGCTTCCGCAGCAGTAGCTGGGTTAAAAAAACTAGGCTTTGAATGGAGGAAAGTAAGAAAGGGAGTCTATAGTGATGGAAATGAGAAACCAGACATGGTATTCTATCGAGAGCAGTGCTTTCTGCCATAATGGAAAGAGCTGGAAAAGAGAATGCCTAAGTTGTTACTATCTGGCCAAATTGATACCACTCTATTGATTTCTGGCCAGTATCCATTGATTCCTGGTACTCACAATGAATGCATGTTTCATTCAAATGGTGGAGTGTATTACTAGTGGGTTCATAAGGATAAACAACTTATCTGTAAGAAGTCTTGAGATCAAGGACTTATGGTATCAGATTTTATTCTTCCATGCAATCGACTGGAAATGCCATCTTCAATTCCCTTGCCAAGAATTCTAGAAGGGCGCAACCCTGAACCAGTTCCTGGTCTCAGAATTAATTCTCGACAAGGAACAGAATATATCAAAGTTGGCAAAGGCTCTTGGTGGAATTGTGATAATTTAATAAACCAGGTTCTCAATGTTGCTATTTCAATCTTTGAAGTAACATTCCCCAATGCTCAAGCCCTTTTCCTCTTCAATCATGCAATCTCTCATATGGCTGATGCCCAGGATGACCTTCGGGCATCACATATGAGCATGGATCCTGGTAGGAAATAGCCACATCTTAGAGACAGGTAGTACTACGAGTCCAATGGGGTTACTCTATATACCTAAAAGATGAGTTTTAATCTGGATGATTTATCAATACCAGAGGGATCAAGAGGAAAGCCCAAAGGATGCAAGGGAGTTCTCCAGGAGCGAGGTTTGTAGCCTATAGGGGGACTGTGACATGATTGCAAAAGCAAGAAAAGCAAGAAGAATAGATCTCATACTAGCAACTCTTGCTGTGCTAGATGGCTACTCTTAGTACGGCCAGATTTTCTTGCCCAAAAGTCATGCCTTCAGGAAGAGATTGAAAAGCAAGGCCATCTGTGTTTGTTCTTTCCTAAGTTTCATTGCGAACTTAATTGGATTGAGTACCAATGGGTAAGCGCAAAGTGGTCTACAAGAAAAAATTGCCAATACAATTGGCGCTTACTGATCAAGATAGTCCCAAAAGCCTTAGAGGAAATACACTCACTCTGACTCCTGAAGTACTGGTAGAAGAGTACTTGTATTCTTGATGCCTACTATACTGCATTAAAGTATGGCACAACTCAATTTTCTAATGTTATCTATAAAAGTCACCGTCGTGTTTCCTTAGCTCAAGGCCCTTGTTAGCCCTTCTTTTCATCTTTGTTTACTGAATTTGCAATGTTATATTAATTATATAAATTTAATTCTATTTATTTCTGCATTATTGACTGTTTTACATGTTTCCTGGACATCTCTCATTTCATCTTACTTATCATGTCTTGGCAATTATTGGCCCAATTCTGATCGGTTGCCACAGGATCGCTGTTCTACCAGAGGGCCCACATTTCAACGCTTTGCACTGTAGCTAAACTAATTATAAGTCATATCTCAATCTAGATAACTAAGTTAATGGCATTGTATTTCTTGAGACAAGCCACCCCAACTTGGAACCTCTCATCTAGAGGGCTGGAGCTATCTTGAACTAAAAACCAAAACAACAAACAAAATGTAACAAAACAAAACAAAAATCTCAACATAAATTATACCAGGATCAGCCCAGTCTCTTCTTTCATCTACTCAAAATATTTGATTTTCACTTTGCAATATACTTAAAGGGCCTTTCTATCTCGTACTCTGGTCTCACATTTCCTGCAATCTCTCTTCTTCTAATTTATCTCTATCCACTTGCATACCAGCACCATCCTGTATTTCTTATCCAATGTTGACCAATTTGCTCAAATTTTCCCCTAAAACCTTCCCTCTATCTTCCTTCCACAGGTATTCTTCTTTCAGTTCAGATACTTCTGGAGAGCCAAACATTCTGGGCTCTTTATACTCTCACCTCCTAAGTCAACTGCACAACCTTTGTACTTAATCTGGTTCTTATCTACAAGAAACCATCTCCCTATCATCAACCTCACCACTCTTACCCTGTATACGATTGTATAAATCTTGCCATATCCAGCATGTACTTCTATCCACCATGGTTCTATAACCTTCTCGCTATCTCTAATAATGCAGCCAGTTTTATGGAATGGATTGCTGTACTTAATCCTCACCTCCATATTGTCCTGAACTCTTAACGGTATTCCCAGTCTCAGATATTCATGTTTCCTCTACTACTCCTGGATTGGGAAACTTTTTTTGTTATTCTACACTCCTTCAATTGGTTGTCTTCATTCTATGAACTTGTCATACATTGACTGATAGTTCTAATTACTCTTCGTCCTACACATTCCATGCCTCGGTATCATATCCTTTGCTGCTCTCAGTCTAAGCAGCATGTCCATATCTAGTCTCATAAGTCCCCAAAAGTGTTAGTTGCTCTTAGTAATGTGCTTGTAGTGGTTATGTTGTAACAACTCAGCATATATTAGCTGTGGCAGCTGGAACCTCCACCCATGCTGGTAGACAGGAGGCAAACAGGTAGGAACCAGCGGGCAAGTAAGCACGCGACCTATGGAGACCAGAAGGCCTGGGCTCCGAGATGAACGGAACTAGCGGGCAGAGTACTTAGGTACCTGGCTACACCCTAGAGTGGTCGAAGTGTACTTAGGGACCTCTGAAGGAGCAGTTACTCAGCTAAGCAGGGTGACTGAAGAAAGGTCAAAAGTGTCTGTCTCCAGTGACAGAATAGACAGGATAATAGGGAAAAGTTATCTTGTCTGCTGGACAAGGTTGCCCTACCCTCAGGATCAAGTTACCCTGCACTGGGACTTGGGTTACCCTGCCCAAGGTCCTGAGTTACCCTACCTTTCAATACGAAGTCCCTCAGAGAGTTTGGGAAAATTGACTGGAATGTTTGTCATGCAAAGCCATGCATGATACTGGAATCTGGGGTTCTGGGAGATGCTATTGGCTGAGCCA
Source organism: Tuber magnatum (assembly GCA_003182015.1). Classification (NCBI taxonomy): domain Eukaryota; kingdom Fungi; phylum Ascomycota; class Pezizomycetes; order Pezizales; family Tuberaceae; genus Tuber; species Tuber magnatum. The sequence goes on from PYWC01000038.1 coordinate 1,368,166, forward strand.
TGCAGCTCTGAAGAAGCTGTAAATTGGACACATTATTCCCATCATACCCCTCCAGCCCCGCCTTGAGGCCCGGATGTCATGGGGAAACGGTTGTGTAGTTGGCCACAGTCTAGGAAAGAGGAATCGTTGTAGACCTGCTGGCAACAGCGTACACATCGCTACCATCTGGTCGACCATGAGCTTTTCGCAAGATATATAAGGTGGCATAGGATGGAAGTTGGAGTACCTCCTGCAAGTTGTTCGCAGTAAAGTGGACCAAAACTGTCGCAGTTAATGGGAGTGAACTATGGGGGTCGCGTACCGAGTGCCTGAAATGGGGGCACCCCTAGAAAGATGGATCCCAAGGTTGCGACCGCACCCAACAACTTCAGAATTATTGCCAAAAGTTCACACCAATGTAAGAGTAAAGTAGATGGTAAAACTTAATATTGTTGAGCCTGGTACTTCACTTAATTAAGGTCTCGAGAGGATTGATTGTTCGAGTAGGGGTGTTCTCGCATAGAGTTTCAGGTAGTTTTATCTTAAGCCAGAAACTCTCCCATCAGTTTACTCCAACCATTCGAGCACACCCTTCTCCGCTAAGGGCGGTCCAACATGACTCCGGGTACAGCCTTCGGGTATGCATGTGTCGACACAGGTTAGTCGGCGTTCACCTTATGCGATTATCGTTTCTGCGGTGCATTTCTATTTTGCCCGCCGGAGTGGAAACTTCTGTGCATTGGTGTCTTGCCTGTGGCTAACACTCAAGGAACCTCCTGAACTGGACTATCTATGACACCCGTCCCATATGCATTGAGCTCTACTTGACTCCGGAAGCTACCGTGAGCGGTTTATCTATTTACTATTTATGGGTCTTGGGCTTCCGGTGTCTTCCGCAGAACACGGTAGTCCGCGAGTGATCCAATGGGCGCTACCCATGACCACTACCTTGAATCTACCTTACCTGTGATAGGAATCATGCTTTTAGTGTCTCTGCACTTCCCTTTCAGAGCCTATAGGCATGGGGACACTTTAGGGCTTGGTAGGTGTAAAACTCTCCCAGTCGCCCTGGCACCACCCGGGACTACCTTCGGGACCCCCATGGTTAACACCCGTTAATTCCTTCAGCTTTGGTCCGCTTTACTCCGAACAACTGGGAGGAGGTACTCCACCTTCCACTCTATGCCCGCTTGTATATCCTGCGAACAGCCTATGGTCAACCGGACAGCAGCGAGGTATATGGTGTTGCAAGCAGGTCTCCAAAGATTCCTCTTTGCTAGACTGCACACAACTACACAACCGTGTGCCCATGACGTCCGGGCCTCAAGGCGGGGCCGGAGGGGTATGATAGGAATAATGTTTCCAATTTACACCTTCATCGAAGCTACGTAGCTTGCCCAATAGCATCCCCCGGAACCCCAGATTCCAGTATCATGCATGGCTTTGCATGACAAACATTCCAGTCAATTTTCCTAATCTCCCTGAGGGACTTCGTATTGAAAGCTAAGGTAACTCAGGACCTTGGGCAGGGTAACCTGATCCCGAGGGTAGGGTAAGCTTGTCCAGTAGACGACATAACTTTTCCCTATTACCCTGTCTATCCTGTCACTGGCGATAGACATTTCTGACCTGTCTCCAGTTACATGGCCTAGATGAGCAACAGCCACTTCAGAAGTCTCTAAGTACGCAGACACCGCTCCTGGGTGTATCCAGGTACCTCAGTCCCTGACCAGCCAATTCTGTTCATTCTCGGAGCCTGGGCCATCAGGTCTCCATAGGTCAAGTACTTACTTGCCTGCTGGTTCCTACCAGTTCCCCTCCAGGCTACCTGTAGGGGTATAGGTTCTGTCTGCCATAGCTCATGTATGCTGGGTCATTACATCACTCCCCTCTTCTCTATGGCCCGTCCTGGACCATTAGCGTTGTCTCTTATTTCCATGACTCGATTCCCTTAAGACCCTATGGTCCCTGGGCTTGGACGGATATCTTCGCTGTAAATCCAGAATGGCCTGTAAGCCTGTCCCTTTTAGCATCTTATAGGGCTCCCGTGAATTCTCCTCAGCCCCAGAACCTTCCGATAAAACCAGGTACTGGATGAAGCGCAATGGAAACTTCGCCTTCACTCCTCCGTACTATCGACTGTCTACTACAGCTGTGTTAACGTAACTGGGCTCACTGTCTACAAGTTCCAGGGTAGGGACTTCCTTAACCCTACCTGCCGCCAGATCCTCACGATAGGGTTCCAGCAATGTGACATTGAAAACTGGGTGCATGCTCTATCTGGTGGGCAGTTGGGGTTTGTAGGCTCCCTTACCCACTCGACGTTAGACCACGAAAGGGCCAAACACGCGCTGGTCCAGCTTCTCCATTGGACGCTTTGTGTGGATGTTCTTTCGATTTAATATCATGCTCTCCGCTTGCTTTGCCCGCCCAGCGGTCATATCCTCCAACGCAACCTAGTCCCGTGATGGCAATCTTTTCTGGTTGTGCCATTTCCGTTGCCTTTCCTGCGCCCGCTGAATCATTTCTCCAATCTCTTCCCAGGTTCCTTCCCATTACTTGACCAAGAGCTCACTGCTAGGGTGTATTTCTTGAGTATCAGACAAGACACACAACCAGTTTGTCCTTGGGTTAAACCCATAGTTGATCTCAAATGGTAACAACCTGGTGGATTCTGATGTCGAGGTGTTGTACGCATACTCTGCAAGGGGTAACAGCGAAACCCAATCATCTAGTTGGTAGCAATAGTAACTACGCAAGTACTGCTCCAATGTCTGATTAACCCTCTCGGTTTGCCCATCAGTCTCAGGGTGGAATGTAGTCGAAACATTCTGCTTTACTGGCAACAAGTGCATTAGACTCATCTAGAACTTGGATGTGAATCCGCTATCTCAAGCGGAGATGATTGACTCTGGGAGTCCATGAAGATGCCAAACTCCCTTCGGGAATATCAAGGCAAGCTCCTTGATAGGTACCTGCGTCGTTAGGGGTATGAAATGGGCCATTTCCGAGAATCTGTCCACTATGACCCAGATCTTGGTATACCATTCGGACTCTGGCAGCACTACAATAAAGTCTATTGAAATCGCTGTCCGCGGCCGCATACGAACATCAATAGGTTCCAGCAGCCCAAACTTCTTGTGCTTGATGGACTTATTTCTTTGGCATGCGTCACATGTTCACACAGAGTTGGTGATGTGCTCATCCATCTTTGGCGAATAGAAGTTAGCCCTAACCCTGCCAATAGTTTTATACGTTCTGAAGTGCCCCGCGATTTGGGAGTCAAGCTCAGCCACCATGATTGTCTGTTTCAGATTCTGGGCCATGGGAACATATCACCTGTTCTTGTACAGCAGTAAGCCCTTTCCCGTCGTGAAATGTCAGTCAACCTCTTTGTCACCGGCAGCCATTGCCTTCAGGATCCTTAAATATTCCTGGTCTTCCTTTATCGCTACCCGCTGCTGATCCAAAAAGGACGACTGGAGCTGAAACCCCTAGCACACCTGCAACACTTGTGGTCGCAAGATGTCCTGTTCGTGGCTCCCAACCCACTGTCTGGCGCAAAAAAATACCTGTGGTGGAAAATCACTCGCCCCTTCAGGGCGGTAGTCCCTACACAGCGGCAAAACAACTGCCTTCTCATTCCACCGTCCTTCTCGGTAAACCACCTTGAAGTTAAATGGTTGCAGGAGCGCAGTCCACTGGTGCTACCCATGGTTAAGGACCTTGGTACTATTAAAGTCTTCCCAATTGTTATGATGCGTATAGATCACCAATTGGTCCGTTACTGAGCATAGCAGATGATCCCATTCCTCGAATACCGCCATGATGGCAGTCATTTCCTTATCATCGACATCATAATTATTCTCCGCTGGGTGAAACTTACTACTATGGTAGGCCACTGGATGCCATCTCTTATCTTCACAAACCTGGGAGAGGACGGCTCCTAATGCAAAGTCACCAGCATCGGTTTCCAGCCGTGTTGGCTGTTCAGTGTCAAAATGTGCAAGGATAGGTTTGGATGTAAACGCCCTCTTCAAATGGTTGAAGGCCTGCTCACACGCAGGTGTCCATTCCCATCGGACATCCTTCTTTGTCAAGTCTGTCAGAGGTTTCGCTATCTTGCTGAAACCCTCTATGAACTGACGATAGAAGTTGGCAAAGCCCATAAAGCTTTGCATATCGCGGACACATGTTGGAGGTGCCCAATCCCTGATTGTCTGCACCTTTTCTGACAACATAGAGATCCCCATATCGGATATCTTGTATCCAAGGGATTCAACCTCCCATTGGTGGAAACCGGACTTCTTCATGGTTACACATAGTCTAGCTTTCCACAATTTCTCTATCACATGTCTCACCATTGCGACGTGCTCTTCCATAGTTTCGGAGTAGATCAGGATGTCATCAATGAACGAAATGAATCCTTCATCCATGAGATCCCGAAAGACCTCATTTATCATGCTTTGGAAAGTTGCCGGGGCATTACACAACCCAAACTGCCTGACTGTGTATTCATACAGTCCATATCTGCACCGGAAGGCCATCTTCCATTCCTCACCTTCTGCCATCCTTAGAAGGTAGTAGCCATTCTTCAAGTCCAACTTGGTGAACACAGTGGCTTTTCCTAACCTATCTCGCAGTTCATTCATCAATGGTAGAGGATACTTACTCTTCACCATGATTTTGTTCTGCCCTCGGTAATCTATTATCAGTCTTAATGTACCATCTGGTTTTGGCACAAGGAGTATAGGGGCTGCTGTCCAGGAACTGGACCGCCGTAGCTTTCCCGTCCACAGCATATCATTGAGATATTCCTAGAGTGCCTTAAGCTCCTTTTCCGATAAGGGATAGATAGGCCCCGAGGGAGGTTGAGTTCCGGGTCGCAATTTGATCGTATGGTCACACTTCCAGTGCTCCGGTAGTACCTCAATCCGTTCTTGACTGAAGATATTCGCATAGTCTTTATACTGAGGGAGTAGCTTAACTGTGAGGTTGGCATCTTCCTCATCGGAGACTTGAACAATTCCCAATAGGTACACATTACTAGGGTCTTCGGCTAGTAACCCTTCATCAGTCATGAACACTAACCGCCTCTGCTCTACCAGGCAGTTAGCCCTTCAGAAATCTGAGCACCACATTAGTGATCCTGTCTTCCAATCTATGTCGGGGTTATGGTCTCTCAACCAAGATATAGGTAGGTACCCATCCACCTTAGTGTCAGGCATATACGCGACTTCGAAGCGCATCTCATTGTGGTGGTCACTTATCCTCATCTCTAATGACTTGGTATAGTGTAGACCTGACCCAGGAATGTGATTACTGCTGGCATCGCTTATCGGCACATGTACCTTTTGTTGTACACTAGGTGCTTGAGTCTGCTTCACCTATCGGCTACTAAGCACTGGCCGAGTAGCTCCAGTATCGAGTAGCAGGAGCCCCTCCACGCTTAACTGTCTAGCTCATATCTTCCAGTCTAGCTTGACCTGGAGGTGGATGACTTGGTATGATGAGGCAAGTTGTCACACTTCTACCACTTCGCTTGTCTTGGGGACTTAGTCATCTTGGCTTAGTGAATCTTTTTAGTCTCTTGCCTTTCGACACAAGAGTGGCCACAAAAGGTCGGTAAACGTTAAGGGATTGGGATTCATCTTTTATCAATAACTAGGGTGTTTACTATCACGCCGGCATGATTTCGAGTACTAAACCCTCCTCAGGTAAACTTGAAAATAGCACTATTTATTTGATCAAGTCTAGCCTGAACCAATTTCGCTTGTACTAAACATAACAACTTTTTCCAGAGGCGGGAAGAAGTCTGCTGTCGGACCGGTTCCAAACGAAGCAGCCTTGCTTCCCCCTTGTTGAGCATCTCCTCGAGCAGGACCTCACCCGGCCTCAACCGACATAATGTCCTATGACTTGCCCATCCAGCTGAGGAAATCCTGAAAGAAATAAGTATAACCAGAACAATGGAAATGGCCAGATACCCAACAAAGGAGTGATAGCCCAGCCCGCCACGCAGGGCCCGCAACATCTACCTGCCCACACCACCTGGGTGTAGTCAGTATCGGGGTCGTTTATGCGGTAGAAGGGTACTTACCCATCTCTGAAGCCAGCTCGGTGGCTCATGTCCATCTATCCCGCAGGGGTCTATGGCTGCAGGTTCATAAGGTTACACCTTAAACAGAATCGATTCTTACCTGTTCCGAGCCCTCAGTATCAACCTCCATGATCTGGGGTGATGCCTGGTGGACTTCAAGTGTCTTTGACGAGGAAGCCGGAGGGGGCGCTTCAATGCGCTTCACTCGCTTGTCCGTTCCTCGGGGCTCTCTTGCCGGGGCTGACTCTTTCAACCTATAAGCCTGTTTGGATGAACTAACGACTAGGGCCGTTGTGGTACACTTTCTGAAAAAGTGACCTGTTTGACTGCACTTGGTGCACTGGTTGTGCTTCCTCCGGCCTTCAGTCAAAGTCGACAGGATTTCCTTATATGCTATTGCATACTCAGAAGTCGCCAGCTTTGCCTGTTTCCACGCGTTGAAATTAGTAGGTTTGGTAGACCTCTGGTTTGGTCTGCCAGAACCTTTTCCCTTCTTCTTGAACCTGCCCGATGTCGAGGATCTATCCTCCTTTTTATCAGGGAATTGAGACCGGGGGGCTGGGTTGATGACACGGTTACTGAACTGGGTGTTGTCCTCCAGCGTGCGCCGGACCTTCCGGAGAAGATCAAGGTACTCGTTCACGTCGGTCGGATGCGGCTCCTAAAGTGCCCATACATTCCAAACCTCTTGTGTGATGCCTGATCAAACCTTGTCTCGTACCAGTACTGGATCTGTATAGCTGAGCTTATACATACAATCAATTATCTTATCCAGGTACTCATCGATGTGATGGGGCTTCATCACAAGGTCTTGCCCCACGGGGAGGGATCAATCTCGCTCAGCCTGGTCTCCACCGAAACTTCGTTCCAGCCATTCTCGGAACCCTTTCCATGTCTGTAAGGGGTTGCTATCTTTGACAGGGACGCCCTTGCGCTTGGCGGCTCCCTTGTTAATGTGTCCATGCAACCCTAAATACCGTGCCCGGGGGGAGTCTTCATGAAGGGGGATCACCAAGTTTGCCTTATCTATGTCGGTTAACTTGCAATCCGTAAAGTATGCAAATTTGACCTCTACCAAGGTCCTGAAGCTCACGAGTTCTGTAACTTTGCTCTTGAATAGAGGGATACCACTCAGCTTCTCCAGGTTCTTGTGCCGGTGTCTTGGTGTTGGCCCAGATGCCGAACCAGTACCCCTCATAGCTCTCGCCAGCCTCTTGGTCCGGTGATCCCACCCTCATTTCTTCTCGTTGCTCCAGTCATCCTTGTGAGCACCGAGGATGGGGGTCAAATCCAGGAGAGAATGTTCCTCGTCATTATTATCCGCGCTGTCATGGTCAGAGTCCCCTGGCTCTCCGCCTGCTCCCGCCGCACCACCTCCGGGTGGTGCATTTCCATCCCCACTACCTCAGGTATTCCTGCCTTGGGATTCCTGGGGTCTATCGTACCCATCAAACCGTTCCTCCTGTCCATCCTGGTTACCATCCTCGGGGGGGTTAGCCCCGGATGGCCCTGATACCGGTGGTAGAACAGGGCGTCGACCACTCGCAGGAGTTGGGTTGGTTGCCGTCTGTGTTAGCCATAGAAAGGACTACAACTCTGGAAAACTGAAGGGTTGCATCGGGGGGCAAGCATGCCTCCATGACCCACAGTACCCACATGTTGGTCGTCCATCTTCTTCTTTCTGCCTCCTTCTATGCCTCACTGGGGTCCGTGGTCCCTCTCTACACCCATAGGAGTGCTAATGAATCTACCCCATCCGGGTGTCTTCTGACTTACAGCCTGACAGACAGAACTCATCTTGGCTCTCTGAATCGCCACTTGTAATGGTGGGGAGACTGACAGGAAGACTTGGCTTTGAGGGTGCTGTGAGAACAACCGGTCCCCAAGGAACGGAGCGAGCAGGCATCCCGGGTCCTGGGATTGGAGTCCCTCGTGACGGAGCCATGGGTGTTCGCTTCTCCTGGTGTCATACCTATTCGAAGAATCTAGGTGACGTCGCACGCAGTGGCCAGTACCCTGGGGTAGCCGATACTGCTGGTGCGAAGGCTGTGGCAGGAAAGGTATCGGGTGTGGGCAATGAGACTGCCAGAGGTGTGGGTCTTAGGGCAGCGATAGGTGATACAGGGGTTTCAACTGACACTTTTGCGGGCGGAATGACAGGAGCCAGGGTCGGAAGAGGTGTGGGGTCAGGCATGTCTGGGGCCATAATACCCTTCAGGTTGGATGTCCTTTTTCTTACTCGACATCCATCAGTTGGCCCAACTGTGGGGCTGCCCGACCTACTGCAGGCAATTGAGAGGGGGACCGACAGGGAGCCTTTAAATGCTCTTGAGATGGAGGAGGTATAGCTGTAGCCCTCGCCTTTCAGACCTTTCAATATCCGTATACCCATTGGGCTTAGGTATGCCCTCCACTGGTCATCTCTGGCTCTCATGGCCAGCTCCATGGCGAAGTTCTCGGGCTTGGTATGGACGGGTGCGGGTGGGGGCGCGGCCTCTAACGTCAATACATCATTCCTAGCAGCAATACTAGACCCTCGTTCAAAAGCCTTTTCCAAGGATGCCATCCGAGTCTTCAATGCCTGCTGATCCCGTATCATTCGCAGGTACGCCTCTAGCTACACCTTTATCCATTCCACCGCTACCGTAGTGATCTGTGTTCAGACCACCTGCTGCTGCTGGGTGTTCCAGTTCTTCAGTTCCCACTTCGCTTGCTCAATCGACTTGGATACCTCCCGGACGATGTAAGGTTCGACGAATTCGTAGGAGAACTCGCTAAAGGGAACCCTGTGCGGCAGGGGAGGGAGCATGTTGTGGACAAGGGTAGTGTCCTGGAAAAATGAGAACACCGCGGTGCGAGGGTCTGTAATCAGGAGATCAAGACATTCAAGGGGTAACTGAATAGGAGCGGCCTCCAAGAGCAGCTGGTGGCTGTGCCAGTCGATACCGCGAACATGCGGAAAAACCGATACTGGAAACGTGTTGGCTGTGTTCTCGTCAAGGCCAAGGTCTGAATCCGAGTTGGATTCCATTCTGGTTCGAAGTTCAGTACTAGCCATTGCGCTTTCCACCCTGGGCTACTTGTTGTAGACAAGGGTATCAGTATTCAGGCAACGTTAGTGCCAAAGGTCGGAAACAATTAATCAGGAGGGTCGTTAAGCGAGGAGCTCACTTAATGATATACTGTAGCGGAGGCACCCGTAGGAAGATGGATCCCAAGATTGCGACAGCATCGAACGACTTCAAACTTATCACCAAAAGTTCACACCAATGTAAGAGTAAAGTAAATGGTAAAACTTAATATCGTTAAGCCTGATGCTTCACTCAATTAAGGTCCCGAGAGGATTGATTGTTGGAGAAGGAGAGTTCTCGCATAGACTTTCAGGTAGTTTTATCTTAAGCCAGAAACTCCCCCATCGGTTTACTCCAACCGTTCGAGCACACCCTTCTCCACTAAGGGCGGTCCACCACGTCTCTGGGCACACCCTTCAGGCATGCATGTGTTGACACACTCTAGTTGGCGTTCACCTTATGTGGTTATCGTTTCTGCGGTGCATTTCCATTTTGCCTGCCGTAGTGAAAACTTCTACCTACCGGTGTCCTGCTAGTGGCTTACAATCAAGGCACCTCCTGTACTGGACTATTTCTGACACCCTTCCCATATGCATTGATCTCTACTTGACTCTGGTAGCTACCATGAGCGGTTTATCTATTTACTATTTACAGGTCTCGGGCTTCCAGTGTCTTGCGCAGAACATGGTAGTCCAGGAGTGATCCAATGCGTGCTACCCATGACCACTACCCCGAATCTACCTTACCTGTAATAGGAATCATGCTTTTAGTGTCTTTGCACTTCCCTTTCAGAGCCTATGGCGTTGGGGACACTTTCGGGCTTGGTAGGTGTAAAACTCTCGCAGTCGCCCTAGCACCACCTGGGACTACCTTCGGGACCCACACGGTTAACACCTGTTAATTCCTTCAGTTTTGGTCCGTTTTACTCCGAACAACTTGGAGGAGGTACTCCACCTTCCACCCATGCCCCCTTGTATATCCTGCGAACAGCGTGCGGTAGACCGGACAGCAGCGCCATATATGGTGTTACAAGGAGGTCTCCAAAGATTCCTCTTTGGTAGACTGCACACAACTACACAACTGTGTGCCCATAACGTCCAGGCCTCAAGGCGGGGCCGGAGGGGTATGATAGAAATAATGTTGCCAATTTACATCTTCATCAAAGCTACATAGCTCGCCCAATAGTATCCCCCGGAACCCAGATTCCAGTATCATGCATGGCTTTGCGTAACAAACGTTCTAGTCAATTTTTGTGAACTCCTCGCGGGACTTCATATTGAAAGGTAGGGTAACTCAGGACTTTGGGCAGGGTAACCCAAGCCCCAGGGCAGAGTAACCTGATCCCGAGGGTAGGGTAAGCTTGTCCAGCAGACAACATAACTTTTCCCTGTTACCCTGTCTATCCTGTCACTGGCGATAGACATTTCTGACCTGTCTCCAGTTACACGGCCTAGATGAGCAACTGCCCCTTCAGAAGTCTCTAAGTACGCTGACACCACTCCCGGGTTTGCCCAGGTACCTAAGTCCGTGACCAGCCAATTCTGTTCATTCTCAGAGCCCGGGCCATTGGGTCTCCATTGGTCCAGCAATTACTTGCCTGCCGGTTCCCACCAGTTCACCTCCTGGCTACCTGTATGGGTATAGGTTCCGTCTGCCATAGCTCAAGTATGCTGCATCGTTACAGTACCAGGTGGTACTCGGGCGACCAGGAGAGTTTCATACCCACTAAGCCCGCAAGTGTCCCGAACCCCATAAGCAGTGTAAGGGAAGTGGAGAGACACTAAAAGCCCGATTCCTACCACAGGTAAGGTGGATCTGAGGCAGTGCTCACGGGTAGTGCCCATTGGAGTACGTGCAGACCACCGTATTCTGTGGAAGACACAGGAAGACCGAGAATCGCAAATAGTAGATAGGTAAACCGCTCACGCTAGATTCCAGAGTCCTGCAGACATTACTGCATATGGGAATCGTGTTATAAAGACTGCAATCCATCCGGGGTCTTGACTGTTAGCCACTGGCAAGATGCCGATGCAAAGAACCTGTCACTCTGGTGGTAAAATGGAAATGCGTACACGGAAACTATACTCGCATAAGGTGAATGCCAACCAGAGTCTCTCGACACAGGCATATCTGAAGGGTGTGCCAGGAGACATATAGCACCACCATTAGCGGAGCAGTGTTTGTTCAAACAGTTAGAGTAAACGGACAGCCCGCGTTTCTGGCATAAGAAAAAACTACTTGAACGTCTATGCCAGAACTCTCCTACTTAAACAACCAATCCTCTCGACACCTTAATTGGGTGTAGCGTCAGGCTTAATCATATTAAGTTTTACCATTTACTTTACTCTTATATCTATGTGAACTTTTAGTGATAAGTTTGAAGTTGTGAGGTAGGGTTGCAACCTGGAGATCCATCTTCCTAGGAGTGCTCCCGTTACAGTCAATTGTTAAGTGACCTTCTCGGTTAACTCCTCTCCAGATTAATTGTTCCTGACCTTCAGCACTGTCCTTGCGTGAATACTAGCAACCCTGTCCAGAACAAGTGGCCCGGAGTGGAAAGCGCAATGCCTAGTACCGATCTCTGAACCCGAATGGAATCTAACCCAGATTCAGATCTTCACTCTAATGAGAACACTGCCAACACGTTTCATGCATCAGTTTTGGCGGATGTTCTTGGGATTGAATGGGATGGCCACCAGTTACTCTTGGAGACTGCCCCATTGAGTTTCCTGATGAATCAATTGATCTCCTGATTAAAGACCCTCACGCTGGGCCGCTTTCGTTTTTCCAAGATTCCACCCTTGTCCGCAATGTTAGCACTCAACCACCAGGAGGTGTCCCCTTTAGCCATTTCTCGCATAAGTTCGTTGAACCTTACAACCTCTGCCAGGTAGTCAAGTCCCTTGTGCAAGCTTAGCGACAAATGAGAAACTGAAACAACCTGCATCAGCCAGTGTTCACCAAACAGATCACTGCGGCAGCGCTAGAATGGTTGAAAGTGCAGCAGGAGGCATACCCGCGAATGCTGAAGCACCAGAGGGTATTAAAGGATCGTATAGCAGTGTTTAAAAGGGCCTTTGCAGGAGGGTATAGTATTGATGCTGAGAATGATGTGCTGATGATAGAGGCTGCACCCCCACTCCCACTTGTCTATACCAAGGTCGAGAATTTCGGGATTGAGTTAGACATGACGGCTAGGGACGAACAATGGCGGGCGTACCTAAGCCCTGTGGGTATACAAATCCTGGAAAGCCTTAACTGTGAAGGCTACAGCTACACCTCTTCCTTTACAAGAGCATCAATGGGCTCTCTATCTATCCTCTCCTCAATCACTCGCAGCAGTATAGAAAGTCTGGCGTTTGGACCAACTGACGGATGCCATGACAACAAAAGGACATTGAAGCTAAAGGGTTTCACGGCACCAGATACTCCTGACCCTACTCCCCATCTGACCCCTCCTACTATCATTTCTCCCACAACAGCTTCAGTTGCAACTCCCATATCTCCTACCGCTACCCTAAGACCCTCACGTGTAGCAATTCTGTTGCCCGCTCCTGAGACCTTTCCTGGCACTGCCTTCCCACGAGTACCATCGGTTACCCCTGTGTTCCGGCCACTGCAAGTGGCATCACCAGGATTTTTTGAACAGGTATAGCACTGGAAAGAGCGAGCACCCGTGGCTCGACCATGGGGAACTCCGATCCCGGGACCCAGGACACCTGCCCGCCCTGTTTCTTGGGTACCGGTGATTCCCTCTGCCCCCTCAAAACCCGCCCCTCCCTCTACACTCCCTACAACAACAAGTGGCGAGTTGGCCAGCGAAGACCAGTTCTGTCTGTCGGGCTGCAAATTGGAAGAGACCAGCATAGGGTGGATGTATTACCAGTCATATGGGTGCAGGAAGGAACAACGGACCCCAGTGAGGTATAGAAGAAGGCAGAAGGAAGGAGATAGATGACCAACACGTAGGTATTGTGGGTCACAGAGGCAGGCTGGCCCCCCAATGAAACCCCTGAGTTGTCCAGAGCTTCAGTCATTTCTGTGGATATCTCATTGGCCCCTAACCCAACTCCTGAGAGTGGGCCACGCCCTGTTCCACCACCGGTATCAGTACCCTCAGGGGCTAATCCCTCCGAGAGTGGGAATCAGGATGGCTGGGAGGAACAGTTTGATGGGTATGATAGACCACTGGAAACCCCAGGCGGGAATGCTGGAGGTAGTGGAGATGGAAATGTGCCACCTGGCGGTAGTACAGCAGGGGTGGGAGTGATCCAGGGGACTCTGACAATGACAGTTCCAACGATGATCATGCCGACTCTCACCCATATTTGACCTTCTTTCTCGGCGCTCGCAAGTATGATTGGAGTAACGAGAAGACAGGACGGTGAGACCGCTGGGCTAAGAAGCTATCACGGGAATTGCGGAGTAGATCGACCTCATGGCCATTCTCCAGACAGTGGCAGAAGAAGGCGGAAAAGCGCAGTAGCATTCAGGCATTAAAGGGAAAGGTCACCAAAATTGCCAGCCTCCTGACACTTGTAGAGGTTAAGTTCAAGTATTTTGCCCAGTGCAGGTTGACCGATATGGATGAGTTAGACCTTGTAATACCTCTTTTAGAAGACTGCGCCTGTGCATGGTATTTAGGGCTGCACTCCTACATCAATAAGGAGGCAGCCAAGCACATGCGAGTTCCTGTTAACAACAGTAACCTGTGGAGAATATGGAAAGGATTCTGGGAAGGGCAGGAGCGAAGTGTTGGTGGTAACCAAGCGGAATGAAACCGATCGCTTCTCGAGCAGTGAGACCTGGTTGTGAAGCCACACCACATTGACGAGTACCTAGACAAGATAATTGACTACATCTATAAGCTTAGCTATACAGACCCAGTGCAGGTATGAGATGAGGTATGGTCAGGCATTATCCAAGAGGTTCGAAATACATGGGTACCCAAGGAGCCCCATCCCACTGACTTGAATCACTACCTTGATCTTCTTTGGGAAGTTGGACATAGGCTGGAAGACAATCACTGGTTCAGTAACCACGTCATCCATCCTGTCCAAAGGTCGTAGACAACGGATAAGAAGGATGATAGGTTATTGACTTCAGAAGGGTTCAAAAGGAAGGAAAAAGGTTTGGGCAGACAGAACCACAGGCCTGCCAAACATAATAATTTCAATGCGGGGAAACAGGCAAAGCTGGTGACTTCTGAGTATGCAATGGCGCATAAGAAATCCTGTCAACTTTGACAAAACATCAGAGAAAGCACAACCAGTGCACCAAGTGTGGACAAACTGGTCACTTCTGGAGGAAGTGTACGGTGGCGTCCCCAGTCATTAGTTCGTCCAAAGATGCTCGTAGGTTGAAACAGTCCGCCCTAGTAAGCGAGCCCTTGGGTAGTGACAAGCAGCTAAAGCCCATCGAAGCGCCACCTACGGCTTCCTTGTCAAAGATACTTGAAGTCTGACAGGCATGATCTCAGATTATAGAGGTTGATATTAACGGCTCGGAATAGGTAAGAACCCATTCTGCTTTAGGTATATCATTACTAACCAGCATCCATAGACCCATGAGGCATGGATGGAAAGGAATCCCAGAAGTGGCTTCTGGGATGGGCAAGTACCCCTCTACCGCATGATTGAGCCTGGTACTGACTACACCCAGGGGGTGTAGGCAGATAGATGTTACGGGCCACACGTGGTGAAATAGGCTACCTTTCCTTTGTTGGGTTTCTGGTTATTTCCTTTGTTCTAGTTACATGTATTTTCTTTCAGGATTTCCTTAGCTGGAGGGGCAAGTTATTAGACTTTGTTTTGGTTGAGGCTGGGTGAGGTCTTACTGGAGGAGACGCTCGACATGGGGGAAGCAATGATGCTTCACTTGAAACCAGTCCAATGGGTAAACTCTACCCATCTTGGGGGAAATTGTTATGTTTAGTAGAAGCGGAACTGGTTCAGGCTGGACTTGATCAAATAAACAGTGTTATTTCTAACTTTACCTGAGCAAGGTTTAGTATCCGAAATCATGCTGGTGTGATAGTAAACACTCTAGGTATTGATAAAATGAATCCCATTCCCTCAATGTTTACTGACTGATTGTGGCTGCTGTTGTGTCGAAAGGCAAGGGACCAACAATTTATCAAACCAGGATGACTAAGTCCCTAAGACAAGTGAAGAGGCAGAAGGGTGACAACTTGCCTCGTCATACCAAGTCTATCCACCTGCGGGTGAAGTTAGACTGAAATATTGGAGCTAGACAGGCAAGCGGGGGAGCACTCCTGCTACTTGACAGTGGAGCTACTGGGCTGGTGATTAGTAGCAGATAGGTTTAGCAGACTCAGGCACCTTGTGTATGGCAAAGAGTACATGTATCAATAGGCGATGCAAGCGGTAATCACATTCCTTTGTCAGGTCCGCACTATACCAAATCACCGGAGATCAGAACAGGTGACCACCATGATGAGATGGGCTTTGAAGCCACGGATATGGCCAACTCCAAGGTGGATAGGGATCTATGTCTTGGTTGATAGACCATAACCCCGATATAGATTGGAAGACAGGATTACTAACCTGGTGTTCAGATTTCTGCAAGGCTAACCGCCTAATAGAGCAGGGGTGGTTAGTGTTCATGACCAATGAAGAATTACTAGCCAAAGCCCATAGTAATGTGCACCTGTTGGGAATTGTACAATCCTCAAATGAGGAAGATGCCGACATTACGGTTAAGCTGCTTCACTAGTATAAGGACTCTGGGGATATCTTCAGTCAAGAATGGATTGAGGCTTTGCCAGAGCACTCGAAGTATGACCACATGATCTAGTTGCAACCAGGGACTGAAACTGTGTTTGGGTCTATCTATCCGTTATCAGAAAAGCAGCTTAAGGTACTCTCCGAATATCCTAATAAAACACTGCAAATGGGAAGACTATGGTGATCTAGTTTCTTAGCAGCAGCCCCTATCTTCTTCCTGTCAAAACCCAACAGTACAATAAGATTGGTAATAGGTTACCGAGGGCGGAACAAAATCATGGTTAAGTGTAACTATCCTCAACCATTGATGAATGAGCTGCGAGATAGGTTACGAAAAGCTGTTGTATTCAGCAAGTTGGACTTGAAGAATGACTACTACCTTCTGAGGATGGCTAAAGATGAGGTATGGAAGACGGCTTTCCGGTACAGACATGGACTATATGAATACACAGTTATGCCATTTGGGTTATGTAATGCCCTAGCGACTTCCCCATGTACGATAAATGAGGTCTTCCAGGACCCCATAGATGAAGGAGTTATTGCATACATGAATAACAACCTGATTTACTCTGAAACTATGGATGAGTGTGTAGCGATAGTAAGACACATGATGGAGAAATTCCAGAAAGTCAGACTATTGCATAAGTATGAAGAAGTCTAGTTTCCATCAATGGGAAGTTGAATTCCGCGGATACAAGTTCCCTGACATGGGGATCTCTATGTTGTCAGAGAAGGGGCAAACGATCAGGCGTTCGGCACCCCCAATATGCGTCGTTGACATTCAAAGCTTTATCCGCTTTGCCAACTTCTATTATTGGTTTATAGAAGGTTTCAGCAAGATAGCGAAACCTGTGATGGACTTGACAAAGAAGGATATCCAATGGGAATGGACACCTGTGTGTGTGCAGGCCTTCAACTATTTCAAGAAGGTATTTACGTCCAAACGTATCCTAGCACACTTTGGCCCTGAACAGCCAACCCAGCTGGAAGCCGATGCTAGTAACCTTGTATTAGGAGCCATCCTCTCCCAGTTCTGTGAAGGTGAGAGATGGCATCCAGTAGCCTATCACTGTTAGGAGTTTCACGTAGCAGAGATTAATTATGATGTCCATGACAAGGAAATGACTACCATCGTGACGGTATTCGAGGAATGGGAACATCTGCTATGCTCAGTAACGGACCGGTTGGTGATCTATACCGATCATAGGAATTTGGAGTACTTTAATTGTACCAAGGTCCTCAACCATAGGCAGGACCACTGGGCTCCGTTCCTACAACCGTTTAACTTCAAGGTGGTTTACCGAGAAGGACAGTTGAATGAGAAGGCAGATCCATCGTTACGGCATAGGGACTACTACCCTGAGGAGGGGAGTGGTATTCCGCCACAGTCATTTTTTCGTTTAGGACAGGGGGGTGGGAACCAGGAATGGGACCTCTTGTGACCCCAGGTGTTGCAGCTTTCCCAATGATTTTGGCTCCAGTCTTCCTTTTTGGATCAACCGTGGGTAGCAATAAAATAGGACTAGGAATACTTAAGGATCCTGAAGCCAACGACTGCCGGTAACAAAGAGGTCCCCAATATTTCATGATGCGAAAGGGCTTACTCCTGTACAAGAACAGGTGGTACATTCCCAAGGGTCGGAATCTGAAGGAGCCAATCATGCAGGCTGAACATGACTTACGAATCGCGTGGCACTTTGGGACTTACAAGACCATTGGTAGGGTTAGGGCTAACTTCTATTGGCTTGAGATGGATGAGCACATCACAGACTATGTGCGAACATGTGATGCATACCAAAGAAATAAGTCCATCAAGCACAAGAGGTTTGGTCTGCTGGAACCTACTGGTGTTCCGATGCAGCCTTGGACAGCAATTTCAATGGACTTCATTGTCGCGCTGCCAGAGTCAGAAGGGTATACTAAGATCTGGGTTATTGTGGACAGAGTTTCAAAAATGGCATGCTTTATACCCCTGAGCACAGTGGTACCCATCAAGGGGCTTGCCTTGATATTCCTGAAAGAAGTCTGGCACCCAGAGGGACTCCAAGAGTCAATCATCACGGACCGCAATAGCCGATTCATAACCAAGTTCTGAATGAGTCTGATACACTTGTTACAAGTGAAACTAAATGTTTCGACTGTATTCCACCCGGAGACTGATAGGTAAACCAAGAGGGTTAATCAGATACTGGAGTAGTACTGGTGTAGCTACTGCTCCTACCCACAGGATGATTGGGTTTCGCTACTACCCCTTGTGGAATATGCACACAACATCTTGACATGGGAATCCACCAAGTTGTCACCATTTGAGATCAATTATGGGTTTAACCCATGGACAAACCGGTCAGGTATAGTGTCTGATAATCGACGGATACACCTTAGAAGTGAGCTCTTTGTTAAAGAATAGGAAGGAACCTGGCAAGAGGTTCGAGAAATGATTCAACGGGCACAGGAAAGGCAGTGGAAATGGCATTACCACAAAAGATTGCCATCACAGGATTATGGCACCTGGGCGGATATAGCCGGTAGGCAGGCAAAGAAATTGGACCTTGTGATGTTGAAGTGAAAGAACATAGATGTGGAGCATCTGATAAAGAAGCTGGACCACCAGATGTTTGGCCCTTTTGTGATCAAACGTCGGGTGGGGACTCGAGCCTACGAACCCCCACTGCCCACCAGGTGGAGAATCGACATGGCTTCCAATATCACATGGGATGAATCATATTGCGAGGATCCGGGATCGGGTAGTGTCAAGGAAGTCCCTACCACAGAACTCTTAGAGAATGAGCCAAGGTATGTTATCGCAGAGGTTGTGGACAGTCGATGGTATGGTGGAGTAAAGGCGAAGTTCCTCTCACGCTTTGTCCAGTACCTGGTTTCATAGGAAGGCTGTGGGGCTGAGGAGAACTCATAGGAGCCCTATGAGATGCTCGAAGGGACAGGCTTATAGGCCATTCTGGATTTCCACTAAAGATATCCATCCAAGTCCAGGGACCATAGGGTCTCGTGGGAATAAAGTCATGGAAATAAGAGATGATGCTAGCAGTCCAGAACAGACTGTAGAGAAGAGTGGAGTGATGTAACGACCTAGCATACATGAGCGATGGCAGTCAGAACCTCCACCTATACAGGTAGCCAGGAGGTGAACTGGTAGGAACCAGCAGGCAAGTAAGTACTTGACCTATAGAGACACGATGCCCCAGGCTCCGAGATGAACAGAACTAGCTGGTAGAGTACTTAGGTACCTGGCTACACCCTGGAGTGGTGTCAGTGTACTTAGGGACCTCTGAAGGGGCAGTTACTCAGCTAAGTAGGGTAACTGCAGAAAGGTCAGCAGTGTCTATCTCCCGTGACGGAATAGATAGGGTAATAGGCAAAAGCTATCTGTTCCTCCACACAAGGTTACCGTACTCTGAGGATCAGGTTACCCTGCCATGGGGCCCAGGTTACCCTGTTGAAAGCCCTGAGTTACCCTACCTGTCAATATGAAGTCCATCTGGGAGTTCAGGAAAAATGACTAGAATGTTTGGCATGCGAAGGCATGCATAATACTGGGATCTGGGGTTCTGGGAGATGCTATTGGGCGAGCCAGAGAGCTCCGAAAAAGCTGTAAATTGCAGACATTATTCCCGTCATACCCCTGCGGCCCTGCCTTGAGGCCCGGACATCATGGGCAAACGGTTGTGTAGCTGTACACAGTCTAGTAAAGAGGAATTATTACCGACCTGCTGGCAACACTGTATATGTCGCTGCGGTCCTGTTGACCGCAAGCCGTTCGTAGGCTATACAAGAAGGCATAGGGTGGAGGGTGGAGTACCTGCTCCAAGTTGTTCAGAGGAAAAGAGACCAAAACTGGCGGAGTTAACAGAGTTAACCATGGGGGTCCTGAAGGCAGTTCCGGGTGGTAGCGGTGCGACCAGGAGAGTTTTACACCTACCAAGCCCGAAAGTGTCACCAACGCTACAGGCTCCGCAAGGCAAGTACAGAGAAACTAAAAGCATGATTCCTACTACAGGTAAGGTGGATCCGAGGTAGTGGTCATGGGTAGCACCCATTGGAGTACTCCCGGACCACGGTATCCTGTGGAAGACACCGGCTGACCAAGAATCGTAAACAGTAGATAGGTAAACTCCTTGCGGTAGCTTGTGGGGTCATGTATAGATCAATGCATATGGGAAGAATGTCATAAACAGTCCCGCTCGTCCGGGGTCTTGACCGTTATCCACTGGCAAGACGCCGATGTGACGAGGTTTTCACTCCGGCGGGTAAAATGGAAATGCGCTGCCGAAACAATACCTGTATAAGGTGAATACCAACTACAGTGTGTCGACACATGCATATCTGAAGGGTGTGCCAGGAGATGTGTCAGACCATGCTCAGTGGAGGAGGGCGTGCCTGAATAGTTGGAGTAAACTGATGGGAGATTTACTGGCATAAGATAAAACCACTTGAAAAGTCTGTGTGAGAACTTTCCTACTCGAGTAGTCAATCGTCTCAAGACCTTAATTGAGTGAGACATCTGGCTTAATGATATTAAGTTTTAGTCTTTACTTTACTCTTACATCTGTGTGAACTTTTGACAATAAGTTTGAAGTTGCTCAGTGCGGTCACAACCTTGGGATCCCTCTTCCTAGGGGTGCCCCTATTACATATGTCCTTCTTCTCCATCCTACTTCACCCCATTCTCCTTTCCAATCTTCCTCTCTTTGCACCCATTATTCCAGTCTACCTACAGTCCTACTTACAATCTCTTTTCCACTATCTGGCACCTGTAGTACACTATCTGCTTATCTTCTCCCTTATTTCCCTCTCCCTCCTAGTATCCTGTACTCTGCATATACTTTACCTCCCTGAACTCCTTTATCAGAAGCACAATTCTTTCCTACAATTGTGCCCTCTTTTCTTTATTGTCAACACTGTGCATTAACCCTATCACTATCTTGGAGTCTGAAAAAACTTCCACCTTCTTGACTCCATTCCTTATTCCACAGTTTAGACACATGATAATTACTCTCATTTACTGCTTGTTAATATTCTAGCTGTTGTGCAGTACCAGATTATCTGCTGTCATCTTCCCCTCTCTATGGTATATTACCCATCCTGCCCCTCACTGTATTATACTCTACCCATCTTTTGAGAGATCCCTAAATATCCATGGTACCTCCCACCCTCTTTTCTTACCTCTGAACCCTTTAGCACTCTCCTTCTTGCTCCTTGGAATACTTACTTTCCAGTTTACTCTTCCCACTGTCTCGGAGCTTGTCCTTCTTCTTGTCCTTTCTCCTGTTCCTCACTTTTTTCTAATGTACCCAAACAATTGGAGCTGCTTTTTGTAACTACTCTCCAGTGTCCTCCTATATGTGCAGCTCCTAATACAGTCCGCCTTTAACTGTATTGGAACTACTCCTGTCTCAGTGTAGAGGATCTTGTTCAGCAACTCGCCCTGCACACTAAAAATTGTTTTCACCCCATTGTCGATCTTTACCTGAATCCTTTTTATATGTATCTGATCTCCTCCCAATTGCTACAACCTGGATAGCATCGTCAAGAGGTATACAGACTGCATTAGACTAGACACTGTCCATGCATCTATCTCAACTCTACTCTCATACCACTTCAAAAAAAACCACTTATACTTCAAATCACTTCTTTCCCACTATCTATCTATTAGTCTATATGGCTTGTCCATCTCTCTCCCTTCTGGAACCTGTACTGCACCACCCTAATCTCCCTAACTTCTTCAAGCTCTACTACCTCAATCTCAGGACCTTTTTCAATTTTCCTTCCTGAAACCTGTTCATTCCATCTTTGCATTGCTGAAGGTTATTCTTCTTCCTTTCACAACCTCTGTACGCCTCTCCAATATCTCATCCATCACTCTTGATATCTTGTCTTTACTGTTCCTTGCTACTATAATAACTCTACCATCCATATAGTTTGAAACCAGTCTGCTAAAAGTCAGACATATTAGAAACCTAGACTGTACCACATCTGCTATATAAACTGCAAACTGGAATAGCAACACCGGCAATTCCTGTAGGATATCTAGATCTAACAGGTCCTTTCTGCTAACCATTCTATTAAACTGGAAGCTTATACTCCTATAGCTCATCCACCTTCTGGTCTTTTTAATTAGCTTTACAGAGCAATCCTAGTATCCTGGAATACTCAAGAGCAACCTCCCATCCATCTTGTCAAATCCTGCTTCAATATCTATCAAGTGAATTACCCTCTTCTTCCTCTTATCAAACTTCAGAAATTCCTCTACTTGTCCTGTCTTATCCTGTATGGACCTCCTCTAGTACAATCTGTATTGTATGTTCTCTGGCTCCACTATCTTGTGTAGTTTATCAAGTATTACCCATTCAACAACCCTGGATATGCAGCTCAACTAGTGTATCATCCTCCAGCTCTTAGTAATATCTTTTGAACACAAAGCAGCAGAATAACATATCTGTTAAAATGAATGAGGGATGGGTCATAAAATGAAATGAAATGCCAAGCGCTTACTCATGATTGCACAATTAAACGGGCGGCAACTCTTCTCTTCTCTCTGCCCTCTTCTCTCTCAATATCAACTAACAGTAATGACAGGAGTAATATAACAAGAACTAGTCCTCCTATCCTTCCACACAGGTGGGTGTTCCACTCTCTTGCAAACTCCAAAGCTAATGAAGGAAAGACGATATCCCACTGCATACTCTCTGGGCATCCAACTTTCTGGCCTTTCTGATGGCCTTTCCACCTTTCCCTACATCCCCATATTCCTACATCTGAAATGCTTTCCTGAAAAGCCAAACATTGCCTGAAGGCAAATAAAACGTGCCTGAAGGCTAACCATGCCCGAATATACTCAGAGCCAAAATGCGCTCCCAGACACGATGCGAACAATGAACCCTTGTGCCAGCATGCTGAGCAGTATCTCACAATTTTCAACACTCCTACTCTGCAAGCCATGCTTGGTCTATAGACAAAAAAAAGGTGAAAAATAAAAACTTCAATTCTGAACTATTCCATGCTCTTTTTGTGCTCTCTGTGACTGTGCTTTTTGCAATACTGCTAATAATATTAGATTTATAAGTCCTCCTACTTCCACCATACTACAGCTCCCCAGTACTGCTCTCCCCATACCGCTCCTCTCACTTGGTCCTCCCACTCAACACAAACCCATCTCGGCCTGGAACTGCTTTATGATCTCCTGGAGCAGATTTTTAGTCAAGCAGTTGGCATCTATATCACTGGCATGGAGGTACTGCAGCTCTATTTCACTGGCAGTAACCTTTTCTTGGATATAATGCTGGTGAATAGCGATATGTTTGGTACAGTCATGGAACTTGGAGTTGTATGCAAGTGCAATGGCACCCTGGTTACCAACATATATCTTGGTGGGTTGGAGACTGGTATCTGGGGTATTTCCTCTAAGGCCCAAGTTATTGCTTTGCAACTCAGCAATGAATCGGGATACCCCAATAGCCTCTTTTGCAGCTTGAGTGAGAGCCATATATTTATCTTCAGTGGATAATAGTGCAACAGTTTTTTGCTACTTGCTTGACCATGAGACTGCTGATTGTATAGGTTCCTTCCTGGATGACTTCTTTTCAGTTAGGACAAATATATACCCTCCAGTATTTTTGCAAGTATCCAAATTGCAAGTCCAGTCAGCATCACTATAGAGGATTGCGTATAAGTCTTGGGTGCAAAAGGGACTGAGTCTTAATCCAAGACTAGCACTTTTGCTGATATAGTGGAGTAGGTCTTTAGTGGCTACCATATGACTGGTTGTTGGTGCATTGTTCAACCTGCTTAGCGCTTCTACTATATATGCAATATCTGGCTGGGTATACAGTATGAGGTATATTATTCTACTGATTATGCTCCGGTACTCTGCTTCATCCACCTTACTTTCTGGCTTGGCAGTACTTGTGGTATCTTGCAACTTGGTTCCTGGGTTTAGTGGAGTGGATACAGGGTCTGCACTAGTGAGATCAAAGCGCTTGAGGATTTTCTCGACATAGGCAGATTAGCGGAGGGTGATCTGACCTGGTTTGCGAACAATTTCGATACAGAGAAAGTAGTAAGCCTTCCCCAAATCCCTGACTGGAAACTGTTTTGCAAGCTGACTTTTAACTTTGTCTACTATTTCCCTTGGTCTAATCCACAGAACATTATCCACCCAAATCAGTGACCAGTAATGGTTATCACTATCCTCTTTCAAATATACTGCATGGTCCTCCTCAGTTCTCCTAAACCCCTATGGACAAACAAAGTGCTTGTCCTACTCTTGATTCCAAATCCTCCTAGGCTGCTTCAATCGATATAGCCCTTTCAGCAATTTGCAGGCCTTTCTACTAGTAGCACTACCTGAACTTCGCTTTCCCATACCCAGACCTTCCAGGATATCCATATATATCTCCTCCTCCAACCTTTCTAACCGGTATGCGGTCTTGATATTGGTCTGATCAATCTTATAACCCCAGGCAGTAGCAAGGCTGAGGATTATTTGCAGAGATGTAAGTTTGACTACCAGGGCAAAGGTCTTGAGGTAATTAATTCCATAGCACTGAGTGAATTCTTTTGCCACTAGATGGGCCTTGTACCTTACTACTTCTTCTCCAGCTCCTCACTTCAACCTAAACACCCATCTCCACTTCACCGGTACTCAATCTTTTGGCAAATCAACAATCTCCCTGGTCTGGTAATTGGTAATTAATTTCACCTCTTTGACTACTGCAGCATTCCATTCTGGTGCCATGGGTGAGTTGAGTGCTTTGGTATAGCCAAGGGGTTCATCTAGGTCTAGTCATTGGGTAGCAAGGATGGCTTCATGGTGGAATTGGGCAGAGGTAAACTTTCCCACATTTTCTCACCAAGATCTGGACGATGCAAGGGTTGGGGTGGCAGGACCATTGTAGAGTCTGGGAATTTTTGATCATTCTTATGAATATGTGGTTCCAGGTGGTAGCTCTGTTGCTTCAACCTCTGGTTCTTCTTTAGGGGCTTCCGACAGCGCTTCTGGCGGAGCTTCCTCCTTTCCTGGATCCTGTATACCAGTTAATATTGCAAGTTCCTGATCTTCTGCTTCTGATTCTGCGCTATACTTAAGTACTTCTCTAACCTCTGTTATTGCTTTTTCTACTGCTCAGGCCTTCTCAGTATCTTGAATAACTCTTATATTCCATACAACTTGAACTTTTCTTCCAACCAGAACTCACTACTGGTTTGTCCCTTCATATCCAACTACTTGGCACTCCTCTCCCTTCTTCTCCCACTTGCTTCACTTGGCTTTTAGTATGTGATTGAAGGCTCCGGTACTGAAAGGAATAAGATAGGACAGATTAGAGTATTGGCTAGTCCATAGCAGGTAAGGGGTAGAGGTTTTGCTACTGGTTGGACTTTGGTTTTTCAGGTATACGGCGGTGTGAATAGCTTCAGCCCATAGCTCATCATACAATTCGCTATCAAAGATCATTGCCTTAGCTTGACCTATAAGGGTCCGATTTGCCCTCTTACTAACTCCGTTCTATTCTGGTGGTCACAGCAGTTTGCTTGTTTGCAATCCGACACTCTCAAATATACTTAGCAAACTGGTGACTGGTATACTCTCCACCATTATCACTCCCCAAAGCCTTAATCTCTACGCCATGATAATTCTCAACCAGTGCCTAGTATTTCTTAAATTTAGAGAATGTCTTAGGCTTCTGATAAACAGTGTAGACCACAGTGTTTCTGGTATGGTCATTGATAAATAAAAAGAAGTAGCGATTTCCTCCAAGTGAGACAGTTTTCATAGGTCCGGCAATATCAGTATCAACGAGTTCAAGTGGAGCCTTTGTGGTGTGCATTATGGGTAAATGATTTGGAGTATGAGTTTGTTTTGCTGAAATACAACTAACACATATAGAATTAGTGTAACTTCTATCAATAGGCATTTTTGAATGACTATGGGCTAGTCACTTAACATTATCAAAGCTGATATGTCCAAGGCGGCGATGCCAGTCAATAAGAGTTCCATGCTTGACAGTTGATATGACTGGCTTTGCGATTGCTACGGCTGGCTTGACTTCAACTTGTGTGATTCTGGACTCTATTTGGAGGATGTAGACATTTGCCCCATGTCTGGCAATACCGAATAGCTTTTTCCTATATGAAATACTAATAGTATTTCCAGCAAAGCTAACCACTCCGCCAGCTGCCTGAATACAGCGGACAGATACCAGACCACTACTACCTATCTCTGAAACATACAAAACTCTCTTCAATATCACTGGATTTTTAACACCCTCAATACCAAGACTCAATAGCACATCCCCCTCTCCCTTAGCCTGCATGGTAGCTCTATTTGCAATATGGATCAAGTTATGAATAGGGGTCGTGGTTTGGAAATGGGCCCAATCTTAGGTCATATGGTGAGAGGCACCGGAATCTAACAACTATTTTGACGGTAACACTTTGACTGATTTTTCATCCATTGGAGTCCATGCTTAGGGTGATCTCCCACTCTCTACACTGGCTCTATTAGCACTCTGTGCACTAGAAATTCCTTCTCGGGCACATCCTCTTTTCTGTTCAAATCTTCTATTCCCTGTAGTTTGCTGCATTTCCAGACATCTATTTGACCAGTGGCCTTTCTCCTTGCAGAAGAAATAACTGTCTTTACCAACACACTGCTCTTTACCCTTCTCCTTACCTAACCCACCTCTTGCACCTGTCCTCCAGCCAGCATAGAAAGCATTTATGGCCTCCAGCTCATTACCAGTATCCTTAGTCAACTACTGGTACTCTAGCATCAGGTGGTTGTATATGACATCGTACTTGGTCTCATCATAATCACTATTATTGCAGAGAGAGCTACACAAAGGGTGGTAGGATGAGGGCAACCTCGATAGCAGAAGGTACTTCTTACCCTTTTGATCTTGGGCTTCACGGGTAGCAGATAACTGATAGAACAGTTTTGCGAGACTGGAAATATAGTCGACAAGGTTATCATTACAATACTCTACCTTAGACAACTTCTCATGCAGGAACCAGATCCTACACTAATCCTTCCCAGCATAGCGCTTTCCCAGCTTCTTCCACATGTCTTCAGAGTCTCACTCTTCCGCATACAGCTTATGATGCGCACTATCCAGCAGCCTGCCCAGGATACCCTGGGCCTTGGATGCCTTGTGCTGCCACAGCATGTGGGCATCACCGGTCTCCTCAGGACATTCAGTCTTACCGGAGACAATTGGCCAATACCGCTTCTCAGCTACAATGCCAACCATAGCGAGTCTCCATTCCTGATACCTGCCTACTTTGGATAGTGGCTTGATGCCAAGCCATGCGAGGATATTCACCTCCAGGCCAGTTTTTGACATCACGAGCATAACGAGCAAGGAAGATTCTGCGTAATACAGTACAGTGATCGAACGGGATGAGCATATTGGGATCGAATAGCCCAAATGGTATTGTCCACATAGCCGTTTCACAACATAGCGTCTAGCTGGGCTCACAACCTTTTGAACACAGAGCAGGCGGAATGCCATAGTCGTTGAAACGAATGAGTGGCAGGCCGTGAAACGAAACGAAATGCGCAGTACTTACTCATGACCACCCAACCAAAGGGGTGAAAACTCTTCTCTTCTCTCCGCTCTCTTCTGTCTCAACATCAACTAATGGTAATGACAGGAGTAATATAACAACAACAAGTTCTCCTGTCCTTGTATACAGGCGTGTATCCCACTTCCTTGCAAACTTCGAAGCTAACAAAGGAAAGACAAACTCCCACTGCTCATGCTCCGGGCATCCAACTTTCCGGCCTTCCGGCCTTTCCATACGTCCGCTCATTCCTCCATCTGAAATTCTTTCCTGAAAAGCTAAACGTTGCCCGAAGGCAAAGAAAACCTGCCTGAAGCCTAACCGTGCCTGGATATGCCCGGAGCCAAAACGTGCTCCCAGAAAGGATCTGAACAACAAACCCTTCTACGAGCATGCTGTGCAGCATCTCACGATTTCCAACAATATTATATCTTAGCTTGTCTGTCTTGACTATCATTACTGTTTTGGCTTCATGCCACTCCTTGTACTCTTGTCCTACCTCCCACTCTAGTACCTTCCTCAATGTTCCTTTGTTCTTCCTTCTCCTAAACCTTATAAATAGATAGAACACTCTCTCTATTCCTGGAGCTGTATTTCTCAGCAAACATCTGATGGCCCTCTCGATCTCTTTGCCATTTTCCTTCATATCTATCTTGTCTGCTATGTAGACTGATTGTTCAACTGTCCTTCATTGTCCACCTAGTATATCATTTATCTCACTTTGGCTTGTAACTGAATTCTCTCCACTATCTTTTATAGCTAGAATATATCTCTTTATCTCTAATGAGCTCACTGCCTTAAATGCTTGCAGATCTTTTATCGACTCGATGGCTGTTTTTCATTTTCTTATACTTCTTCTGAATAACCACTCCTCTTATCACCCTTCTTATCAGGTTCCACTCCACACTATTCTCTTTCTTCCGGCTTCTTTTAAGATCCCTTGCTATTTTCCTGACCCCTTTGTCTTTCTATTCGCATTTTCCTCCCCCTTTACTTTTCTTCTTCTGTTCCTACTTTCCAATCTCCTCCTCAATCCTCTTCCGTATCTCCCCTTCTGTCTCCCCTTCTTTTTCTTCTAGTATCTTCTTTGTCTTCTCAAAGACTATCTTCTTCTAGTCTATCCTTCCTGACACCCTATTCTCTACTAGAACCTTTCTCAACTTATTATTCTGAGCTCCATGTTTCAGGACTTCCTTCTTGCTTAGTCTTGTCCTTGGAGGTCTTGAATCTTTCCTCTACCTTGTGAGATCAATAACTAATTTATCTCTCCAGGTCAGTTGGTCTGGCTCATGTACCTCTAGGTTCTTGGCCTACCATTCTACCTCTTTCTCATATTCGTTCTTGACATTGTCCCCCTTCTCTAGAACTCTACCTCAGGTTCCTAGAATTTCTGTTCCCCACTATCACCTCACCCCTTCTCCAATCTCTAGCTAGCTCTTCATTTCCTCTTTCCTCCTATTTGAACTCAAGTATACTGCC
This sequence comes from Tuber magnatum, assembly GCA_003182015.1. Classification (NCBI taxonomy): domain Eukaryota; kingdom Fungi; phylum Ascomycota; class Pezizomycetes; order Pezizales; family Tuberaceae; genus Tuber; species Tuber magnatum. Next base: position 1,397,118 of record PYWC01000038.1, read on the forward strand.
TCTATCTCTTTCTCCTCTCTACCCCTATCTCTTTATCCCATTGTTACCTCTTTCTCTATATGTTCTACAACTTTTATACTGCTAACTACCTACTTCTTTGCAAATACCTCCACCCCACTTCCTGCCTTTTATGACAACTATACAAATACATTCTCCCATTTCTCTTAGCTGCTATATCTACAACACATACAACATCTGCCTATTTATATATATCCAATACCAAACTTCTATTCTCTACCCTGCCATCTATATTTATTCTACATATTGTAATATCTATTAAACTATAGGTGTTATATCTTTTTCTTCTGTACTGGGTTCACTACCAGGAATCTGTACTATATCTTCCCTCTTTAGACCTAACTTTATCTCCTATTTGCTGTCTTCTCCCCACCCTTTAACCATATCCTGTGCTATTGGGATAATTCCTCAAAACCTATTCACTTTTCTCCTTTCTTAGTTCCCCACCTAGTCTACCACTCTGGTTACAAATATATTGTCTTTGTACATTGCAAAATGTATTCTATAGCTTACGATTCTACTTTCTCTGATTAGTACTCCACATCCCTGCTACCTGGTATAGTACATAGTCTCATCATACCAGTAGCATTGTCTCCTGGCATGTGTGCACTTCTTTTCCACATATTCTGATATGCAAATGCAGTTTTCTGATAACTGATTATCTCAGTACAAGTGGTACTTCATAGGTGGCTTGCATTCTCCACTCCAGTGTCCAACTGTAATGTAGTTATCGTATACCATTACTAGACCATTCTCCCTCTACACTCTAACTTCTCTCCTCTTCCTCTCAACATACAAAAATCAATCACACCTTCCCAAAGCTCTTTCACCTCTCTGTGTTCTTTCAATCTTAGGATCAGTCCTGCCTTACTAATACTTCTTCCTTTCATTTTATTGCCAACCTCTGCACCCTGCTTGATCTCTTATGTATGTGGATCTACTTGTTGCTCTTTTCAATGTTTGTGCCATCTTGTCAGCGACCCTCTTCGTTCTCCATATCTCTCATTTCAACTGTTTTCCTTATAGCAATAACCTCTTTACAAATACTGTAACCTTGAGCATACCCAGAATGAACTGGAAGTCCCCTGGATCCACATTCTTCATACAGATCTGGATATCCACCCTACTCTTAATCACCTCCATGACCCTCTTATCGCTGAAGGTTATCTCTATATCATATCACCAGTTTGGCCTTACCATTGCATGGTTTGCCTCCTTTTTATTCTTTCTCAAGACTTTATTCATTACTGTCCTGATACTCTCTTCTATGTAAAATAATGACAGTTTCCTTTTTCACTCTCTTCTCCAGAAAACTCTATTTGAGGTGTTTCTCTTCCTCTTCAAGATTGGTCTACTCCTTTTCTTTTTGAATAACAGCCTCAGGCTCTTTCTTCCTCTGTACCATCTGAAAGTTGCTATCTTTCTTCCCTTCTGAGGCCACTTGGGCTAAGAAGTCCAGCCCACCACTGGTGTACATGGGGACTTCTAGAGCCACTTCCATCCATTTCATCTCAGCCTATACACTAGACACTGATATGGGAACTGCCAGAATTACTGTCTTCTCTGTACTCTGCTTTCAAGAAATGCTAGAGTAAGTATCTGTTCTATCCACACCAAGGTTCTACCCCACTTCAACTCTTTTTCACTTACCCTTCCTTGAGTTACAAATTGCAATGCATGCAACCATTCTCTTTGATCTTTTCCACTCTGTTCGTCAGAGTGTTATTCCTCTCCCTCTCTTGTGCAAATAGCATCTTCTGTCTCTCTAGTCTCTCCCTCTTATTTATTTCTTTCACATACTTCTCTTCAGCTCCCAAACAATCCACTATTATCTCAATTATCTTCTAACCTTCTGCACCGATCTCTAATGCCTTATTGGTAGATTGGCCTACCATATACGATACTATCTCCGCTAGCATTGCCTGTTGACTATGTCCTTTCTCCTTACTCTCTGTGACTTTTCCTTCCTTTGCCTTTGGCTTTATCTTGATTCCTGTATCTCTTACTTTGTCCTTCATCTATACAGCTTGCTTGCTATTTCCCAATCCACTTACTTCTATATTCTTCTCTGCACCGAAGTTCATTGGGGTATCTCCCTCCTCCTTTTTCTCCTTGGACTAACATGTTGTTCTCATTACTCAGTCTACCTTCTTAGAAGTTCTTATACATCTTCTGCTTCTCTTCAGACAGGCTTTCCTAGTCTAAGCTTATCTATATTACTGGACTACTTGCTTGTATTTCTATAGTAATGTAGCTTTCATCTCCTCTCTCAGTATCCTGAAATAGCTCATAAACACTATTTTTCGCATCCCCTTTTGTAATAACCTGGCATACATGGGCTATGGCAGCCAGAACCTCCACCTATACAGGTAGCCAGGAGGCAAACCGGTAGGAAGCGGCAGGAAAGTAAGCAGTTGACCTATGGGAACCTGATGTCCCAGGCTCCAAGATGAACAGAACTAGCTAGCAGAGTACTTAGGTACCTGGCCACACCCTGGAGTGGTGTCAGTATACTTAGAGACCTCTGAAGGGGCAGTTACGGAGCTAAGCGGGGTAACCAGAGAAAGGTCAGAAGTGTCTATCTCCAGTGACGCAATAGAGAGGGTAACAAGGAAAAGTCATCTTGTCTACTGGACAAGGTTACCCTACCCTCAGGATCAGGTTACCCTGCCTTGGGGCTCCGGTTACCCAATCTAAAGTTCCGAGTTACCCTACCTTTCAATACGAAGTCCCTCTGGGAGTTCGGAAGAAATGACTGGAATGTTTATCATGCAACGCCATGTACAATAATGGAATCTGATGTTCTGGGAGATGCGATTGGGCGAGCTACGCAGCTCTAAAGAAGCTGTAAATTCGAGATATTATTCATATCATACCTCTCTGGCCCTGCCTTGAGACCCAGACATCATGGGCGAACGGTTGTGTACTGGTGTGTAGTCTAGCAAAGAGAAATCTTTGGAGACCTTCTTGCAACACCATATACGTCGCTGAAGTTGGGTCCACCATAGGCTGTTCCCAGGATATAGGAGGGGGTACAGGGTGGAAGGTGGAATACCTCCTCCAAGTTGTTCGGAGTAAAATGGACCAAAACTGACTTAGTGAATAGGAGTTAACTGTGGGGGTCCCGAAGGTAGTCCAAGGTGGTACTGGGGCGACTGCGAGAGTTTTAGATGTACCAAGCCCGAAAGTGTCCCGAATGCCATAGGCTCGCTAAGGGAAGTACAGCGACACTAAAAGCAGGTCTCTTACTACCGGTAAGGGGGATCCGAGGTAGCGGTCATGGGTAGCACCCTTGGAGTACTTCCAGACCGCTGTATCCAGCGGAAGACACCGGAAGACTGGGAATCGTAGATAGTGGATAGATAAAACACTCACGGTAGCTTCCGGGGTCATGTAGGGATTAATGAGTATGGGAGGGGTATCATAGAGAGTCCCGTTCATCAGGTGTCTTGACCGTTAGGTACGGGAATGATGGAGATGTAAAGACGTTTTCACTCCGGCGGGCAAAATGGAAATGTGCCCCAGAAACGATACCTGCGTAAGGTGAAGGCCAACTAGAGTGTGTCGACGCATGCATACCCGCAGGGTGTGCCAGGAGATGTGTCGGACCACCCTGGGCGAAGAAGGCTGTGCTTGAATTCTTGGAGTCAACTGATGGGGAGTTTCTGGCATAAGATAAAACTACTTGAATGTCTATACAAGAACTCTTCTACTCCAACCATCAATCTTCTCGAGACCTTAATTGAGTGAAGCATCAGGCTTAACAATATTAAGTTTTACCGTTTACTTTACTCTTACATCTTTGTGAACTTTTGGCTATAAGTTTGCAGTTGTTCAGCACAGTCACAACCTTGGGATCCATCTTGCTAGGGGTACCCCTGTTACACCTTTGCCTATAAAATAAATTCTAATCCCTCTTGTGGTACCCTCTTCACACCTTCTACTGCATTCCTCTTAGTCCATCATCATCTTTACTATTATCTTCATCTCACTTATGATCTTCGGATCTTCTTTCATCAACTATTACTCCATCTCCTCATTTGTCCACTTCTCCTTATCAGTCCTGCACCCCTTTCTGTAAACTATTTCTGTCTTTACTCCCTTATTCTAACCCCAAGTGGTGGTGACCAGCACCCTTTGAAGCAGCTTCTTGGCTTTATTGATCCCTTCTATCTCCTAAACTAGTTCCAATCTAATATACCAGAACTACTATATCTCAGCAGTAGATACCTCCCCTGGAAGTTATCAAATGCCCCCAGAATCAGGCTTAGAAGTTCAAATAAACAAAACCTTGAAACATTTTCACCCAGTTGTAGCCATTCACAACTGATGTGGTAAAATGTGATTGGTTGAAATAAAGGTATTCGAAGGGGTGGAAACCTTGGCATGGTTATTCAACTTGGCGGATATGATGAGGTCCAAGTCCTTCTTACTCGTAATTTACTCGTAGAAATTTCGGCATTCCCAAAGGAACTCTATCGCCAGTCTTTACTCCTTCCAAGCACTTGATACTGTGAGGGACTCGTCAGGTAAGGCGTCGAGCGGGGCACTGTTTTTGATAAACACAGGAGCTACCGTACTCGAGTACCGGTATTATGATACGAGAAAAGATCCCGCGTAAACCCACCCCACTGTCAATCCCAAAGTTGTCCGGAAATCCGCGCGCCAAGAAACCCAAAGCCACCCCCAGATCCGTGAGTCTTCCCATGGGCGGAGAAAATGGTGGGACGACGCCACTCTCCACGAAAAAAACACGGCTTCACGGGGTAGTCAGCGACCGCGCAAAACATTCAAAATTCAGGACACGGCATACGGTAGATGGCTTCAGTCACCTCTGGGAATCCCGTGCAAAAATTTTAAAAGCTTCTGGTCGAACGAGTCCCGCATTACAACCGAAAGAATTGAAATTCCCTCGGCAACAGCGCCCGCTAACCGCCATCCTTCGGTAATTTATGCACCGGTATGCCAACAAGCCGAGTTTCGAGCTGCAGCTCCAATCGAGTCCGTATCTTATCCCCAAACCGCGAAGAGAGGGCAATAGGACCGGCGAACGAGATCATTTTCGTCCCAATACCAAACAAGCCCTGCGAGGATAGGGTGCGCCATATTTTGGAGTGTGCAACCAACCTATCCCACCATTTTCTTCATTCTTGTCTTGGCGGCTCGATTCCCGGATACTTTTGAGATTGGCGAGTAGTCAAATGGTGGATCAATACCAACTTTTACGTTCCCCGGGCGTGGTCTGCGCATCTTGGTCGCAATATGTCCCGTGGCCGCTTCCGTGCCCGGCAGCACGGCACTGGTAAACCCCATGTGGATCATAAGTTACTTGTGCTCTGTGTCCTCGGGATTCTTGGCCGTATCTAAATAAGGATTATGGGCCGTTTATTTGGTCCACCGCTCACGGGGGAAATTTGGAAGGAGCGAGCCTTGACTTGAAACTCTGCCATGATACTTTAACTGTGGCGTAAATTTTGATTTCGAGCTCACTCGCCCCAGATCTTATTGCCTCTTCCCCCGATAACACGGATCTCGGCGAATCTTTTTCTTTTTCCTCGCTAGTCGGGGTGTGTATGATTCGCTGACTAACATTCGCTGACTAACTCTCCTCAATGACTATGGTTCCCCTGTAGACTATGCGTTGATTCCCCGGAATGGGTACCCGTGTTGAGATCGGTGCTAGGGATTGGTCTGTTGCGGTCTCGCAGAAGAAATGAGTCTTGGCTATTTCACATTCACCAGTTCAAAGCGGTGTGTTAGTCATATTCTATCACTCGATTGCTTTGTCAGGCCCGGAGTTTGATTGTAGGGAACGGGTACGATACGAGGTTCGGCGTACTCAGGGCGCTTGACTTCGAAGTGCGCAATTCCCTGAAGGAGACTATCACAGGTCATGGATATGGTGTCACAGCACCCTTCTGCTAAAAAACTCGCCAATGTGTTGGCGCCCTACGACTGCATTCAATAGCCTTCTAACCTAAATCCTTCCTCATTCGAAGCGGGCCTGTCCTACTCTTGGGCGTCGGGAAAAAGAGAGGGAATCCAAATTACACTTGTATGATAATTCCGAACACTCGAAATTTGTCTTCGGGTCTGATCGCTACCGCCGAAAATTGCTCAGGATAAAAAGAAAAGGGACGCCACCGCCACAACAATCCCTGGCGAGCTCTGCGATCTGCGCGTTGGTCTGTTCGCTGATTCTCCAAGATTATCAGGTGGAGGAATCGATATCATAGACAAGACTGGGGCCGAGAATATGCGGTCCGGGGCACCTTGGTTTCGCATTGCTGCGGGGTGGGATCGCGGGCCGGTTGCTGGGTCCGGGCTTAAGGAACCAAGTCCAAAAACATGAAAGTCCAGGCTTTGGATCCTAGGCCTATGACACAGGCGTGCCAAACAGGGCATGAGTGTTTATAGTTTACATTCGACAGTATAGATTATAGAAGAGGGTCTATTTTCTGGGGGGTGTAGAATATAACTTCACCTACGTTGTGTTTAATTTATGTCCGATTGTACGTTCCTTGCAGAGCTACATTTACTTTATCATCTGGGAAGAGATATATTATTAATATCACAGGCTACTGAGCCCTAATTTTTTGTTTTTTTCCTCACTCATAATGGTATCATATTTACCCTTACAATTGCTGAAAGAAAAGAGGGGGAAAAGGGAGAATTTAGTGAAATTTAGATTAGCCATCGCTTGAAAAATGCACGGGGGTGAATCTCTAAGTCAGTGCTTAGAACTATACCAGCAGAAAAGTTATTTATTTCAACTGTGATATCCTATGTGGGATCTAACTCTCTAGCATGGCCGTATCCGGAATGCGATGTTAGGGGCAATTAAATTAAGCTATCCCCGCCTGTGCGATTTGGGAACTTTCCTCTAGGACGGACCGACACCATTGGGGGCACTTGCTTCTTGAAGGATCTCCGAAGGACCAGGAACAAGGCGTTATTTGACTAAATGGCTCGGACCAGCTACAAGTGAACAGAACACCACCCGACCCCTCGGGGTCTGGAGGATTCTAGGCTGAATGTGCTCTACTAGACTGGTATCATAGTTCTCTTCGCAGTGCGCTCCTTGCGATCTGCTTACGTATTATCATGACCATCTCTCATAGACCCTGAAGTGAACAAACTTCAAAGCAGCGGCCCCCTAGCATATTCAGTTGCACAATTCGCGTCGACTCGCCTCATTTCGGAAAACTAGGATAGAGTTTGATGGACTACTTTTCTTAATAAAAGTTTTCCATTCCAGGTTTCCGTACTATGATACGTCAACGGCTACTCTATCATTTGGCTGCTGCGCACCGCCATAGCGTACGCCGCCCAAACCTCAAATCGTCAACTCCCGATCCTTGCCTACGGCTTTCACATCCACCCGAAACACGCCAACCTACACATAAACCTCCCCCTACGCACACACCCCAGGGGGGCAAAAGAGACCCGCAGGGCAAACGAAGGTAAAGGCGAACAAGACAAATCCCTCCGAAATCCTGATCAACCGAGCCCCCCAAAATCCGCCACTGTCAAACATAAGTCCCCAAAACAAAAACTCTGAGATGCCCTCCTGAATCCCCCGCCCTAGCCATCGAATTATCTCCCCCTCCGTCCCGGCAATTATCCTCCCTAAGCCACCCCGTTCCATCCTCACTATCTACCCTTGCTAGTCCTGCGCGGTTACTGCCAGTTGGAACTGCCGCGTGCAGGGGGATCTACCCATATTCGGCAATACCTGGGACGATAACTGGACGCTTTACTATGGAGGGTAGTCTGTATTGTTAATCATGGTTTCGGAGGTAAATAGAAACCCCTGATGAAGCTCACCGTGAGGACGCCGTGTCAGTGTCCGATTGTCCGGACAGCCAGCATGGGGCTTGTGCAACAAGAGGTAAAAGCTTTTCGGTCAGGTTGTTGTACCCTGATGGAAGGTGAGTTCTGGAAGTTTTATGCACCACACCTACCGTATAATCTCGCCTAATTTACCATCTCCGTCAGACCTCCAAAAGTCCGTGCTGGAGATAGAAACCTCTGTGAAGGATGAGCGTTTCCCTCACACGCTAAGTCGGGGCGTGCTGGTTGTGTTGGATCCCGTTAATTTGTTTTTGTGTTTACGTGCACTGGAAGATAGTATCCCGAGGGGTTTGTATCTTGACCTTTTTTCTTCTTATCATCGGTTTTTAGTTTTACATTTGCGGGCGACTGGACACCCTTATATACATAGACGACTAATTTGGTTTCTCTTCTGGTCCTTCCTTTGTCCCGTCTTATAGTCACTTCCCCTTGTGACTAAACAACCCCTCTCTCTTCCCCCCACTTCACTTTACACTACCCCTCGCTACCCCTCACTACCGAGACTCCTAACCCGTCTTTTCCAAACCATATTCCCCTTCATCTCACACAACCTTTCTGCGAGAAAATGAGCAACTGGAGAGACTTGAACAATTGAATCGTGCATTATGGGGTTAGACTTTGCTCCTTCGGTATTGTCGGAAAATTTTTGTTTTTTCTTCTGTCTCAGAAGGGGAGAAGGGGCTGTGTTTTTGTTCTTCCACCCCTCCTGTTTCCCGAGAAGTGGATTTTGGGCTGCGTGGCGTTCTGTTCGTTTATTCAAGTTCTTAAGGTGTTGGACATTCCCCTGTAGGTGGTTCAGGGATCTTCTATCTTGTTTACGGGGCCGGTGCTAACAAAAGAGATGGGTTAGCTCGGGAAGTCATGTCAATTGTGGTAGTAAAGTGGTGTTGTGTAACAATATCGAGCGAGTGACTGCCGGTGATTAACAATATTTAACTAATTTTTACAATTCTCGTGACCCGTCAAAATTATGCCTATCGTGGGTTGATGCCGCAACTCCCTCTGAGAATGTGGTGGCGGTGGATTGGATGAGGTGATAAGGTTTTTCTGGAGGGAGCGGCAATATATAGGCATTAGAGATCAAGATTAGTTGCCCTGAATTTCGCCGGTGTTATTCCGTGAGACCCAAGACTTGAAAATATTTTTTTTTTTGGAGGTGTGGGAAACTACCATAACCTGGCCATTTGGGGATCTAGTTTTGATTTCCTACTCATTATGACTACATGTCATTGTTGGATATCGTGGTGTTCTTGCCCCCCAAACTCTCCAGTTTCTAGTTTTTGCAGTCATCTCGTCGTTGTTACAGCAAATATGGACGATCACTCTTCCGGTTGGTGTGGACACAACAGAGCACCGTATTGTCTTGAGTTGCTACTTGGATGGATGACACGACCAAAGTTTTCACCTGGTTCGTGTGCTTTCTCATTCCCTAGTGATGGAGAATTATTTGCAAGAGGTTCTCATCACGAAGTGGCTGTGTTCCCCCTCCTCCGATCAAATCTCTCAAGAGCCGTCGGCGAACTAGGGGACAAGGTTGGCCGTGCCACCGGTCCAAGTGATACGGGCTTTCGCCAAGATGGGGCGTCGTTTGGGGCTGTATGCTGCCGGGGCATCTGAAACCGAGTCTACAGATTACCGAGGCCTTAAGTATGATACTCGGAATATTTGTGGCGCAACGATCACTCCCCATCAGCCATCAATCCTTATCGATGGTACCGTCGATAAGTGAAAAGTAGCGCTACTTCTTGTGGCAAAAATGGTAAGAATTTAATTGAGCAAGATATCAAAATAAAATTAACACAGTAGGAACGGGAGGGAGGAATATGTAGGGTGGTTGTTGGGGTACCGGAATTGTATTGTGTAGTGGTGGGGTAACCGAGATAGGATGGTTGATGGAGTGCGGTCACCGTCGCGCACTCGCTTTGGTTGCTTAGTTCGTGTTGTCTGGAATGTACTACACATACTAAGTGACTGGTAGATTTCATTCCCGGGTCAGGAATGAACTTGAAGCTACGGGCTTGCATTCTCTGATCAGGAATGGGTGGCTCAGAAATGGAGGATAGTATGGAATGATGGCTGCGCTGAACTTGGATGTTTGTGTATATAGTCTTTGTTTTGCTGTTATTATTCGATCACCGAACATAGGATTGAATACGACTCTATTTAAGGACAACTTCAGTTTTCAGTTCGTGCTTGAGTGTAACTCAAGATAGTGCTGTACAGTACAAAGTACATTGAGGTGCTCTGAGGACAGTATTAACGGGATTTGCCTTTGGGATGAATATCGCTAGTGCTCCGGTCCAGGGGTATCTCCATCGGTGCCGACCCCTCACCACACTGCGGGGTCCGAAACGGGCAAAGAGAGGTAAGAAGGTAGAGGGAGAGGGAGGGGGGGTAGGATTTGTGGGGGCCGGGAGTGAGAGCGCGCGAGGGTGAAAGTAGGAAGGGGAAAAATAATTGAGAGGGCACGCGTGAGAAAGAAGGTAAAAAAGGTAAAAAAAAGGGAGAGTGTGTGAGCGGGGGATCGGGAAGATTTTCTTGGGAGGGTGAGTGGAATGCGAAACGAAGTGTGGGGAGGGGTGTTGAAAATTCTAACCGATCAAGGAGGAGTGTCAACGATTGTTGTGGAGGTTTTGATGGAACTGGAAAGTATGAATGAAGAAAGAGAGAATGAAGTTGATCTGGTATACAGAGAGTAGGGCGATGAGGAAGAAAGAAAGAAAGAAGAGATGAAGATTGATGGTTAGAGATGAAGCAACCAGAGGAGAAGGAACAGAAGAGGATTAACCATGTCCAGTTGTTCAGGTGGGAAGACAAGGAAAAACAGGAGAAAAGAAAGCAAACTTAAGGCAAAAAACATGTGACCAAGGCACCAGAGGTATGTAAGCACTTATGTAAACCTGTGTGTATCCAACTCTCCCATCCGTAGTAATTCTCATATGTTCAACAAGGGGGGGGAGTGATTGAGTGGGTGAGATCTCGTGAAGTTTGCGATTGGCTGCGGCTGGGCGGGGCCAAACCAGATGGAGCAGCTATATAACTCTTCTCCCACTTCAGTCATGGCTTCGTTACTCTAACTGGAGCTTAGGTATCCAGCAAGAATATTCCAATCAGCAACCGCCATCACCAACTTGACCCTTCAGGCAATCCCGCACTTAGTTCGCCGTCTCCTTCTGTTCTATATACTAAGGTGCAGTGTAAGCCTTACAGTTTAACTTAGCCTCTACTATGCCCAGATACCGAGTTCCGTTTTAACCGCACCTCCACCTCCACACAAAACAAATAAGCGCTTCTCATTAAAAGCGACTGGATTTCCTACCCCACTATCATGTCTTGTAATTCCCCCCAGGGTATGCCCAGACGTTACGCGCCCACCGGCACCGATGCCACCGCCACCACCTCCGGGAATCAGAAAAAAATCCTCCCGAACCCCAAGCCCTCCCGCGACCTCTCGGAATCCTTGACCGACTTCACCCCTTCTAATCCCAAACCACTTGAACTCGCACGCCCAGTCTCGGGCTGTTCCTTGGTTTTCAAGGGGGAAATGCCCCATGGATACTTCTAGAGGCGTCTCAAGGGCCCCGGGATTTACCGGCGCACTGGCGACGGGAAGCTGCTTGGCTGAATCTTCGCGGGGTCGAGCGTGGTCGGCCCATAGCTGCACGTGGTATGATGCCCCGTTCTATAAACCCGCCCCCGGGGACCCCCTGGCGAAGTTAATAATATTATAGCCACGCCGGCACAGCGCAGGCGTGAGGCCAACAAGGCGAAAGGGCAGATGTTGAGGACTGCCGAATTTGAGTTGCGCGCCAGGAACATGGGGATTACGGAGAAAGAGTTGGTTGAGCAGAAGGCGGCGATTTGGGAGGGGATGTGTGCTGTCGGACGGAAGGGCGGTAGTATTAGAGGTAGAATTCTTTACTCCATTCCTTTTTTGGAGATTCTAGTGGGACTTTTGTTGATTGATAGGAAAACCGGCAAAAGTATGGGGCTTGGACTCTCCTGGATTTCTGTACCAGCCCGTAGGACATTCCCCAAATTCCGCAGGTACTCATGGCTTTGGTGTCGCGAATTTTGCTAGTACATCGAGTCGGTATCTCCCTTCCTGCTCATGGCGAAGGAACGCTATTGTGAAAAGGAAGCGCCGATTCCAAGTTTTAATACGCTCGTCCTGCTCGTCGTGCAAGACCAGACCATTGTCCAAAACAGCATACTTTTTGTTCTAAAATAGTTGTCTTATTTAAATTTATATTGTTTTAGTGTTTCTCCTGTCATCCGAGCCAAGTCTATCTTCCTGTGATACTGATAGCCCGTTCGCCTCTTATTTCGCTTTTTTCGCTTCGCTCATAGTTAGTAAAGGCAGGTGACACAACAAGTTTCTTTTTTTTTTCAGAGTGAACTCCTCAAGAGAGCTTTTGTAAACAGATCTGGCGAGTACAAGTTATCGACCACCTTCTTCCCAACCTGCATTTCAGCCCTTTGATATAGTGCAAATTGACTCAAATTGGACCCTCTGAACAGGCCAAATGCGATTCTCTACTAGTCAACCACAACACAAAATTTTAATAAAAAAAAAGCGCTGAGATAAAGCCATTTGAAAGGAGAAGAGGAAAGCGCTTTTTATTTATTTATTAAAGCCTGAAGGAAAATGTAGTAGGAAATTAAAAAGTGGAAATTTTGGTAAGAGTGGAACAAGTGACAGAATCTACCTAGTACCATGCTGAAAAATACTGTGAAGTTTAGATGACTAAGATAAGGTAATACTGAATAATTGTAAAATTATAAGCCTAATATACAACCACCATTATCAACAATTCCAAAGTCAATTCTGAGCCACAATCACCATGTCACATATTGAGAAAAAACGCAAGCATATGCGCGCTATTGGATCTGATGGAGGCCGTTTCAAGGAGCCTTGCAACTCACCAGAATCACGCATTGCCACCTCGAACACCAGCGAAGAACAACCCGATTGGGTCACTAATAACTCAATGAATCAACATCTGTGTTTGTTCTTTCCTAAGTTTCATTGCGAACTTAATTGGATTGAGTACCGATGGGGAAGGGCAAAGTGGTGTACAAGAAAACATTGCCAATACAATTGGCCCTCACTGATCAAGACAGTTCCAAAAGCCTCAGAGGAAATACCCTCACTCTTACTCCTGAAGTACTGGTGGAAGAGTACTTGTATTCTTGATGCCTACTATACTGGATTAAAGTATGGCACAACTCAATTTTCTAATGTTATCTATAAAAGTCACCATTGTGTTTCCTTAGCTCAAGGCCCTTGTTAGCCCTTCTTTTCATCTTTGTTTACTGAATTTACAATGTTATATTAATTATATAAATTTAATTCTATTTATTTCTGTGTTATCCACTGTTTCACTTGTTTCCTGGACATGTCTCATTTCACCTTACTCATCATGTCTTGGCAATTATTGGCTCAATTCCGATCGGTTGCCACGGGATTGCTGTTCCACCGGAGGGCCCACCTTTAGACGCTTTGCACCGTACCTATATGGCCCTAGAATAAATCCACAATCCCCAATCAGCTGTGAAGATGGCTGATATTACAGAAACCAATGAAATGAAAAAGAGATTGAATCAAGCTATGGAATGGCTGGAGGAAGAGCCTGGAGAAAAGGCAAGTATTGTAGCACAACTCTTTAAGGTGAAGGTCTCCTCAATATCTTGTTAGATTCTATTGTGGGAAATACTGACATTGTAAGCTCTAATTGTAATAATATAGCCTGTTTAATATTTTTCTACTATTTTGTACAACTGGTTAGTCTTTCTTACTTGCGTCTTAGAGTCACAAATTATCACTATATATAAAAAAAAAAACTAGTTGCGTCACACTTGCTTTTGGGTCACACTTGCTTTTACCGAGTATGAGCGAACCGAAATAGGTGGGGAACCGGTTATTAGATCTTGATAATTTTGTTCACTGGCGGTGAGATTCGTTGACTGACACTCATCACGTGACTGCTAGTCCTCGCTTGATGCTTTGATTCCCTGGCAAGGGGCGTTACTTGCATTGTGCATGTTGAGATTGATACTGTGTGGTACTTGTGGCTGGTGTATTACGTCTTTGCGAAATAAATAGGGGAATTCTACCTTTTGATACGATACAGTATGACTTTAGCATTTCACTCTTGCCGGTTCGTTTTTCGAGGTGTGAGAATCACGTTCTATCACTCGTTTACATTTTCAGGACCCTGGTTTGATAAAAGGCAACGAGTATGACCGGGCTCAGCAGACCTGTAATTCGGGGCTTGGAAGCTGTAGGTTAGGCCCTGAAGGGGATTACCGCAAGACATGGATTATGTGTTGTGGTACAAGCACTCGAATGCTAGTGTTTTTCTTACCATCAGCACGGAAACTTTAATTTTCCTGCAAGAGCTCTTCTGTTAAAACTTATTAATGTAAGGGGTGGGGCATGTTTTGCCCACAACCCTCTTGAACATCCAGTCCTCCTCAAAGTGGAACCTATCCTACCATTCATCGGGTGAAAGAGGGTCCAAATTCCCACCTACAGTTTGTCATCTGTGTATTGGTTTGTATGGCGGTTGTTTATCCTTTGCTCTGTCTGGTGCTCGCCCGAGAGATCGGTTCGAAGAAATGCAGTGATCTATAGTGCAAAGCGTCTATAGCCTGTACCTCGCTGGGTGCACCCATGTAATGCTTGTAATGAGTGAGGGTAAGGGGTTATAAATACCAAAAATCAATTTCAAAGGTTGAAGGTTCAACTCTCACTGATGTTGTATATTTTAAGGCTATTTTGCTTTATTTATGTAAGGTTTTTTGAAGTTCTTTGCTTCTTGATTTATGTAAAATTAGTTAATAAGCTGCATCAATAGAGCAAAATAGGCTTAAAATATACACTATCAGTAAGAGGTGAACCTTCAACCTTTGAAATTAATTTTTGGTATTTATAACCCCTTACCCTCACTCATTACAAGCATTACATGGGTACACCCAGCGAGGTATCATACAGGCTATAGACGATTTGAACCATAAAAAGAGTCCTCCCCTCCTTGACCTATCCTTGACCCGAAATAGATCGCTAGGGTTTCAAATCGAGGCCTATTCCACCGAGCTCTTTGGCACTCTGAAAAACTAAGAGATATGATAGATCATCCGGGGGAGTAATTACGCAAGTTGGTTCGGGACGGGGAATACGTGTTTGAGTGTGTCGGGGCTTCGCATGACGGCGGGGCAGGTTTGCTATCCGGAGCCACTACAAGCTGATTACCGGTACTGTCTCCGCCATACCCAACTCAGGTATAATTTTACATTAGCTTTGCTGTGCCCAACATGGCCCCAAAGTGAAAGCGGGCTCAGATGAGTACCGGATTGGAGTCGGTGCTCCGTGAGGCTTAATGGGGCTCTGAAGAACCAAGCCCAGGTTATTGCTCAGATACAGGCACTGCTCATGGACACAGTCGAGCTCACAAGCCCCTCTTGTGCCTTTGCCTCCTCCTTGCTCCCATCCTTCATGATACAAGAACTATACTACTCGAAATCTCTCGGCAAAGCTTTTCATGAGGTTAAAGGAAACCCTTCCCGGGATACACATTCGCACCATAAGCAAGGCTTCGGGCTGTACGGCTCTGTTGATGGTATACTTCCAGTGTCCGTAGCTGTAAAGGGATAATTGAACGGAAGATATTAGTTTGACTTGTGAGTAACCCCTCGTCCATACCCCCGCACACCACGTGACAGCGAGGTTGAAGGTTGGAACTCGCAGGCAAATGCCCCATCTGGCCTGCTTACTTTATTAAACAGTCTGGCAGACCCTGAAGTAAACTTCAGGATTTAAGTTACTTGTGGCTGCTGTGTTACAGTCTCCTAGAAGAAATAAGTGGGTTCTACCTCTTGATATGATACTATGTGGCTTTAGGATTTCACACTGGCTAATTCGAGGAGAGGCTCGTTAGTCATGTTCTATCACTCGCTTGATCTTCCGGACCCCCAGCCCTACAGTAGGGAGCAATAGACTTGTGGAGCGGGGCTTGGAGGTTGTACGTTATTCCCGGAAGGGGGTTGTAACGTGCCGTGAATTTAGTGTTATAGTACCTCCTGCAGAAACTTACTGATGTGGGGGGCTGTACTGTACGTGTATCTCCCATAACACTCCTTCAAATCAGGCCTCGCTCGAGCAAAACCTATCCTAGTGTTTGGCATCGGATGGGAGAGAGAAAATCCAGATCTCATCTATGGTTCCAAGCATTGGAAATCCATACTTAATTTTGAACGCGACTATCGAAAACCGGCCGGTATAAAAAAGAGTTGCAACAGCCGCGGAGATCCCTATTTATTGCTATCGCCTGTGTTGGGATATATGAGATTCTCTGACATTATTTAAGCAGGCGGTTGAGCAAAAATGCTTAGACTAAGAATGTGAATATGGAAGCGTGCATATTTTATTGACCCAGCCAGAATCCACAAAGGGAAAGCACGAGGAGATATGGGTGTGAGTGATATCTCATGAGTAGATAAGAGTAAGAATATAGGGACTTGGTCAAATTTAGGGGCTGAGAGGAGGCTTTATCATTGAGAAAAGGGGGTGCAGGGGATATCCATTCCTGGGTTAGATTGGCTGAGTTTTGTTAAGGATTGACAAAGAGCTATATATCATAACATATTGATAGAGAGTGGGAAAGGGAGAATGTGGAGAGGAAACGTAGCTCATCTAATTATTCTTTCCTAGCGAGCAATCCTAACTTTGATGGTGGGAGGTAGCTGGTGTCTGGTTATCAGTGTCCCACTAAGCAGCTCTTTCCTTCCACGTTGTTGTACGTGAAAAAGAAATACCTTATACCCAATACTTTGCTTATTTGGTGGTCCGAGATAAGCCCATAGCCACTAATCTAACTTCTGTATCTCTTCTTTCTGGTTGGCGGAGGGGCGGGTATAACTGCGGTGGGTGGCTGGGTGGATAGCGGGGGGAGCGCACAAAAGGTTATCCCTCAAAAGCCCCTTCCTTTCCGTCAGCTCTGTCCGGTGTTTCGTGCGATCTTGACCTGTCGAAAGATTCTCTAGGTCATTGCCATCATAGTCGATCACTCGGCAGTAAAATAGAGGCTTTGCACGGAATAACTGGGAGAATTCAGTGGAAAGGCTTTGCCGTGTCATCCCCCTTTCCCTCTAGTCTGTACTCAATCCACTCATCTGTTTTACCATCTGTTTGTGCTGCCTATTACACCTAAGGAAACCATTACATATGGAATTGAGGGGTATAAAGCTTTTATTTAGCAGTATACGCCATAGAGGAGGATATATTTGCCTGGGATTGTAGAATAGAGGTACTTCTACACCGTGTTTAATCTACACCAATCCCAGGTTCCATGTAGAGATGATCTATTTTATTTCTCTCTCTCAATATTTACACTAGCAGGCTATAAGAAGAGCAAAAAGAAATTACTGAAAGGTGGAATTAGTAATCTCTCAGAAGATTCCCAAGAGCTGAATTCCCAATAGCCAGAATCATACAGATGGGATGAATATTTATTCTCATAGCGGTATTCTATGAAATATCTACCTAACTAGAGGAGCAGTAGCTAAGGTGTAATGTTGAGAGAATACTAACTAGGTTGGCCCCGACCTGTGCGACTTAAGAATCTACTTGAGGATGGGCTCAATTTCTCCTCTTTATGGATTATCATTGGATGATCTATCGCTGGGGTAGGGAAAAAAAATAAGGTACAGAGAAGGTGCCATTTTTCTCACTTCAATGGCATTTTTTTGTCATATGGTTCAAGTAGTTTAAAAGGTACACCAGGCTGCAAAAAAAAGTGTTACATGTGGCTGTGCAAATTTCTATGCCAAGACTAGATTTTTTATCATGAGAGAGTGTTTAATGCATAGGGTCCCAAAAGTGTTAATATAATATGCAAGAGGTAGAAAAAATATAATAGAGGTTTCAACTCTGAGTGGTATAGTAAAAAAGATATATATTAGGCATATATCATTTTAGAAGGAACTTTGTAGGGTTAATGATAGGGCTCTGATTACTCTCATTTAGGTTTATTCAGTATTTTACAAGATATTTGATTACAAATACTTTAAAACCTATATTCTTGGTATTTATTACATGATTAATCATCAAACTAAGACTGACTGAAGTAATACTTTTCATTCCTTCTCACCAAAAATCCAACTATTCAAATTCTATAGACTCTTGTTATAGATAGTAGCTAAGCGAGCCTATAGCATGTTGGTAGGAATTGGTTGAGGTAATATATAGTGAGAATTGGTTGAGGTATTAGAAGGTTTTGTACCATGACTCACATTAGAGTCATGGGGTCTCAAATAACTTACAGTTGTAAGTTGTGGACATGTTTTGATTGGTTGATGCATTTGAGTGGCTCATAGTTGTGAGTCAGATGATATTATAACTTTCACATATAGCTCAGATTGGCAGTCATAGGTTTCATGCATATGACACAGTTATTATAGTACATATAACTATAATATGAGAATTTTAGATGACTCATGGTAATGAGTTGCAGGGTTAGGGTTGCATGAAGAGTGAGTATAAAAGAGGTCAAAGGAATCTTGGAGGATAAGCTCTTTATGCTATTATCTTTGTATCTTCTTATCTATAATTTTACTATATTACTCTGCACCTAAGTGGCTATACTGTGTGAATACTCTCATGAGTAAGTTCTTAGATAGGAGCCTTGAGTGCTTACCTATACAATGATGAGAAGAAGAAGTATTTCAGAAGAATGAAACTTAAGTATTATTACTCATATTTGAGAGTACTGACAGGTAGAGAATATTACAGCTCTACAAGTAGTAAACTAATGAATAAAAAAAACCCTAGGTACTATTTTTCATGTTCTTTTCTTTATCAACTGGGTTTTTTTTTGTGAGTTGGTATTGTAGCTGTAGAGGCTATAGATTTTGAAAATGGGGAAATATCTAGTATATCTTTTGTACTGCTTGAACTATATTTATAAATATATAGAGGTGTGTTTGATAAACAAATTAAAATGGAGTTTTTTTTATTTTCTATTAAATTTTGATTTCTTTTATTTTAAGGGTTGGAGTATATTAGTTATAATAATATAGAGCAACTTTGAATTTATATGAATTTAATATATAAATATATACTTTCAATATATAATATAAATAAAAATAAAGACCTACACAATTCAGTTAAACAAATACTTTCAACTCAATTGGTTACTTTGATTTGCTTCTATATCTTCTATTCTTTATATACTAAATTTAACAAATCTTTTTTTGTAAGTTTTGTAGGAAATACAGACACCTAATAGCATACCTGACAGTTTAGTGTTGTAAATAGCAGTTATATATTAATAAACATAGTCACAAACCTAGTCTTTTCAACCTGGGTATAGTTTTGGGAAACAAGTATAGTGCAAATAGATACAAACTGGGTTCTCCAAATAGGCCAATTATGATTCTGGACTAGTCAACCACAACAAGGAATTTTGTAAAAGAAAAACCAGTGAGATAAAGCTACTTCATTGAAGAACATGCTAGAAGTTTTTGTTTTTTAATTAAAGACTATAGACAAAAGTAGTTCAAGATTAAAAAGTGAAAATTTTGGTAAGAGTGAAACAAGTGATAAAATCTACCTAGTACTATACCAAGAAATACTGTAGATTACTAAGTTACAGTAATACTTGATGAATATAAAGTTAGAGGTTTAATTTGAATATATGAGTACATTGTTTAATAATTTCAAATTCAATCCACTATTAGCATTAACATGCTATCTTTTAACAATAAATACAAACACATATGTACTATTGAACCTGAAGGTGGTCACTCAAAAAAGTCTTGCAATATATCATGATCAACCAACCCAAAATCTGATACTGGTAAAACAGAAAACAGTTAGCTACTCAGTCAATAGCAGACCACTGATAAGCCCAATTTATAATCAAAGGAGAGCTCAGACCGACCCTATAATAATTCTACAAATACTAGACGAAGTTCAAGTCAAATATATATGCTATCAAGGAGTACCAAATAGTAAAAAGCTGAGAAGGAGAAGAAAAAGAAAAGAGAAATGAAAAGGAGGTTTGAGTAGCATAATTTTTTTTATTTCAGGATATTTGTTATTTGACTTATTTCTTCAAAGTATGATATATTATTTCACCTTACTCATACTATCTTGGCAATTATTGGCACAATTTGAATTGGTTACAATGGAATTGTCATTCTACTAGATGACTCACCTTTAGACACTTTATACCATAAGATTGCTTTCTTCAAGTTTTAAGCTAGTAGCTCTTTTAGTTTAAATAGCAATCAGAGTCAATTTGTAAAAAAGGGAACAAGGGATTTTTACAAAAAAACTAAAATAGCCCTATAAGAAGTACTCGAAATGATTCGTAAAGAGAAGCTAAATACTTAATATTTTTGCATTATTGTTTCTATCATATGTAAAGCAATTATCTTTTGTATTCCTAGTATATAGAAACAGGGTCTAGGTATTACTCTTCAATATACCTAGTTAAGAATGTATCAATAACTAATATTAGTAATTAGACTAACTTTTATAAACAGCTTTTCTCTTATTTTAGAACTAGGTAGTCAACCATATGATCTTTTTAAAGAAATACTAGTTGGAGATTGTGGTAAGTTTTTTATATTTTGAACTCTATTAGAACCTAAGAAAGCTAATAAGAGGTTAGCTTGAACTAAGTATATCACAGAATTGATATATCTAGACAGTTTTAGGGAGATAATTATCTTCTCCAATCTTATCTGCCATTTGTTTACTAGTTACTTCAGCTTTTGCATCTCTGGCATTTATAGTACAAGTGTTCTTCTTTTGACTAATAGCTGATATCAAACTCTTACTAGGCTTTAAATAATACTAATAATATGGATATTCCAGAGGAACATAAGAGGAATATTTATTTCAAAGATTATACTACTTCTCAGGATTCAAGCCTATATCTGGCAGACCACTAGGATGATTTCCAGTAAAATTGCTTAAACAAAATCTACCTTTCTATAAATCATATTTAATGTATTAATCTTCTAGTAATCTGTTGACCACAATGATACCTGGTATTGTAGATATAAAATAAAAGAAATAGTAGGTTTGAATACACTTGGGTGGCTTTCGGCAAGGGCTATTCACTGACTCCCAATTATGGAATATTGTTAGAAAAGAATAATTAAACAATTATATAGATTTTATCTTTTCTGCTTTTTAGAGCTATTAACCAGAGTAGCATACATTTCTGGAATCTAGATCTTGCTATAGTTTGCTATCTGTTTGATAGTTTCAAATCCATAGTCTACACTTTTTTGTGTATGTTCTCTAATCTAAAAGCCCAAGACAACTTCATCCAGTTCCTCTGTAGTTACTAGTTAGTATAAATACCAAAATATTGTTTTGTTTTTATTTTGACCTCCGCAGTTATCAGCCCAGAGGTAGATTCTTAGTGTCATTTTTGGTATCAGGATTAGGAAATAATGTACAAATGATACTTCTTGATTTGCTCATTTATTCTACAGTACTCTACAAATACTACTTAGTGGTAGTGATTGAACCTATTATTCACAATACCAAACATGTATGGTTTCCACCATAACCAGTAATACTACTGGAATAATTGTATCACAGATAGTGGCTAAATGAGACTGTAGTATGTAGTGGGAATTGGTTAAGGTATTGGGAAGTTTTGCACTATGACTCATATTCAAGTTGTCGGATTTTGTATGACTTAGAGTTATGAGTTATTATCATGTTTCCCTTGGTTGATATACTTAAGTAACTCACAGTTGTGCATTAGACAATGTTATGACTTTTGCACATAATTCAGGTTGTAAGTAATAGGTTTTACTTAGGTAATATGATTAGCACACATGTCTTATTAAGATGAATTTTGTATAGCTACAGTAGCAAGTTATATATGTTATGGAAGACTCAAGAAAGTGACTCACCAGGTTAGAGTTGGGGGAAAAAGTGACTCTAAAAGGGGCTGAAGGAGTCCTGGAGGAGGGGCTCTTCATTCTATAATCCTTGTATCTTCTGACCTATAACTTTACTATTCTGACTACTCGTCAAAGTGGCTATGTTTTTGGAATACTCTTATGAGTATATTGCATAGTTCTTGGACAAAAGTAATCATTGCCATGCTCAACAATGTGCCTGCCTGCCCACTACTTAGCAATATCAAACCCTCATATAATACTAGATCTTCATAGAACTATAAAAACATTTGGAAATAGATAGAATAAATGAAATAAGTAAAAATTATCAATTTAATATTTAGTATACCACTCTTTTGTCTTAAGAGGTGCCTCAATCCTCTTAGGTATACCCTCTACCAATCTTTCAAACAAAGAGTTTGGTATTAACTCCTAACAATAAACAGAGGCTTCTTCTATCAGAGGCTTTATCTTGTCTGCTGATCTAGTATTTGCAGCTAAGTGAGCATAATGTTCATGATAAAGCTTATGCAGGTGTAACTAAACATACTCAATTGAGTTAAGATCTGGTAAATATAGAGGTCAATCCTCCAGCACTTCTACCTCATTCTCCTCCAACTATGGCATAGTAAGACTAGCAGTATGCACCTTAGTATTATCTTGTATAAAGATTGGCCTAATACCCATTTCTCTCAATTCCTCTAAAAGATTAAGGCCCTGTTTGGCAACTCACCATAAAAATATGCTATCATATTTCATGAAAATAGCTTATAAGTTGAAATAAAAATACAATAGTATTTTCATAAATAATCCTGTTTAGCAACCCTTCTTTTACTATAGTATTTTTCTTTATAAGCAAAATCTTATCAGATGTTTGTACAATGGCTAGCAAATATATATAGTTTTTATTAAATTTCACAATCATGATACACATGCAAATTACAGTTCTTTTTCTCTGCACAAGTCAAGATCTTTTATACACAATTCGTATAGCACTATTCTTTCAATTGGATTGTAAGTTGTATAATTGAACACCTAGAGCAAGATTGTTTCATATTTCACTAACTTACTGTACAAGTATAGCTATCAATATTCAATAGCAAAGAATATTTGGATATCTTCAACTGAGCTGTTTCTTACCAACTCTCTACTCAAACATGTTAGCCAAGGCAATTGAACTGAGACTGGCTTTAAGAAGACAGTTTGGCCCCAGATTGTGGCAGAGCTTAATGCCAAATGCGAAGGTGAGCTCAGCAAGCCTATTACTCCTCTTTAAGCAAAGAATAAAAAAGCTATTGTAAGTGTATTGACCAAAGTAGAATCAGGCTATGACAAAATATTTGAGAAGGTTTAAAGTGTAGTAGCTAATCTTGATGGTAATTTGATTTAGCTTAAGTGTGAGTTTGAAATTGTTTGTAAGATTAGAGCAAACTCAGGATTTGGTTGGAACAGTTTGAAGATTATTCCCACTGCACCAGTATCAGTCTAGAAGTAGTATACTGCGGTAAGTTTATATCCATCATCCAGAAAGAGAAAATTGAATAGATATATTTGTTTTAATTTGAACTAACCAGAGATACGTTAAATGAATTAATAGGTTCATAAGAAAGCTGCAAAGTATCGACATAAGGGATTGCCCTACTATGATCTTCTTGAAGAGCTCTTTGCTAGTATTGGGGTGTCAGGCAGATTTGCAAGACCAGGTGAAATTGAATCTGAGGCCAAGGGAGACCAAGCAGCTCTAGGAGCAGGGTTCGATGCAGTAGAGGCCAGTGTATTTGAGCATAATCGTGAGGAGTTCAGTGGCGAGTCATAGTAGTACTTGATAGTTATTAGAAGTGCAGTACCCAGTAATTCTCCATTTACTTGGACTGACTAGCCCAGGGATCGAATCTGTCCTAGCCCTTGTTGCCAAGGCTCCAACTGACTTGTCTGCAGTCATAGTGGTTTGTCTGATCCTAGTATTGGAGAGTTGGAAGAGCCAGGTGATGTTGGCCACCAAAACAAATGCCCTCATATGTCTACAACTCCTCAAGGTACACTAGCAAGTGCCCTTCTTGCTCTCCACGATGAGGTAGTCAAACAGAGATTCCAGAGTCAAACTAGTAAGGAGAAGGGGGTAACCAATAAGTTCCTAGAGCTTTATGCTGAGTCTGTGGAGTATACAGGGTCTGAGATTACAAAGTTGGTACTTGCGCTTCAGGAGGGAAAATATGCAATTGGATTTCTGGCAATTGTTAAATATCCTGGGATTAGAACCAATTGGATTGCAGTACAGTGTGCTTCTTAATATATATACTAGATAGCTTTACTTTCATGTGTAAAGTAGTATGTCATTAGTTGAATACAAGTGCTATTCAACTTGTTTTAAAAACCTAGACTCTATCTCTATTTAAATACAACTGGTAATCTCTTCACATTTCTGATGCAATCTGATCTCACAATCTCACAATTTCTGGTTTCTTATCAACCATATTGCCCTGGTCTTTATTTGCTTCAAGCCTCTCTGCTTTTGACACTAGTCTAATTAGACTAAATCTTACCACTTGAGGGTTGATTGTCATCCTGTCTTTCTAATTTATCATCAATAGAATCGATATTGAATAAACATTGACAGTGTTTGATAAAGTTATGTAACACTCTCGGAGCTCAAACAAGTTTAACCTGACTTGGGAATAGATACTCTACAGCTGATATCAAGATTGGAAATCTGTTCTCCAGTACAGCAAATATGCTTTCAACTGAGTTCCTCAACTGAGAATGTCATAAATTGAATAACTCCTCCGCGTTCTGTGGCCTTGTTTCAATACAATGTTAGTTTTTAGACATATTTTTAGATAATAACTTATAATTATACTGCACTTATATTCCAGCTTATAGAGAAACTGAGAAGACTATCTACATACCTATTATGAGATTGGTACTACTCATGCCGATGATAGCGAACTCCACGGTATGGTGTCAAGCATCACTCTCCTAATCCATATCCTGCATTACCAAGATAGTACTTCCCTTGAGGTATTACAAACCCTTTTCCAACACATCACTCAACACTCTTCCATCATGAGCTAACCTCTCCCACCCTGCCAACACATAAGAGGATTGAATGTCCAAGGTACAAGCTACTATCCTATTTTCCATGCTCTGCCCCTTACGGTTCCGAAACGGTCCAAGATTCTCTAAAGCTACGTGTGCTAGAATATAGGTTCCATCAATCGCTCCTAGTATATCCTTGAAGTAAGGGTAAAATTTCTTGCTTCTCTTGACTTCATATAAGCACTCATTCCATGGAAGAGTTACAAAACTTGTAGGAAGCTTTATAAAAGCATTCAGAACAAGATTGAAGTATCTATTATTTTTATACTTGATTAGTTTATATATGAAACAATTGAAGAGATAAGAGCAATTTGAACTTACCGGCTTACAGTATCACAACTATGGTGAAACATATCTCGCACTTCTTGATTTGAAGCATTCCATCCCACTGTCCAAATGAACATAGCTACTTGTTCATATATATCCACAAACCTTGTTGAGGCAAGAAGACCTCTCTCTTTAAACCATTGACATAGTTCAAGAAATACTTCCTGAGGGGCTTTTAATACCTCAACTACTCATCAAATATTGGTCGAAGATGCAAGAAGCTCCATAATTTAAGCTTTACCTATAAGTGCGGGGATGTGACATGGCTCGATTGCGAATCGTGTACTTGTAATATCTGTGATAGGGATTGCAAGATTCAACAGACAGTGGGCATTGAGTCTTAATGGAACATCGCTAGCATTGCTAGCAGTAATATTCCAATCTGCATCCATGGTTTTGGAGAAAGGCGTATTGTTGAATGGGATGGTATATATTGGAATAATTGGAAGAGAGGAATTTCTTGTAATTTGAGGTACAAGAATGTAGATATAAAGATATAAGAAGATGTTTATTGTGGAGGACAGGATTACAATTCATAATGTCACATAATATTACTTGATATAGGCCTGAATTTATTTGTCCATTTTGTTTGTAAGAAAAATACTAGAGTACAAAAATACAGCAGTATTTTTATAAAAATACTATAGTGTTGTTGTTGCCGAACACTAGGCCAAACTAAAATAAAAATACCATGAAAAATACTCTGTAAAAGTAGAAATACTATCATATTTTTGGTATGCCAAATAGGGCCTCTGTCTAATCAGACTAATGCCAAAGCAGAGAGGCTTGAAGCAAATAAAGACCAGGGCAATATGGTTGATAAGAAACCAGAAATTGTGAGATTGTGAGATCAGATTGCATCAGAAATGTGAAGAGATTACCAGTTGTATTTAAATAGAGATAGAGTCTAGGTTTTTAAAACAAGTTGAATAGCACTTGTATTCAACTAATGACATACTACTTTACACATGAAAGTAAAGCTATCTAGTATATATATTAAGAAGCACACTGTACTGCAATCCAATTGGTTCTAATCCCAGGATATTTAACAATTGCCAGAAATCCAATTGCATATTTTCCCTCCTGAAGCGCAAGTACCAACTTTGTAATCTCAGACCCTGTATACTCCACAGACTCAGCATAAAGCTCTAGGAACTTATTGGTTACCCCCTTCTCCTTACTAGTTTGACTCTGGAATCTCTGTTTGACTACCTCATCGTGGAGAGCAAGAAGGGCACTTGCTAGTGTACCTTGAGGAGTTGTAGACATATGAGGGCATTTGTTTTGGTGGCCAACATCACCTGGCTCTTCCAACTCTCCAATACTAGGATCAGACAAACCACTATGACTGCAGACAAGTCAGTTGGAGCCTTGGCAACAAGGGCTAGGACAGATTCGATCCCTGGGCTAGTCAGTCCAAGTAAATGGAGAATTACTGGGTACTGCACTTCTAATAACTATCAAGTACTACTATGACTCGCCACTGAACTCCTCACGATTATGCTCAAATACACTGGCCTCTACTGCATCGAACCCTGCTCCTAGAGCTGCTTGGTCTCCCTTGGCCTCAGATTCAATTTCACCTGGTCTTGCAAATCTGCCTGACACCCCAATACTAGCAAAGAGCTCTTCAAGAAGATCATAGTAGGGCAATCCCTTATGTCGATACTTTGCAGCTTTCTTATGAACCTATTAATTCATTTAACGTATCTCTGGTTAGTTCAAATTAAAACAAATATATCTATTCAATTTTCTCTTTCTGGATGATGGATATAAACTTACCGCAGTATACTACTTCTAGACTGATACTGGTGCAGTGGGAATAATCTTCAAACTGTTCCAACCAAATCCTGAGTTTGCTCTAATCTTACAAACAATTTCAAACTCACACTTAAGCTAAATCAAATTACCATCAAGATTAGCTACTACACTTTAAACCTTCTCAAATATTTTGTCATAGCCTGATTCTACTTTGGTCAATACACTTACAATAGCTTTTTTATTCTTTGCTTAAAGAGGAGTAATAGGCTTGCTGAGCTCACCTTCGCATTTGGCATTAAGCTCTGCCACAATCTGGGGCCAAACTGTCTTCTTAAAGCCAGTCTCAGTTCAATTGCCTTGGCTAACATGTTTGAGTAGAGAGTTGGTAAGAAACAGCTCAGTTGAAGATATCCAAATAATCTTTGCTATTGAATATTGATAGCTATACTTGTAAAGTAAGTTAGTGAAATATGAAACAATCTTGCTCTAGGTGTTCAATTATACAACTTACAATCCAATTGAAAGAATAGTGCTATACGAATTGTGTATAAAAGATCTTGACTTGTGCAGAGAAAAAGAACTGTAATTTGCATGTGTATCATGATTGTGAAATTTAATAAAAACTATATATATTTGCTAGCCATTGTACAAACATCTGATAAGATTTTGCTTATAAAGAAAAATACTATAGTAAAAGAAGGGTTGCTAAACAGGATTATTTATGAAAATACTATTGTATTTTTATTTCAACTTATAAGCTATTTTCATGAAATATGATAGCATATTTTTATGGTGGGTTGCCAAACAGGGCCTAACAAAAATAAAAACCTTTGATTAAAAAAAAACAAAAAAAAAAACTCACATGAACTCTCTCTGTTTACTGTATCCATACTATACTGCTACCAATAATAATAATAGATTCACGAGTTCTCCTCTTCCTATCTATACCACAGTTTCCTGGTATTATTCTACCCGATACTGCTCTCTCGACACTGTGCTCCCACTTATCACAAGCCCATCTCTGCTTGCAATTACTCCACCCTTTTCCTACTCGGATATTTGGTCAGACAGTCAGTAACCATATCACTACTGTGGAGGTACTCAGGCTCAATTTGCCTAGTAGTGACCTTTTCCCAGATATAGTACTCATATATTGCAATATGCTTTGTGCAAGCACTGAATTCAGAGTCACATATAAGGACAATAGTGCCCTGGTTACCAACATACATCTTTGTCAGTGGAAACCTGGTATCTGAGATGTTCTCTTTAGCGTTTGGGCCATTATGTTTCAATTCCACAATAGAACAGGATACCCAAATAGCCTCTTTTGCCACCTAGGTAAGAGTTATATATTTACCTTTAGTGAATAACAGTGCAATGGTCTATTGTCACTTAGTTGACCCTGATACTACTAACAGTGTAGTTTACTATATAGATTATTTCTTTTTAGTTAGGATATCAATATACCCTCCAGTACTTTTGTGAGTATTCAGATTACTAGCCAAATCTTCATCACAATATAGAATCGGGTATAGCTCTTTCGTAGTTAAGAGACTCAGTCCTAATCCAAGATGAGTAGTTTTACTAATATAACAGAATAGATGTTTAGCAGCTACCATCAGGCTATTCTTTGGTGCATTGTTCAATCTGCCCAGCTCTCTTACTGCATATATAATATCTGACCAGGTAGATCGCATAAGATATACCGAACTGCCGATCATACTCCAGTATTCTGTTTCATCTACCTTGCTCTCTGATTCAGCACTACTTGAAATATCTTGCAACTTGGTCCGTGGGTTTACCAGAGTAGATATAGGATGTATACTAGTAAAGTTAAAGTACTTAAAGATTTTCTAAATATAGGTAGACCGGCAGAGGATGATTTGGCCTTTTTGCGAACAATTTCAATACCAAGAAAATAGTGAGCCTTTCAAAGATCTGTGACCAGGAACCATTTTGCAAGATGACTTTTTGTCCCATCTACCATTTCCCCTGACCCAATCTATAGAACACCATCTACCCAAACTACAGTCTACCAACAGCCATAGCCATCTCTCTCCAAATATACTATGCGATTCTCCATACTTCTCTTGAATCCACATGTGTCAATCAAGTCCTTGTTCCACACTTGATTCTAAATCCTCCTGGACTACTTTAATCTATAGAGTCCTTTCAGCAATTTGCAGACCTTCCTACCAGTACTTTGCTCTTCTATATCCAGACCCTCCAAGATCTCTATATATATCTCTTTTTCTAATATTCCCAGCAGGTATGTGGTCTTGATATCAGTCAAACCAATCTCATAATCCTGAGCAGTGGCAAAGCAGAGGATTATGCCCTGGAATATAAGTTTAACCACCAGGGCAAAGATTTTCAGATAATCAATTCCATAGTACTAGGTAACTTCCTTGTTATCAGATGGGCCATACACCTTACTACTTCTTCTTCTACTTTTCGCTTTATTCTGAATACCTCTCTACAGTTCACTAGTGCTCAACCTTTTGGCAAATCAACAATTTCCTAGGTCTGGTTATCAGTAATTGATTTCAGCTCTTTTGCTATTGCAGTATTCTATTCTGGTGGCATTGTTGAGTTGAGTACCTCAGTATATCTAACAGGCTCTTCAGGATTTAGCAATCTGGTAGTAAGAAAAGATTTATAGTAGAATCTGGTAGAAGTAAAGTTTCTGGTATTTGCATAGCAAGCTCTGGTAGATACGAGAATTGGGGTAGCAGAACTATTGTAAGATCTGAGAATTTGAGATCTTTCTTGTAAATATGGGTTACTGGCAGGAGCTCTTTTCTTTTAGGCTCTTCTGCGACAACTTAAAGGTCTGTCTTACTCACCTCAGACTCTAGTACCACAGCTAGTATGTTCTGATCTTCCTCTTCTGACTCTGAGCTATACTTCTGTACTTCTTTAATCTCAGTTTTCACTGCACTTGCCTCTCCTGTATCCTTCATAATACATATATCTTGCATAATCTGAACTTTTCTTCCAACCAAAACTTGATAGGGATTTGTCCCTTGATATCCAACTACTTGGCACTCCTCTCTATTTTTCTTCTACTTGTTTTGCTTTACTTTCAGTATATGATAGAGGGCTTGGATACCAAAATGAATAAGATAGCATAGGTTAGACTGTTGGCCAGTCTATAGCTGGTAGGAGGTAGAGGTTTTACAACTAGCCAAGCTTGGTTTTTTAGGTAAATAGTAGTGTAGATAGCTTCAGCCCATACCTTATCAGACAATTTGCTAGTAATGATTATTGCCTTTGTATAACCTATAACAGTCCAATTTGCTCTTTCACTGACTCCATTCTATTCTAGTAAGTATAGGGCAGTTTTCTTATATGAAATCTCATATTCTCAAACATACTTAGCACACTGGTGTGTATATATTCTCCACCATTATCACTCCTCAATGGTTTGATCTTAATCTTATAATAATTCTCAACTAATACCCTGTATTCCAGAAATTTAGAGAATGTTTCAGACTTCTGGTGGAGAGTATATACCATGGTGCATCTACTGTAGTTATTGATGAATAGAAGAAAGTAGCAAGTACCCCTAAGTAAGGCAGTTTTCATAGGTCTTCTAATATTAGCATAATTTAGTTCTAGTGGTTCTTTGATTGTATGCATTAAGAGTAAATGATTTGGAGTGCAGGTTTGCTTTACTGAACTATATCTAACACAGGTAGGATTAGTTTGACTTTCATTAATAGCCATTTCTGTATGACTGTGGGCTAGTTGTTTCAAATTATCAAAGCTGATATGTTCAAGACAGCCATGCCAGTTCTTGAGAGTTCCATAATTAGCAGTTGCATGAGCTGGCTTGACCTCAATATTCTTGCAGTCAGTCTGACAAACAGAGGCATTCTGCTGAAGTCTGGCAATACCGAATAGCTTCTTTCTATGCTTAATACTAACGGTATTCTCTACAAAGCTAACCACTCCACCAGCTGCCTGAATATAGTAGACAGATACCAGACCACTACTACACATCTCTAGAATATACAAAACTCTTTTAAATAGTACTGGATTTTTCATACCCTCAATATCAAGACTCCACAGCATATTACCCTCTCCCTCAGCCAATATGGTAGCTCTATTCGTGATATAGATCAAGATGTGAACACGGCTCATAGTTTGGAACTGGGTGTGATCAGGAGTTATATGGTGAGTAGCACTAGAATCTAATACCTACTTCGACTATAACACCTATGCTGATTTTTTTATCTATTACAGTTTATGCTTAAGGTAATCTGGCATTCACTGTATTCACTTTGTTGGTACTCTGCATACCAGAAGGTCCCTCTTAGTAATCTCCTCTTCTCCGAGTAAGCCTTCTCTTTCCTGTTGCCTGAGCCTACTACTTTGCTAGACATATCTTTACTCAATGTACCTTTTACTTGCAAAACAAACAACTATCTTTCCCCACATATTGCCCTTTCCCCCTACTGAACCCACTTCCTACATTTCTCCTCCGCCAAGCATAGAAAGCATTCCTGGCCCCCAGCTCACTACTAGTAATCTCAGCTGCTGATATTAGTGCTCTAGTATCATCCTATTCCATGTAGAATCATACTTGGTCTTATTATAATCAGTATTGTTGCAGATAGATATATAGAAAGCATAGTAGAATGAGTGCAGCTTTGGTAGTAGAAGGTGCTTCTTGTCCTTTTCATCTTGAACCTCCCTAGCCACAGTTAACTGATAGAACAGTTTCTTGAGACTGGAAGCATAGTCAACAAGATTATTATTGCAATACTCTATCTTGGACAACTGCTCACATAGGAACCAGATCCTACCCTGATCCTTCCTTGCATAGTGCTTTTCTAGCTCCTTCTACAGCCTTTTAGGATCTTACTCCTCTGCATACAGCTCACAATGCACACTATCTATCAGTCCACTTATCATACCCTGAGCCTTGGAAGGCTTTTGCTCCTGCAGGGTTTTGGAATCACCAGTCTCCTCAGGACATTCAGTCTTACCGGAGACTATTGACCAATACCACTTCTCTGTTAGAATATCTCCTATGGTGAGTCTCCACACATAATAATTTGCTGATTTGAATAGTTGTTTAATACTGAGCGATACGAGGATATTCACCTCCTGCCTGGGTTTCGACATTGCAACCATGACAAGCAAGTGCTGACTGGTAAGTACTTTGTATAACAAGGGCCATGAAATGGTAGCAATACTATGAAATTGCAGAGATGGTTTAGCAGAGGGCAGGATGTGCAGAGTGAACAGCAGAGTTCTTGTGTAACCCAGTAGTGTTTGGAGGTGTTTGGGGGCATTTGGAGGCGTTTATATTCACTATGTATTTCCTATATTACAATAGCTTTTCTGCAGCACAACAGATTTGTCAATCTGGGCTCATAACCTTTTAAGCACCTGTGGTCATATACTATCACTTGGTAGGAGCGAAGCAAAACTAAACACCAAGGGTTAACTCAGTAAAAGATCGCACACAGCCTTTTAAGCACCTGTGGTCATATACTATCACTTGGTAGGAGCGAAGCAAAACTAAACACCAAGGGTTAACTCAGTAAAAGATCGCACACAGGTAAGTAAAAAACTCTTCGCTTCTCTCCGCTCACTACTACATCATCAACTAACAGTAAAGACAGGAGTATATATCTCAACAGCAAAAGAATCATATCCTCCCATCCACCCAAATAGGTGTCTCCCACTCCCTTGCAAACTCCCAAGCTAACAAAGGAAAAACGAATCTCCACTGCCCGTAGCCTTCCATACGGCCCTCTGCGATCCTTCAACCGGCCGTTCATGATCCTTTTATACGGCTGCTCGCGATCCTTCCACACAGTCCCTTCGAAGTGCTTTTCCGGAAAACCAAAACGTACCCGTACATGCCCGGAGCCATAACGCGCTACCAGAAAACGAGCGATCGCGCAAGCATGCCTAGCAGCACCTCGCGATTCCCAACAGCTGGGTCATACGGCGTTGCTTGCTGAAGGAGCCAAGGGGGATCTCACACAAAGCCAGTTTTGAGGTTTTAGTCAATTTTCTGTTGTCCCGAAACTCCTAGGGCTGGTGCAGGTGTGCCGTGCCGTAATCATACTCAAGAGTTTTTAGAGTCTCCGGGGCGCGGGCTACGTCTCTGCGGCTCGGGTTACAGTAGTCCCCGCAGAATCTAGTATCACACCGTAAAGTGATCAATTATGCCGAGGTGAATCTCTTATTTCCTGTCCTCTAGGGGCTTTGAAAGACTTGGGATCCAGTGCCATAGCCGTGTAGCCCTGCATTTGACGGCTGCAGGAGGTTTCTAGTTGTGCCGAATGAAGAGCGAGCGATGGTAAGTGCTCGTACCTAGCTTGTATGATAGTGTTCAGCCATCTTGGAGGAAACGGATTTAATGGTGGAGTTCGGGTGGGGTTGCGTCCCACCTCTGCAGGTAGAATTTCGGGCTCCGGGGGTTTGGGTCATTTTGCAATTTCCAAACCACCAGAAACAACTGCGTATTGTACAGTACATGACATGGTTAGTTCCGATCCCAACTTCCAACTCGGTTTCAAAAACTGTGACCAGTCGTCGCCGCGTATTTCCGCCCTTAAACCCCGGGTCTAACCGCCGCCCGAAGAAGCTCTGTAATGAAAAAAATGATAGAATCCACAGACAGGAAAAAGAGGTGGTTTCCAGGCCTTTATTTTGGACGCCGGTTATTATGTGAGAGCTAGTAAGAGGGTTAGCCCGCTAACCTCATATCAGTCTAAAATTGCCGGTATTGTACTCGCTACCTGCCACCTAGAATGTTGCCAATCCCCACTCATGATACACCCGTCGAACTGTCTTGCAGTTCAGGCTTGGCTTCTGGGTGTGAAGCCCCCTCTTTAGAAAGCGTTAAGTGACCGTTGATCGCGCATGAATTCAATAAGGCTCTATTATGTTTTCTCGGTATTATTTTATAATTATTTTATAATTCATGGAATAAGTTATCTATTACTTACGGAAGTTGCAAATCTAAGCACTATTACCTCCTCCCGGCCGCCTCCGTCCCTGCCGGACCGGCCCGGCCTGGTACTTAGTTTCGGTTTGTGTGAATATATCGATAAACCGTTTGTTCTGCTAGCCAGTATATTGCATAAGGGTTAGGGATAAGATGAAGGTTGCGTCTAGTTAACCGGTATTCTCAATTCTATTAACCTATCAAACTAGACATATCATGGCTGATTTTTGTCAGTAATCTGGTATCATAGTGGATTCTGAGAGGTTTACGGAATCCCGTAACCGGGCCTGCGAGATACTCGAAGCCTTTTGGGATCTCCGGAGTGGGAAAGGGAGTAAGTGATTCACTGATTATATTATACAGGACAAACTAGAATAATTAAGAGAGATGCTAGGGCGACTAGAACTCCCCCCCGGGTCTTGGGTTAGGGGGAGGAAAACTATGGAAAGGATCCGATTTCACCCAAGCTGGGCTATCATAGATATGATAAGAAAAGAATGCAACAGACCTTGCAGGGCGGGGTTTCAAGCAGAGGAAAAAGTAAATTTGTCAAAGTAGGGTAACAAAAAAGAAGTCCGCTAATGATCCCTGTTTGTCACCTGCCGGCATTGGTATATTGTAGGGTCTCCGTAAGTAAGCGTAAATAAGAGAGGCGCAAATGACGGGGGCTAGAACAGCGATTGGACAGGATCTTAAAAGGAAACAGGGAACTGGGTTCGCTAATATTGGCACTGCGTGCGGCTTAAATGGGAGCATTTTGGGGCTTCGATTGGCATTATTTGTTCAATAAGTCTTGTAAAATATGCACGCGGGAGAAATTGAAAGGGTATGGTATGATATTGAAAAAGAAAAAGAAGTCACCAACACCTGGAAACTGCCGTAAAATCTTCGATGTAATCCTGTGTTGTATTAATGGCGTCGGTAGTTCTGCCCCAGAGATCCCATTCCATCCCTACGGATTCGATGCTTCAAACTTTTTCTGCGTAATGTTCTTTTCCTCCCGAGCTCCAGTCCAATTACCGCTTTAACCCCGACTACTCGCTCCTCTTCTTACCTATGATACCTGTTCGGGTGTTTTTCTCTCACTTGCGCTCTAGCTGGAGCCTCATGATGTACCGTGGTATTTATATTAGCTTTCCCCGCCTTGAGAAATCTGGAAATGGGGAATTTCCTCGGTCGTTCCATTTCTGTTATGCAGAATGAGAGATGCCGATACCCAATAACCACTAAAGGCCGAGGAAGCGCACCGCACTACCCACCACCCTACCACCCCCCTCTCCCAACCCCTCTCCCCACACGCTGTGCTATCACCCAATCTGTTGATATCAGACAGTGTTTCCTTGCCGAATTTACGTATTAAAGCAGGAGTGAACCTCTCCACGCTCAGTAATTTCATGTCCTAAGTTACTTCGCAGGATGCAATCAATCCCTGAACGAGCGAGATTAAATCCGTCATACGAGAATATGTATGGGAATTTGTTTAGTTGTGTTTTATGAGTGGACAATGTAAACTTCCGCTTATTCAAGTAGAGGAATGCAGGAACATTGGTGCGTGAGTAGTGGCTGAGTGAGAGAGATCTGATGAACGTCCGGAAACCATTTTCAGCTTCTTAAGAGGAGATGAAGCAGTTATAGAGCTCTCCTTCCTCTCCACCAATGGTATCTCCAGCACCACTACACCTTAAGCCATCAGGAATATCCACAAGCAGCGGGCACCAGAACCGACCTCATGTGCACAGGGTACGTCGACCCCCGCATCTCCAGCCCTTCTCTGCTATATATACTAACAGGTAATGTAAAACTTACCGCTCAGTCAAGACCCTCCCACAGAATCTCTTCTGCTATCCTCCACTGTAGCCCAGAGACCCACCTCCGTTACAACTCCAGGCCCATCTCCGCCCAAAGCTAACGAGCGCTTCTCGTCAAAGGCAACCCGATACCCAACCTCACGACCATGTCACACAGTTCCCATGAAGGCATGACTAGACTTCGTATGCTCGCCCACACTTCACTCTCCTCCTCCTCGAACGAAATGGCCATCCCGCAAAAGCCTTCTTCTGCCTCCGGTCTCTCAAAAGCCCTGCGCCGATCCACCTCTGCCAATCGCAGGCCACCAACACTAGCCTGTCCCGTCTCGGTTTGCTCCTTAGTTTTCAAGGGGGAGATGCGCCATGGGTACCTATGGAGACATCTCCAGCGGCCTGGACTTTATTCCCGTACCGGTGATGAGAAAGCTACTTGGCTAAACCTTCACAAGATCGAACGTGAGCGCCTCGCAGCTACACGCAGTATAACCCCCCTTTCCATAAACCCACCGCCGAGGGGGTGCTAATGGATTTAATATAGTCACGCCGGCACAGCGCAGGCGTGAGGCGAACAAGGTGAAAGCGCAAACGTTGAGGGTTGCTGGATTTGAGCTGCGTGCCAGGAGCATGGGGATTACGGAGAAGGGGTTGATTGCCCAGAAGCTGAAGGTTTGGGAGGGGATGTGCGCTGCCAAACAGAGCGGTGACAGTATTGAAGTTAGTAAATTGTTTTTTTAATTCTTTCCTTTCTGGAGATTCTAGTGGGATTGTTGCTGATTGAAAGCGAAACGGACTGAAGTACACTGCCTGGGTTCTCTTGGATTTTTGTACCAACCCACCAGACCTTCCCCAAATCTAGTAAGTGCTCGCACAGATTCCGTATCATGAATTAAACTAATAGTTAGTACCTCCCTCCCTACTCACGGCTAAAGAATGCACTATATTGAAAAGATATACGGCTTGGGGCTTTGGAGCTCTCGTTCTAGTCTACGCAATTGACGGTTGACCAAAAACCCATACTTCCTATCCCCAAGTCGGTGTCTTATCTAAATTTAAAGAACTTTGGTGCTTCGCTTGTCCAAGCTACGTTTATCTTACTTCCTGCTTGGCGTTGGACAGGGAGTAAAATCGCAGAAGTATCTGAGCCCTAGCGGGTGATGGCTGTGCTGTTCCAGGTGGCTACTTAAGCTTCAATAAGTGAACAACAAGAACCTCACTCTGCCCGACTTTACCCTGGAGTAGGAGTCGACTCGTAGGAGCAGTATTACCTGTAATTTCGTTATATAAGCCGCTTCCATTTTCTGACTACCATTCAATAACTTGAGTTTTGTTGAGTTCAAAATAGCCGCGAAGAAAACATTGTAGTACTGGCACTATAGTACGCCTATACGGTTCTTTCGGCTCCGGAATCACTCTCTCTACGGAGCTCGTGATTTAAGTTAAGCGGGAGTGAGGGAGACTATCACCTTATGGATTGGCGAGTACTACATTCGGTACGCCCGGGCGGGCGAGGTTGTGCCTGGGCGAGTGGGCACTGGCGCTTTTGCCGGAGTGTGGGTGTGAGTGGTGGCGTGCGTTCCTCCGTGTGTTTTTCGTCGATAGCTAGTGACCCTGTAACCAGTGCACTTACAGCGCTTCCCTTCCCCACTTCTGATCTATACCCTAGTTTCCTCTTCTGCTGCCATAACTGATTTGTTGTCGAAACATGCCGGCCCAGATTGAAATGTGTAACGCTTGGTAATATTGATTTAGGGTCCGTTTCCGAAAGTCTCTCAACCTTAGTTGGTCAAATGTAAATTAGCATTACTGAGTGAATCAACCTCGCTCTACTTCACCTTTTTCTTAAATCACATTCATTGCTCCTCGCATTGGTGCCACCAGATAACACCATGTCGGAGACAACCTATATTAGGCTGTACTATGGAGCCAAAAACAGGCAAGAGAAAAAAACGGCGAACGAGACCTGTTTAACTGTACGTTGGATATCCTCTTATGGTTACAGAAAATCCGAATGTCACTTGGCCCACACGATCTGGAACAAGTAATTCATGTAGACAACTTGTGTCTCTAGTTGAGACTGGAGTAAAAAGGCTTAGCTCTAGACAGCAGAGGTCTCTAAGTCAAGGACAAGCAAGTATTAAGCGGGTTATTATGGGCTACGAAGAATGCGATTAAACAGTATATCCAGCCCTCCGGCAAAACTCTTGGTGAAGCGGAGTTTGGAGGGGCGTGTTCCGCCGGCAACAGGGGATTCCTTCTTCATGAAGACTTTTGCAGAGTGGCCGTGCTAGTAGAGTGGTTTTGGGTTTCATCGCTAAGCCTGAAGAAATGGCAAATCTCTTTCCCGATGGTATGGGTGCTTCTTAATATCACGTGTACCAGCTTAATAAATTCGCTTTAACGCGTTAGTGCTAGACATTCAGTCTAGACAGGAATGCCCCCCAGATTATAGGATACGATCGGTCATTCGGCTGCGGGTTTTTCCGTCATACGTATCAATAACTTCGTTATTTGCCTCCACATCCACACAATCTTCTATCCGCACGCATACCGGGCACTAGATAGAGATAAATCCAAGCAACAATGCTTAGAAAATAATAAAATAAACACCCCACCCTGCAGTATGTTTTTTTTGTTAGCTCTCACTAAGTTAGCAGGCAACTCCACCACCTGCCTGTCCCCTAAACCGGCGCGACGGAAGCCGCCCCAACGTGACTAGAGAGTGTAATAAGATGTTAAATGGGATTTCTCATTAACGTATCACGCTAATTGAAGCAATCACCATACAATCCCTGCCTTCTCAATTAACCCAACCCTATCCCTTGACACTAGCCGACACAACCCGCCCTCTCCGCTCTGTTTGCATCATCGGGTAGTTGATCACTACCTCTCTAGCCTACTCAACTTTCACAATCTAACATAAGCCTCGCTATACTCAACTTGGCCCTCAGGCTAAAGAAGGCTTCGATGAGTGCCGGCATTAGAATTGGTCCTTCGCTACGCTCAATAGAATTCCGAAGAATCGAGTCCAAGTTGTCACCAGGATACTGCTAGTACTAGCAGTTGGGTGCTTAGCATGCTCTCTGCTGCCTCGGCTCATCCCTGCTTCCATGTCGCACTATAAAAGAGCCGACTATGCTACTAATATCTGTTTACAACGCACTGGTCAAACGTTTAATGGGGTTAGAGGAAACGCTTCCCGTGATATACCCTTCGCTCTCTGGGCGAGACAAAACCCCTTAATTACATGCAATTCCTGCGATGGTATACTCCGTACATCCCTTCAAAAAGATGTTTAAATGGAAGAAAATCCCTGATTGACTTGCAAGTAATTCATTGCCCATACACTAGCAAGGCTCTCGACAGCTCGATTGAAGGTTGAAAATCACCGAGAAAAGCCCCATCGCAACCGCTTCCTCATACAAGCAGGTGTGACAGACCCTGAAGTAAATGTCAGGTCACAGTTATTGCTAGTGCGTCGCGGTCTTGGGAAGAAATAAGCGAATTCCACCTCTTTATGATATGATACCGAGGCTTTGGTATTTCACGTTCTCCAATTCGATGC
Organism: Tuber magnatum; assembly: GCA_003182015.1. Taxonomy (NCBI): domain Eukaryota; kingdom Fungi; phylum Ascomycota; class Pezizomycetes; order Pezizales; family Tuberaceae; genus Tuber; species Tuber magnatum. The sequence continues at coordinate 1,436,446 of PYWC01000038.1, forward strand.
AAGATATTTTGGTCACCATCCATCACTCGCCCACCATCTGGATTGCTGGATTGTTAATGGGGAACAAGTACGATATCAGACTCAATAGGCTTATAACGCGGTACTTGGGGGTCGTGCCTTATGCCTTGAAGGAGGTCATCACAAGCAGGAACTTTGGCATTACCAACTCTTTTGTTTAAAACGTCTTAATGCGAGGGACCCGTTCATGGGTAGCCCATGACCCCTCTCCCAAACCCAGTCTTGTTCGAAGCAAAATCCAACCTACCTATTAACATCAGGTGAAAGAGGGAATATCTAATCCCGCCGATGATTCCGGAGGCTGGAAATCAGTAGTAAATTTCGAATGCGGCTGGAGAAGATTGCCCAGTATAGGAGAGGGTTGCCGGGGCCACGGCCGCTCCTAGTTAGCTCCATCATTTGTGCTGACACGCACGGGATTCTCTAACACTATCTGACGGGGCGTTTAAGCAAACAATTTCTAACCAAGGATATGCATTTGAAAATGCCCAGACTTTATTGGCCTCCGGGGGAATCCCACAAACCGAAAGTATGCTAAGTATAGATGTGAGTGATATTTCGTGAGCGGGCAGCTACCACCGAGAATATAGGGACCTGCCAAAGAACTTTTGTGATTGAAGAAAGGCAGAGGAGAGATACTGCACGGGCCAGATCAAGTCGAGTCTTGGTGGAGATTGGGAGGGAGATATATTTCGTAGTGTATTAATTGGAGAGTAGCTGGCTTAAGGAGAAATGTGAAGAGGAAGCCGCTTGTCTAATCATTCTCCCATAGCAAGCCTGGCTAACTTTTGTGAGGGAAGTCTTGGGGTGACTAACAAACAGAGTAGCGGTATAGTGAGGGGATTCGCTCTGGACTTCGGCCTTGTATGAGAAATGTATGGTCCGAAACTTCGTTATCTTGTTCGGCCTTTCCTTCTCACTGAACTAAGCTAGCGGTAAAAACGGTGAAGATAGGAGCATATACAAAACATAATAAAAATCCCCCTATACAATCCGGTGATAGCAGATAAAGACGTTATCTGGAGAACCACCCCTGTGAATTGCTAGAACCCTAGAACAATCCGCTGTGCCCCCGAAACTTCTAGAATCATCTAGAACATCCTATCGGCCTTCCACATTCTCTAACAACTCTATAGTGTGAAGTAACAGGCCCCTGGTTAGCCGTATTCTACTAAACGGTTCTTACCTTCTGTGTTTGTCTGTGAAATAAATACATTATACCTAATCCTCTTCTCGTTGGAGCACCCCGGAACAGGCTCATAGCCACCCGTTCTAACTCTGTCTCTGACAGTTCCCATCAGGGGAAAACTGATACGACTGCAATAAACGACTGAATAAGTAGCAAAGGGGGCGCACAAACCACCAACCCCATAGCCCCTTCCGTTCCACCAGCTCCATCCGGCCGTTCATATATCTTAGCCGGTAAAGACCTTTTCTGATACTAGCGTCATGGTCGGTCATTCGGCTAGATGTAAAGTTCGAACATTAAGTAGTCTTGCGATACGGTAATATGCGGTGCAGGAAAATACGGTAAACTCAACAGGCACCGTCATGAAGAAAGCTTCGGATCTCAGCACTCATGTTATTAGTTTCAAAAAAAAATGCATCGGTTTGTACGGGAAAAGTAAGAAAGATCGGAAAATTTTCCTCGAGAAATTCCAGTGCCGAGGATCATTGCGAATTCAGTAATGAAGGAGTGAGATAATGGGAAGGCTTACACTGCATCCTCGGGTCATAGCTCCGAAAGAAAGCAAGAGTAAACACGACTTGCAGCGGGATTGGGGACTTTGCAAAAGGACTCTGGATGTGAAGAAAATGTGGCTTTGGGCAAGCCAGATTGCTAGGATTTGACTCTGGATGCGGGGTGTCAAAGCCCCTACTTCAACTTGATATTGCCCGCCATCGGAATTTAAGGTGTGGAGTACAGTTCTCCAGTATTTACCTTCTAGCTATAATCTAATGTAATTCACTATCATCTATTGGTTGTACAAGGTCCGATAACCTATCATGTCGTACTATCCGAACACTAGGTCAAAAGAATACATGGAATGACTAGGAGTATTGGCTGGAAAGATTTCCCTATGTTATTTCTCTTGCGCATAGGGCTGTTTCTAATGCACTCCTCTGTTTTATCATCCACGTATGTAACCCATTCGAGCAGAGAGGAATGTTCCCTATAGAGCTTTAGGGTTTATTTCTCATATACAATAGTATGTTATGTCATAGAAGAGTATCTATTTTCCAGGGATTGTACCATGGAGTAGAAATACTTCTAGTATGTGTTTAATCTATGTCCGGCTGTAAGCTCCCGGCAGAGATGCTCCGTCTTTTTGTCTCTCATATACGATATTTAAGCTCACCGGCGCTGGAGAAAAGGGGGAATAAAAGGAACCATAGAAAAAGTGGATTAGTGATCCCCCGAAGGATCTGCTAGGGGTGGATTTTCAATGTCAGGAACCATACCGCGGGGGTCAGTATTTACTCCAATGCTGGCGTTCTGTAGAATACCAACCTATCTGGAAGCGCAACGATCAAGATGTGATGCCCGGAAAAAATTAACTAGGTTAGCGACTCCTTGTGCAAGTCAAGAACTTGCTGGTGGCCAAGCCCAATCCCTCCTCTTAATGGACTATTATTAAACAATCCATCATATAAGATATTGTGGGAAAAAGGGTTAACAAATCCTCTCTTAGGGGGAGCGGGGGTCGAAGATCGATCCCGCGATGGGTGGTAGGATTAGACTCTAGAGTATAAAATATACCGGTCTCACACCTACAGCAGGCTAGAGATGTGTCTTGCGATCGGGGGGGTAGTAAAAGTAAAGCGGAGAGGGGGGTTGATGGGATAAGCAAGTTATCGAGTGAGGGGGTTACTGAACCTTGGGGAATAATAAACGTCTGTACCGTATTGCACCCAGAGCTCAACCCCCAATTCCCCCCCCCCGCATTGCTCAAATGACAATGTAAATCCGGGCTCAAAGCCCCAATAACTCACATCTCGCCCCTCCCCTCCAGAGATACGATAGCTCTCCACCTGCGCTAAGCACCACCCCCCCAGTATCCAGGCCCATCTAGACGAAGGACGGGGCAGGCTTGATTCTGGCGCAGGACGTGTTGCCATACTCAGCATGGATGTCCTTGCGCGATCTTTCTCCGGAGAATCTTGTTTTGGAAAATATCATGTTGCAGATGCTATCATAGCATGCACCCTGCAGACTGTTAAGTGAATAAAGGGCGCGCACTTAAAGGGCCCACGCACCCAAGGGGATGCGATTCGGGATATAACGTACGGGGTCGGTAGTCTAGAAGAAAGATTAATCGTATAGTACCTATTTGCACAGCGCTAGTGCTTGAGCACCCCGCCCATCGGAGAAACTGGAAGTGGGCTGTCTTTCCAACAGACTTGGAACAATTTGCTGCAATGCCGAATGCCCACTCCACCCAGAACAATGATTAGTCAGCACCGCGGATTTCCGTCTTCAAACCCAGGTCTAACCGGCGAAAAAAGATAGTTTGCGGGGCGTTTCTATGAGGCTGGTCGTTGCGCGGGGGGTTGTTAGCCCGCCAACCTGACATTAATCGAAATTTACCGGCATTGGACTTGCTCCTTGCTCCTGGGATGTTGTTGGCTCCGGCACACGATATACCGCTCAAACCAACTTGCGGCTCAGATTTCGTTTCTAGCTGTGAAGCCCCCTCTCGAGGAAATGCTAGATGGTGGCGCGATTGCGCGTGAATTCAAAGAAACTCCATTGTGTTTTCTTTGTATTTCGTCGTGTGTAGGATATCCATACTCACAGAAGTTACAAATCGTGCTGTGCGACTCTTTCACTAAGAAATACTGCCTCCTCCCGGCCGTCTCAATCCCCCCCGAACCGCCTTAGCCCCGCTACTGGTACTTGTACCCAGTTTCGGTTTGTATGAATGGATATAAATAGATTTGTTTTTTCTATCTGCCGGTACGCCGCATCATACCGGTGGATCACAGTTGCAACCTTCTTGCGTGTCTTGTGCGACTGAGACATCCGAGCCCAACGTACTCGTACTGTACACGAGCCACAACCTCCTGTCCCCGGACAAATCAGTGGCTCCAAAGTTGGAGCATGGCGATAACTGGAGGTATGGAAAGAGGGAGGTTTGCGCGATTTAGTTTCTAACAAATATTAACAATTGGTTGGGAATCCTATTTTGTACTGTGACGCAGCGGCGGGAGCTTTGCTCACGGAACCCTTGACAAGATTTACGACCGAAAAATTGAGCCTTGCGGTTACACAGCAAAGTTGGGGAATAAGTAGTGGCTTTGGTACCGCACAGAATGGGTAGGAGGTTTTGGAAAAGACAACTCCTATCATGAGAAAAAATTTCGGGTTTGGGGGTCTAAAAATTTTATATTTCAAGCCCCACCATAGAAACAACCGCAGGAAGGATTACTTGAAATATCATACGATAAAAGAATAAAAGAAATTCGGTCCGCTGCAGAGCAGTTGAGATGGCCTTGCGCCGGGGGTCGAACGAGCAAGTCATTTGTAAGGTTTTTAGCATCCATTTTCTAGTGGCCACGAGGTCTCAAGGTGCTTCAGCCAGTGCAAAACCACTAAAGTCATGCTGCTTATGCACCATCAAAGCAGTGCAAACCGTGTTGGTTCGGGTCGGTTGGGACAGCAAACCGATTTTGCCGGCCAAACCTGGGGACCGGAGGCTTGGCAGACTGTGTGCACCGCGACTCTAGCAAAGTTAAGTTGTGTGGATTCCCGTACTATTCTTCCTCGTAATTTACCATACTGTAAGTTACAGAGTACTCATTGCTCCGATTACTGAATCAGCCAAGTCAGTGGGCGCCACCTAAACGCAGACGCAAATAGATCAAAGAGAAAAGAATCAATCATCCTCGCGGGATCGAGGGTGTTCATCCCTCAACTTTCCCGATCCTTCCATTACATCTTGTTCATAGGCCGAATCTCCAACTGGGCGAGGCGGGTGACAGACAAGGGTATTTTGTGGGAGAAACTAGCGAAAGAGTATCAAAGGAGGGTACCGTACCGGTATGGTAAGAAAGAATTACTTGTTACTAATCCCTGTTCATCACCCGCATTTTTTCATATCATACCTGTTGTGGTATGGCTAAGGCTGTGTTAGGGGCTAGGGTTAAGCGGGGTATATCTGCCTAACGGTTTCTGGCTCCTAAACCAACAAAATAAATTTGCAGTAAAAAACCCTCGAAATCCTTTACCTCTGATAGAGCCGTAACTTCTGGATTCCAAGACCAAAGTTCCTGAGAAGGGCTAATGTTTCCCTGAGACAATGGGGTCAGCCAACTAGGCATGTTGGATCTAACAGGTATTCTAAATTCTGTGAGCCTGTCAAACTGGGCCAATCATGGCTAATTTTCATCGATGATCCAGTAGCGGGATTTCGGGAGGATTTACCGAACGCCGGTACTGAGCTGTCTAGATACCGTTTCTTTTAATCTCCGGAATGAGAAAAAGAAAGTGATTCACTTATGATATACATGTACAAGCGCCGCAAAAACTGGAATAATTGAGAATGACGCTGGGACGTCTAGGATTTCCCCCTTTGGGTTAGGGGGAGAAAACCTAGCGAAGGGATTCCGCTTCGCCCCCCCCGCTGCGACAGATAAGAGGAGAATGCGGTAGACTCGACAAAACGCTGTCTAGGTATGATAGGCAAAAAGGTGAATTCGTCGCAATTGGGTAACGAAAAAATACCTGTCACCGATCCCTGTTCGTCACCTGCCTGCGTTTGTAGTGTCAGCGAATGCAAGTAATAATGGAGGGGGGGCGAGTGACCGGAGTGAAAGCAAGGTTTGCACAGGTTCTAAATGGAAACAAGGGACCGGATTGGGTAATTGTCACTGTATCTGGGTTACACAGTTGGGGTATTCTCGAGATTCAATTGATATTTTATCATTCACTTTTATGCACCTGGCAGAATCACAAGAAGGGGAATAGAAAGAAACGAGATTACCCACTACTTGAGCTGTGGTAGCTTCGATTCGATGCAGCCCAACGTTTGCCTGTGGAGGCAGGACTTCCACATCAAAGACCCCACTCACCAAGGATCGGGTGTCTCTTAGATATCTTTTCAATAAAGAAACACCAACCAAGTCTCCTGTTTTTTCCTTTTGAGCTCCAGCCCTATTACTTCAACCCCGATCATTCGCACTTCTTTTCATCCACACGCTCGCGCGTTTGCCGTCACTTGTACTCTAGCCAGAGCCGCATACGGGACCTCTGCGGTCGACCAACTTCCTCCGCTATGCAAACTGTGGATTTCGAGGAATTGTAAGGTATGCCCCCCAAAACACCTTATCCAATAGCCACTAAAACCCCGGGAAACCCACCAGCCCCCGGCCTCATTCACCCATTCCCCGCATACTATAATGTCTAAACTGTTGGTACTTTTGTTTTCTTATCAAATCTGCATCGAAGGAAACCCTCTATATCCATAAAAACATTTAGAACCTTCTTCACAGAATGCAATCGATCTACAGACAAGGGGGATTAAACCGCGATAGGGAAATAAGTATATGGTTTTGTTTAGTTGCGTTGCCCTATGAATGGAGAATCCAATCCACTGCTGGCGGCGCCAGAGGTAATGTGGAAACGGTGAGTGAGTGAGTGAGTGAGTGAGTGAGATCTGGTGAGTGTCCGGGGGTCATTGTAGCGGAGGGGATGTAGGAGCTATATGGCTCCGCTTCAGCTCCGCCAATGGCATCTCCACTCTCCCTGAACCTCAAGTGCTATCATAGAAAACAGTGGACAACTAACTCGACAGGGTTTAGATCAGTTAAAGGATTTGGCTTAAAGCAGCAACCGCCAGCACCGACCTCACACTAGGCCACGTACCTCAACACTTGCACCTACTCCTCCTCTCTGCTACATATACTAACGGGAAGTGTAAGGCTTATGGTTCTGTCAAGCCCTCCCACGGAATTTCCTCTGCTATCCTCCATTGTAGCCCATACACCGACCCCAGTTCCGGCTCCACGCCTATCTCCCCATAAGGTCAACAAGCACTTCTCGCCAAAGGCCACTGGTTTCGGATCCCACGATCATGTTTAGCAATTCCTATGAAGCCGTGTCCGGATGTTACGTGCTCACCCACTCTTTCTCCTCATACCCCTCCTCCTCGAATGTAAATACCATCTCGCAAAACCCTTCTTCCGCCGCCGGTCTCTCCAAATCAGTGAGCGATTCCACCACTGTTAATCCCGGGCCACCTGAGATCACTTGTCCCGTCCCGGTCTGCTCCCTGGTTTTCAAGGGAGAGATGGGACATGGATACCTCTGGAGGCACCTCAAGCGCCCTGGGATTCATGGGCGTACTGGTGACGAGAAAGTTGCTTGGCTGAATCTACACAAGATCGAGTACGACCGCCTCGCGGCTACATATAGTACAACCCCCTTTTCCATAAACCTTCCCCCGAGGAGGTACTAACGAATTTAATATAGTTACGAAGGCAGAGCGCAGGCGTCAGGCGAACAAGGTGAAAACACAGACGTCGAGGACTGCTGAATTTGAGCGGCGTGCCAGGAACATGGGTATTACGGAGAAGGAGTTGATTGCCCAGAAGGTGAAGATTTGGGAGGGGATGCGTGCTGCCAAACAGGATGGTGACAGTATCGGAGTTAGTATTCTCTATTCTGTTCCTTTTTGGGGATTGTGGTGGGATTGTTGCTAATTAAAATGGGAATTGACTAAAGTACGATGCCTGGGTTCTCTTAGATTTCTATACCAGCCAGTAGGGAATCTGCCGGAATCCGTGAGTAATCACAGGTCCAGTGTCATGGATTCTACTAATAAGGGAGTCAGAATTTTATTGCCCATTCACGACCAAACAAATACTGAAGTGAAACAACAGCATGAAAGTTTCATGCACTCGTCCTAACCGTTGTTCTATTGACCGTTCTCCAAAACTTCATACTTCTTATCCTAAAATAGCTGCCTTATTTAAATTTATACGGTTTTGGTATTTCTCCCGTGGTCAGGGTTGCGTCTGCGTTACTTTCTACCTAGTGTTGGTCTGAGAATAAAATCACAGAGATATTCGAGAGCTAGCGGGTAATGATAATAGTCCCTTTCCGAACCTTTACCTAAGCCGAGATAGGTTTTCACAACAAAAGCTTCTCTCTGATCACCCCTGGCCCAAAGCAGATGTCAGCGAGCGGGAGCAGTGTTTTTCGTAATTTGGGGGAGGCCTTCCATTTTCCGACTGCTGTTCAATGTCCCGAGTTTTCCTGCGTTTGGAATAGCCATGAAGAGCCAAGTCTACTGCCCGTGCCAGTCTCCTCTAGCTCTTGCTCGCATTTACTAGGCGACTGTCAGCACCCGATTAATCCAGTCCGTATAGATAGTGATTTAAGTTAAGTGAGATTGAGTGAAAGTTTTTTTGAAGGAGGAGTTGCGATAGCATGCTACAGGGAGGCTATTATCACATGGGCTGGTTAGTACGATGTTGGGGACAAAAGTCACCGGTAGTGTAAGGGGACGGTACCACACAAAAAGTAGCTGACTTCAAGTAATTGTATTCCCACCCCGGGCTACAGAAAAGTGCAGAAAATATTAGTATAAGCTACAGAACTCTGCTGACTTTTCATGCACAAAAGCTTAGGGCTAGCAAAAATAAATTGCTGTTTTGGTATCATAGCTAGAATTTCCCGATCGCGGTTGAGAAATGGCCAAAAAACCAGCCTTCCATACAAAAATCGCCGACGCCTATTGTCACCTTTACTGTCTGATCGATAGGCATCCCGAGAAATGAGATATTTATTTGTAACAACCTGGAAGAGAAAGTCCAAGGAATTCTCTCAGATGCGCAGTCACAGTTGGATTCTATTGATTGAATAGAGGCTGTGTTATAAAGTTGTGAACATGGCTACTTTAGGCACAAAGCGGACTTCCACCGTGGATTTTGTCTCCAGCCTCGTACTATGGTTTTTGCATCCAGACATGCGTGGCTGTGAGTGGGGAGTTCGGGAGTCTGATCTAGCGGGAGTGTTAACACTCGGGGCGGGAGTGAGTGCATGCGTATTGTATCTCCTTGTAAATTATTTCAGTCCATAGTTATTGATAAAACTATCACAATACCCGCACAAATAATTGAGAAGCTCGCTATAGTAGGACGCTGGGGGGGGGGGTCTCCTAGTGGTTTGTTATATTTTTCTTTTTTATCTCGACCGAGGCTGAAAGTGAATCCTCTCCCCTTATTCCAAAGGAGTAAATTATGGACCTCCTAAGGCAGCGACACTCTTAATTCTTTTAGATTTTAGCGCAGTGGCCCTGCGATGGGCAAACTTACAACACTTTCCCTCCCAAATTCTCATCTGGCACGTGGTACCCCCTTCCCTGCATCATAAGTCTTCGAGACACTCCGGCCCAAACTGATACGTGCAGCGCATTGTAAGAATAGGATAGTCTCAAAATACCGGAAATCTCTCAACCTCGGTTGATCAAATGAGCAGTCCTACATTGAATGCACCAACCTCACTCTACTCCATCTTTTATCTTTTACTCATTATTCCTCAGAATGAAAGGCATTGGCGCGCCCAAAGATTAACGTGGTGGAGACAACCTACATCAAGGGAAACTAAGTCAGGCGCAAAAGGGATCCCGTTTAACTGTATTTCGAACATGAATCATAGACAATCCAAGCGTCGCTTGGTTCACACAACCTAGAAACAAGCAATCTAAGTGTCCTCAATCCGGTGTTAGGTGTCGGGAGTGTAGAGCCAAGGGCTAGTTTTGGGCGGCAAAGATCCCAGAGTCAAGGGCAAACAAGTATTGCAAGTTAATACGGGCTGCGAAAGAATGTGATTATACACTATATATCATACTAGTAAAAAGTATTATTTTGGGTTTCGCCACTAGATCTAAAGAAGTGTCAAACCTCTTGCTCAAATGATCGGAGTCTTGCTTGCTATCACGTGCACATGTCTAATAAATATGCTCCAACAAGTTAGCGCTCTCCGACCGTATAATATACATTTCAATCTGGGCCGGAATGTCACTACTTCCGAGATAGTTCGCTCCGCCCTCGGTTTTTTCATCATAATATGAATCAACAACTCTGTTGCTCCCACTCCCAATTAATTTTCTATTCACACATACCAGTACTCCGCACCAGATGGATATGAGTCTAAGTATCTACACTCAGAAAATGGCCAAACAAACACTCCTTCTTCCAGTCGGGGGGTTTCTTTTGTCTCTTCCATCTCTCCCAAGCAACTTGACCCAACGGGCCCCTGAACCGGTACCTGGGGGGCCACTCCAGCACAACTAATGAGTGACGAGGCGCTGAATTGGATTTTGCAATATCATACTCGCAGAGGTAGTCATGACAGAATCCCCCCCTCGCCAGCCGACCCTGTCTCTCGATAGCTCGTTCTCTCTCCCCTAATTATGTTATTAAGCGGTCGGTTGCTTCCACTCCACCCTGCGTAACCCGGTATTATCTTATGCACTTAATCAAGCCGTCTGATAACTCCTGAAGTATCATACCGTACTTCTACGCTGCAAAGTTTCGCTGTGCTCAACCTGACCCTAAGGTGGATGTCCCCTGGTAGGAGTATTATCACCAGTATAACAGTTTCAATATTTAAGACGGTTCAATATTCTATCTATGATAACATTCATTAACCGTAGTTCTGTTCTCAAAAGAGCCGTGAATAAATAAGCGCGCGACATGATACTACTACGAGTACCATCCGCGCCACAGCGAGTTCAGGAAGAACTCATGAAACAATATGAGTAGTACCGGTACCGGTAACGGGTTGCTCCAGCTGAGATTCGAAGGTGGCTGCCGGTACCACTCAGAGGGCCTTGTGTCACTGAAAGGTGCTTGGGGGCAGACCGAAGAAAATCATCTAATCAGGGGGCTACGAATACTCGACTTCCTACGAGCGGTGAGTTTTGGATCACCTGATTGGCATGGCTCAGCGGGCCCCCTAGGTTTCGTAAGTAACCCCGCTTTTCATCAACTATGTTCCCGAGTGCAGGAATTTTATCAGTCGCCAGTAGTCAATCATCACTTTCTTTATCCTTTGGTATCTCTACAGTATTCCGGGTAACGAAATACGGAAGATGTCTCGGATTTTCACGGATAACAATAACTCCTTCAATATCGATCGCTCTTTCAATGTATCTGCTACCATCAATTGCGCTGTTCCCAAAGATGCGTCTGAAATTCATGTATGGTTGTCTCCTTTAGAGCCCCGGGTACGGCATGAAGATATCAGCTCCCGGCGGACGGACGATGTGGGTAGCTGGCTACTGGAAACCAAGGAATTCAGAAGTTGGTATTGGGGTAGTGAGGAGGATAAATCCGATCATCCAGTTTTATTCTGTGATGGTAATCCGGGAGTGGGAAAGAGCTACATCGCGTAAGAGTATCTTTGGGGAGAAAGCAAAGAATGGTATTACTGACAAGTTGCGGTCTTAGTTCGCTAGTCATAGGCAAGTTAGGTGAAGAAGCCATGGCGACGCAAGGCACTGCCGTTGCCTGTTTTTACTTCGACTTTGCTGCACGGAAGGAGCAGTCGCCGATCAATATGCTGGGATCTCTGCTGAAACAGCTTGTTAGAAGATTTGAACCGATCCCAGAACCGATAGCCCAGGAGTTTCGGAACCAAAAAAAGGTCCTTGGGGGTCGAAGGCTACAGATTCCTGGAATTTTAAAGATGTTCTAGACCATCACAGCTACAATGCGGACATTTATATGTGTTGACGCTCTTGACGAATGTGTACCAGACAATCGAGCAGTGGTTCTTGATTCACTTGGAGAGATTTTGCGCGGGTCACCGAATACTCGCATATTTATGACCGGCAGACCCCATGTCCGGCAGGAGTTTGAGAGAAAACTTGGTAGAGCAGCGATTTTTGCATCGATAGTGCCCACGGAAGAGGATATCCTTAGATACCTAAGCGAGAGGCTCCGGAAAGACACAACCTCGGAGGTAATGAGCAACACGCTAGAGGCGAATATTATGAGGAGCATTCCCAAAACGTGCTCGGAAATGTATGTAGAAAATAGGCCAATGAGAGAGCTATCCGAAGGTACACTCCGACATACCCGAATCTAGATTCTTACTAGTTTCCATCCATATCGGTGCAGTCCTGCGAGAAACCACCATAGCTCGAAGGGAGAGAAGGCTGGAGTCTATGAAAAATGGGGTAGGGTTGGGGAGTGCATATGAGGCAACATTAGAACGGATAAAAGCTCAGGATGGGGAAAAGGCAAAACTCGCGATGGCTGCCCTTATGTGAGTCTGTCATTCGGAGCGTCCGTTAAAGGTGGATGAGCTCCGCCACGCGCTTGCAGTGGAGATCGGATCGGTGGATTTCGACCCTAACAATGTTCCTCTGATCGCTACTTTGTTACACTGCTGTTGAGGTCTGATCACGGTGGACAACAGAACGTCAACTGTGCGACTAATTCACCTTACTCTTCAAGAACACCTTTCCACCCATCCAGACACATCTGCTACAGCTCACTCCACGATGGCGGAAACCTGCTTAACCTATTTAAATTCTCAGCAGGTCAAGAATCTCTCGCCCTTTCCCCTTCCAGACGACCGAGGCGTGCCATTTCTCAGATATTCTTCGGGACATTGGGGGACTCACGCGAAAAGAGAATTCTCCAATCGCACGAGGTCGCTTGCACTAGAACTCTTGAATCGGTATGAAAATCACATATCAGCCAGATCACTTTTTGATCAAATATGGGATCCAGATTCTGGCGATGATGGTGATGGTGATGGTGATGGTGATGGTGATGGTGATGGTGATGGCGGTTTTGATAGGATTGGCAGCTCCTTGCTATTCTCTGGACTACACTGTGCAGCATTCTTCGGGATTCTCGAACTAGTGACCGTGTTAATAGAGAGCGGAGTTTTTGAGGTCAATCAACGAGATTGCCAAGACGTTACACCACTCTTAATGGCGGTGGAGAATGGGCGGTCGGAAGTGGTGAGGCTCCTCCTGGAGCAAAAGAATGTTGACCCGGATGGTCGCGACAAATCCGGCGCAACCCCACTGCAGTTGGCTGCCCGTAACGGGCATGAGGAAGTGGTGAAGCTACTTCTAAAGCAAGAAAATGTCAACATCAATAGTCATGACACACAAGGCATATCGTCGCTCTGGTGGGCTGCTGTGGGGGGGCACAATGGAGTAGTGAAGATTCTGCTAGGGCGGGAGGATATTGTCACCAATCAGTCAGGTCCCAAGGATAGAACAGCGCTCTGGTGTTCTGCTGCGTTGGGAATGGAGGAAGTGGTTAAATTACTGTTAGAACGCGAGGATGTCGACCCCAATTTTCCAGATGATGATGGTGCTGTACCGCTCTCCTATGCTTGTGGACTTGGGAACGAAGGAGTGGTGAAGCTACTACTGCAGCGGGGTGATATTAGCCCCGACAGGCCTAACAAGAAAGGGAATACACCACTGCGTCATGCTGCAATAAATGGTCATGAAGGAGTGGTGAAGCTACTGCTGCAACGGGGCGATGTTAGCCCCGACAGGCCTGACAAGGAAGGGGAGGCACCACTGTGGCATGCCGCAGTAAAGGGGCATGAAGGGGTCGTAAAGATTCTACTGGAAGGGAACGAAGTTGATCCTAATCGCCCAGGCCACCTGAATTTGCGACCACTTGCAACTACAGCTATTCAGGGACATGAGGGAGTGATGAAACTACTCATGGAACGGGAAAATACTGATCTCAACTGTCTAGATTACGAGGGCAGAACACCGCTAATATATGCCGCTATGACCGGAAATGAAGGGCTTGTAAATTTACTTTTGGAACAAGACAACGTCGACCCCAATTTGTCAGATAACGAGGATCAAACTCCACTCTTGTATGCTGCTTCAAATGGACATGAAGGGGCGGTGGAACTGCTACTGCAACGGGATGATATTAGCCCTGATAAGCCGTCGAGGGAAGACAGAACACCACTGCATTGTGCTGCTTCCAATGGACATGAAGGAGTTCTAAAGCTTTTACTAGAACGGAGCGATGTCGACCCCAATCGACTAGATAGCCCGAATCGGCCACTTGCAAGTGCCGCTGCGAGAGGTCATGAGGGGGTGGTAAGGCTACTAATGGAACGTGAAGATGTTGACCCCAATTTTCCGGTTGACCAGGGTCTAACACCGCTGCGGTTCGCCGTTGTGTTCGAGAGAGAGGGAGTAGTGAGGATACTGCTGGGACGGGAAGATGTCGACCCCAACTACATAGATAACGAACATCAGACTCCACTATATTATGCTGTAAGGAGCGAAAATGAGGGGATAGTGAAGGTGCTTCTAGAACACGGGGACATCAACCCCAATTACACAGATGATGAGGGTCGAACTCCGCTCTGGCACGCTTCAAAACACGGGCATGCAGGAGTGGTGAAGCTTCTGCTGGACCACAAGGATGTCAACCCAAATCTCCCTGACAACCGCAATCAAACTCCACTCGGGTGTGCTGCTCTCGAGGGACATGAGGGAGTGGCGAGGCTTCTACTGGATTGCGGGGATGTCGACCCAAATCGCCCCAACAGCAAAAATCAGACTCCACTCTGGTGTGCTGCTAAGCGCGGAAATGAGGGAGTTGTGAGACTCCTGCTGGAACGCGGAGATGTCGACCCCAATCACCCGGATGAGAAAGATCGAACACCACTCACGTACGCTGCTCTAAAGGGACATGAGGGAGTGGTGAGCCTTCTAATGGAACACGGGGATGTCGACTCCAATCGCCCTTCCAAAAGAACCAAGCTCCATTAATGTGCTGCCTAGTGTGGACTCGGCGGAGTGATGAAGCTACCGGAACGTGGAGATATCGACCCCAATCTCCCAGGTATGAGTGACCGAATGCCACTCTTTCGCTTTCTCTGTGTTCCACCCAGTCTCCGTCGCTACCAAGGTGTTTCTCGGCGTTCCGCTCATCCTTCATGGTTAGTAGAGCCTCCTTTGCTTTCCCGAACTGCTAGTTGTTCCGCAAGATATATATACCTCCTATTCCGTCCTCAGCTAACATCTAGATCGTCCTTTCTCAGGCAGCTATTTCCGACCGCTGTGACCTCACTTCTACCTCTTGGGCCTTTCACCGAGTCTCATCGCATCCGGTACAAGCCTCCCATCGACATTATCTCGTAGATGCTGATAGATTTCTGTTTACACTGCTGGCGTAAAGGCACGGGGGGCTCTTTTCTTTATTATAAAAACTTTTATTATTTATTGTGTTTACCATTTCCTTGGCTAAATAGATTCCTTGTTATAGAACTCCGCCCCTTTTTTCCTCTATTCATTTCCTTTCACCTTCCCCTGAGAGCTGTAGATTGTTTCCGATAATGGAAAACCCCGCGTTAGCATTCCCGAAGCTATCATTGAAAAGAAAATGGGCTCTAAAATTTGTGATTCCGCGATTATGTGGGCTGGGGAGTTAGTTGGTACTCCAGTTTCTGGCTCTCAATTGACCTGTGAACTTGAATTGATGCCTCTATGGGATACGAGCGATCCCACATAACTCCCACCCAATTCCTATTTTCCCACTCTACCCGATTGGCAAGACACTTCCAGGCCCTGCTGCATCTAGATAGACCCATGAAATCAGTGCAAAGATGCCATCCTTACTTACACCAGTACCTTCCCAAAGCCTCCACTGCCCATGGACCGGAATTTCAAGTTAACATGCATGCAAAGGTGTGACTCTACATGCTGTATTCACACAATAAAACAATGGTTTTGATAGGGTGCTTTATTATGGTACTTTAGTTTCAATGAGAGTTTAGAAAAATATA
Organism: Tuber magnatum; assembly: GCA_003182015.1. Lineage (NCBI taxonomy): Eukaryota > Fungi > Ascomycota > Pezizomycetes > Pezizales > Tuberaceae > Tuber > Tuber magnatum. The sequence goes on from PYWC01000038.1 coordinate 1,452,263, forward strand.
TGAATATTCCATAGACTTTGAATATAATACTAGTTATGAGTTGATGTAGAGAACGTGCTCGAGTACAGTAGAGCGAGCGGGAGGAGGAGTTGCAAGGTTATTCCTGTATCGCCTTGGCAGTCCGGCATTCTTAGCCATAATGGCTTGGACGCCTTCTCCGACAGCAAGCAGCATTGTGCCATGATGAGGTATCTGTACGACAAAGCGGATAATGTAGCGTAACGTACCGTAAATTATCGCCCCCAGTTTACCATACTACACCACACCCAATACTCCCATACCTATTCGCCAATTTCCGCCCCGTACGAATCTTTTTCAAACAACTCTTCACCCTCGCAATTGCATGCTCTCTAGTGCCGCCGACGAAAATCCGCCGTATAGTACGTACAATGGCCTGCAGCATTGTCCCATAGACTGTCTGCCACAGGGGGTGGACCGGAAGTGAATCAAGCTACACCTGCCCCAGATTGTTATCTTCCAACGAGCCAACCCACCCCAGAATGAGAGGTATTCGAGGTGGGTTGGTCCAACCCAAATACCCGATCAGGCCACGGAAAGACAAGAAAATAAGGAGAATGTCGAGTCGCAACGGAGATCAACTCTCTACCAAGAATGGGTACTGGGGGTTTAAAGAGAACTTCTCACTGCGCAACCCCGGCATTAGCGACGAGGGATACAGCCCCAACTCTCCCGTGGCGGTGCATAGCTCTAGCTGAGAGGGCCGGTTAAGTCAAGTCAGCAAGATACATGACAAGTCAATTTACCCATATCTCTGAGATTGACTAATGCAGCCGATCTTGGCAGTACAGTACTCGTACAGTACAACCCAAAGCACCCTAAATAGAACTTGTGTGCAAAACACCAGCTTTTGGCATTTCTATGTCCGGATAGTTTACAAAGTGACGGGCGCCAGTACAAGTACAACCGATCGATGGCTTCACAGTGCCACATCTTGATCGAAAAGAATCTGGGTGGACACATAACCCACCCCCAAAGACTCCAAAAAAAACACCCCCCGTCGAGTATATCGCCATACTTGTGCCTGAGACTAACATGTCGCTCATTCCATTTTTGGATATTCTGTATCCAACTCCCCACTCAACCGTATGATGGGGAAGGAGAAACTCGAGTTGGACCTCCGAGCCTCTCGTGCTGCGGAATTACTACGCCGTCTGGTTCCCATCTGCTTTGGCGAGAGGGCATCATTGTGCAAGTGCGATAGAGCCCAGGGCTGAGACATCTCTCACGTAACCCTGCATTTGGTATTTCTCGATATTTACTTCAGACCAATATCCGGTTCCCCTCCTATTTCGCTTCGCTCATAATCGGCAGAAGCAAGTGTGACACTTTTTTTTTTTTTTTTAGCGTGATAGTTCGTGATACCATAGAATAAAACTTTTTTTAACCCCTTGTGTATAACACTGGCACTAGTTATTAACCATATTTTCTTCAAAATGATAGAAGGAAAAAAAGATCCTATTTGCACAAAATAATAAATAACTTAAACTTATATCATTTTAATTAAAGTACACAAAATCAACATTTTTGTAGTAGAATTTGATGATGTGCAGTATATGATAAGCCAGAATCTAATTCACCAGACAAATCCTGATTCCTACACCCACCCTCTGATTCTCCTAGTATTGTATATCCATTCTCATTTGTTACCTGATAGGATCAATCTCGAATTAGGAAGAAGTAGGCAGTTTGAAGAAACTAGATTTAATAACTAGTATTACACACACTGGTGGTGGGTCAGTTTTTTTTTTATTCTATGGTATCATGAACTATCATGCTAAAAAAAAAATGTCCCGTCACACTTGTTTCTGCCGACTATGAGCGAAGCGAAATAGGAGGGGAACCGGCTGTTGTGGATTGTATAATAGATTTATTTTCGATAAGGCCCTGCAATAGCTGCTTTGGCCGTAGATGGATGGGGGTGTCTCCTAGTTTGTACCGGCATTGCGCCACGGCAGAATATTTCCCATGAATTATTGGTAAAAGAGAGAAAAAAAGTAGGAGCCAAGGGGATTAAAAACCTGTACGGTAAAGGAAAGAAAATATCATAGATTCAATAAAGAATGTGACAAAGAAATAGAATTCCGGAACCAACCCCATCCCCCAACTAACCAAATCAATTCCTCTTAACCTTCAATGTAATCCACGCCAACCCTCTCATGCCCACAATCACAGCAAGCAAGATTCCAATCCAGAGCCCGATGTCCTTCTTCCCATAACCAAGTGCCGTCAACACCCCCCGTCCCTCAATCTTGCACTGGTCGCTCAACCCACTCGGATACATGCACTGACACTCATCCCCGACCCTCTCGCAATTGTACACCCTACCGTCAAACTCATTAAACATCATCCCCTGGAAAACGTATCTTTGGTAATCGATCCAGTGGAAGGTATAGTACCAAAAATTGTTCAGCACCTTCGGCGAGACGAGGAAGCCGCTAACGGACATCCAGAGGCCGTTCGCGAAGGCGGTTATCGCGAGCGCGGCAACAAAGACGGGGATGAGGCTGGAGATTAGCACAACGAGGGACTCGGCCGCGAGAAGATCAAGGAATAGCCACATGACGTAGCGGAAGAAGTGCTCGGGCGTTTGACGGAAGTTGCAGAGGAATACCGTGACAAGGGAGAAGAGCAAGGCTATCAGGACTACTTAATAGTCAGTATAACGAAAACTTTATGGGAGAGTTAAAGGTAAAAGGGGGGGGGCTTACAAATGAAAGGAATCCCAATCAGAAAATTTGATAACAGGAACGCCGTAGGACCGTACAATCCGTTCGCGCGCTCCTTGCGGAAACTCTCGTGGTCTTCAAGGTATGCCGGGATGTAGGCTACCGCCATGAACGACATGAATGCGCCGGAGAAGAATATTGCGTTGATGAAAGGTTGGATGTTGTCCTGTTCCCGTCCGAGACGGAGCCAGACTGTGCCCATCATGAATGCTAGGCCTATTCCGCACTATTAGTAAAGCATTGAAGCAAAGGCACTTTTCTCGAGGGAGTGCCTTCGGGCGAGGGTCCGTGGACATACCAAGATACATAATAACCCTAATCCAATAAGCCAGCAAATCCCTATAACTCTTCAACCAAAGCCTCTGTAACAGCACTAACGTCTGCCGGGGCACACCCGTCGGAGCCCCAGACGTACTCATCGCTCCCTCCGAGTCCGCGAATGGAGCTGAAGAGATCTCTGTCGCTGGACTCTTAGGGGACCAAGCTTCCATTAGCCGATCAAGTCTCGCTATCCGACCCTCCTCGCCGCCAACCTCTATTGCACTGTTGTCGAAATCCGTGTTGCACACGTCTAGCAGGAATTCTGCCGGGTTGGACAACGGTGGGATGGGCACGCCTTGGGTAGAGAAATATGGGACTACTTGGTCCGTGGGTCCCGAGTAAACTAGCCTGCCGGAGGAGAGGAGAACCAGTTGTGAGAAGAGGTTGAATGTTGCGGCAGTGGGTTGGTGGATAGAAGCTATGACGATCATCTTGATGGTTGTTAGACGCTTCTCAAAACTCGAGGGCATGATAAGGGAAATTCACGTTCTCATCTCTGGCAACCTGCCGAATCCTGTACATGACCTCGTATGCCGCCTTTGAGTCTAGTCCACTCGTCTGTACACCTCCTATCAGCACCGCCATCCCATTAAAAGAAACAGCAGGATTGGGATAAGACATACTGGCTCATCTAAGAACAAGATCTTCGGCCGGGTGATCAACTGCGAAGCAATACTAACCCTCCTCTTCTGCCCACCGGAGATGCCCTTCGCGACCGGGGTACCGATCTTTGTATGCGCCTGCTTCGCCAATCCGAATGCCCTGATCAGCTCCGATACCCGACTACCGTGGCGTTCGGTTCCCGATAGGCGGGCAGCGAACTCGATGGTTTCTTGAACTGTTAAGCTGCCTGTATGGGTATCTTGTTAGAACTATAGATGGGACCGGGGNGGGAGTACCGATGAGCGCATCCTCTTGCTCAACATAAGTACTAATCTCCCGAAGGGTTTTCGCTTGGAGCGGAGCATTGTCGAGGTGGACTTGACCCTTCACGGAAGCACTTGCTGCAGCGGGTCTTCTTGCGAGGACGTTCAGGAGGGTGGTTTTCCCGGATCCGCTGGGGCCCATGAGGGCCACCATGTCGCCTGTTTATGCCATAGCGAGACATTAGCACACCTATGGATGGTTGGGCGATTGGGTGGGCGTAAGGTCTTCACGATGGAACAACGGAGGGAGGAATACCGGGCTGAGCACACCCCTCAGCGTTCTTCAAAATATCCAAAGCTTCCTTAGTCTTTGAGTCTTTAACCGTGACGGTGAGTCCCTTCCATGAGAACCGGGAAATCTCATTTCCGCCGCCCTTGGGAAGGGATTCCAAGTCGATGTTGTCGCTCATCTTTGCCGTGTCTTCTTTTCGGAAGGGTAGAGTGGATTGCCGTACCGGTATTGGGTTAGGGAGGGGAAGCCGTCAAGCTTGAACAAAGCACCGAAAGTCAGGATCCCAAACAGCTCACCTCAATGGATGACTGAACAAGCAAACACAGAAGACTGCGGTTATACCCTGACTTCAACGAGAGTGGATCCCACCTTTTATCCTTCCTTCCTTCCGTCCTCCCTCCTTTCTCCTCCTTACTACCGGCTATTACTACCGCCGCCGCATTCATATCGCCGCTTACCTCCCCAAAACCAAAAAGCCAAAGCCCACTCGGCGACCCTCCCACGGGCCCAGTAGAATCTCGTTCGGCGAGCAGAACGCACGAGTCACACATGCACACTATCCCAAGTCAGCATCAGGTTTGTGGCAGCTTAGCACATTTCATTCTCAAGGGTCGCCTAGCGTGTGGGTGGGTGAGCGAGTGAGCGGGGTGGATCAAAGCTTAGGCCACTTAAGTTAAGCTACCGCACCGCCCACCCACACGCGCAGCCCCATCCGAGACAACAACCCTGGAAGTGACGAGATACAAGTAATCCGTTGGTTCGTCGTGACGGCGACCACGTTATGGCGTATTCTTCTCCTTCTCCGGTGGAAGGCCGATGGATGGGCTCGAGGACGCGGAGGTGGGCCGGAGGCTGGAGCCAGCGAATGCAAGGAATATACTAACCACTGACGGTTAGCGTGGTAAGGCTGAGAACCATCGTCATGGCCGGGGGCTCACGAGAGATGGATCCCTGTTCACCCAGGGACGCAACCGGTACACGTACAGTACAGTAGAGCACAGGTGCCGTGGTGGAAAACGAGTCTCTGTTTGGCCTTTTCTGCCCCTTCTTTCCCCTTCTTTCCCCTTCTTTCCCCTTCTTTCCCCTTCTTTCCATCCCACCCGAATATCCCTACTCGCAGCCTCTCACTGCCTGCTTGGGTAATGCCGTACATCAACGCAGACGGCGCTCATAATCGTCCAATATACTCGAGCACCGGTACAGTATGTGCAGCCTGAACGAGTGCAGCAGGGTACATGCCCGGCTTGGCAATACCGCGGCAGCGGTAGGGTGAGTTAATTTACGGCAGCCTCCGATCCTTCAATCTATGATACGATACCGTGCTGCTCTTCGAGATCTCGTTCAACGCCAACCGGGAAAGCACAGCCACCACCACACTCCTCTTGCAGTCAGCCCTCTTAGGTAAAGAGATCGCGGGGGGATTTTTGATTAGTTATTTACCCGCATTCGATACCGTGTATTCCCGATGCACTGTGCTAGTGCCCGTACCGTACTCGTAGTGGTACAGGTAAAAGGGGTGCATCGCGTTTGGTAGATTAATGCGCGCCTACCGGTATTCAAGCTTCTCTTCATGCCACAGTTTCGGCCGTCGGGGTGATTACTCCGGCTGGCCATTTTCCTCCAATGGCCGGCCGGGCCAACTGGATAGCGAGCGTTGCTGTCCCTGGGCAGTTGAAAGCTCAACACCCTCGGACTTACCGCATTCGGACATGGTCCAGTATCTAACCGCGGAGTGATTACTACCGGTATTTCTTTTTAGTGGGCCACGGTACGATGGGTCCTTTGACCCTCCCCCCCGCGAGACACATTGGTTGCCGGTGCAACCGATTGGGGCTTTTCCTCCCCGAATGTCTGAGTTTGGGCCAAGAACTTTCTCTACAATCGCTGGATGCGGCCATTGCTCTACTCGAGTGCTGCTTTGGCAAGTACTCGAGTACTCGTGTCACCACGTGGCCGATTCCGACGCAAGTGGTATCGAGTGTTTCCGAACGAACTGAACTGAAGTGAGACGAAACAAATCCCCCCTACCACCTACCATCACAACCACCATAATCTTTATCGCTCGGAAGGCCTCACTCGACACCCCCCCCGCACTCGGGAAGGCGCTTTTGCTTTTCTGGGACAAGGAGCTGGATGAACGCCGAATGATATCGGTGTGTTACCGTGTAAAGGACCCTTCCCCCTCGCCGGGGGTTGACTGCGGTAAACCCCGAGTTCGTGGATGGGGAAATGTAGGATTCTCTCCAGAGCGTGGCGCGCCGTGGGAAATTTTTCCCAAGGCTGCCGCGCCCGTATGATGCTATGACGTGAACGCTATCGTTTCGTTTAGTCGTATCCAACTGCTATCGCGGTAACAGTGCTAGAGTTGGTATCGAGCGGGGAGGATCCTGGCCAATTATCGCAGGTAACTGGCGGGCCCTGTATTTGGAGCCGCAGAGGAATACAAGGCACGACAGTTGCCATCGTGTGATGGATTCGTAGAATATAACCGGTCATCGGTACGAATGGTTTGGTCTGACTATCTGGAGCAGTGATGCACCCGCCCGGTGGTTCACTTGAGGGCACCCTACCGTAACCGCGGGGTTCCTGATACCAGCAAGAGTAACACAACTATAGCCCAGGTGGTAGTCATTATACAGTATACTACCCTCAAAGGTAGCGATCGCCCATCGTGATGCAATCACAAACCCTATGTTTTACCCCAGCTTATGTCCTGATCGGCCGAATAATGTCTTAGAGGGTGTCTGGCTCAGTGATTTAAGATAGCCATGATTTGGGATTGTGATTTCCGAATTGCCATTTGAAATTTTTTGAATAGCTCTCCGCCTCAGTTCCAAAAATTTCAAAATTGAAATCATGATTTTGGCGATGCCCAATAAGGATAAGTAGAAGTCGAGTGCAACAATTCTAATTATTTCCAAGTTATATCTTCCATTATACACCCGTTATCATTAAAGTACCCCGTTCGCTGAGTTTTCGCTGAAAGTCTAATGCCCCATAATTTGGACCGCGGATATTTGGCAATACCTTGTACTGTACTGGTGTCATACTTCCCTTGCCGCCAAGACCCTTTCCCGGTGCTTCTCTTTTGCAAGCGCGAGTGTATTACCCTATCGACAATCTCTATGCTCGTTACCACTTCCCTATCTATCTAACATACTATCAACTTAAACCCCCCTCTATTAGCCTGTTCCTACCACCATCTCGGAATTATTACCCATCATGTATGACAACATCAAGAACCTGGTTGAAAAGCTTAAACTTAGTTTGATCATTATCATACTAATATCTATAACTAGGATAAAAAGGGAAATACCCTAGCCCTAAATTATATACCCTTTGGGGTCCACTTGAAAGGTCTTCTAATCGCGACTTGAGATAATAACTATGATAGCTCAAATTACAGCGAGCCAAACACCCCCCCAGACATTCACTAGAACCCCGAGAGGTAAAATATTCCCGGAGCGGTCGTGTGGGGGATGACTCGAAGACACCATATCAGTGTAACCGTATCTAGAGCCGTAACAAGATAGACGCCCGAGAGATATATTACACACACCCCACACACACCGCACCAACATTCGACAGACTACCCTTTTTTTCTTGAGGGTCACGAGAAATCCGGTACTATTCCGCTGGAAATGCAAGCAAGTTAGCAAACCTCAACAAGAGCTCGCCGCCCACACCGCATACCATACCGAAGCTCTTTTTGATCGGCATTTTAATTTTATAGTTTGGACTGCATTGATGGAGCCAAATGCGTGAAATCGGAGAGAAAGATTACATACCGCCGTCGCAGCTTAAAAAAGCTCAGGGTCTGCTCTGACTCCGGTCGTCGTGTCACGGCGAACAGGCTTCCCGGGAAGGACACGACTTCCGTTGAATCGGGGGGGGGGGGGGGATTTTGATATTTCGGCCCCGTTATACAGTCGTGCCCCGTTGCCCCAGATTTCACTCTACCAGGTTCTCCGTTGTCCTAGACCACCTTTCAAGTTCTGTCGAACCTGCATAGAAATACTCCTCATTGCTCCCGATCTAGAGGGCCTGCGGATCGGGTGGAAACTCAAAAACCTCTAGCCCCCTCTTACATACAGCGTGAAGGATATATTCTATGCCCCGGATTTCCACCTTATTCTCGGCCGAGGAGTAACATCACAGCTGCCCAAAGGCGCAGTTGATGCCACGGGCGGCCCGCCTGGTAGGAGCACGGGCCAAAAGCTCCTCATCTTTTTCCTCCTCCCAATCATCCCCCTTATCAGCGGCAAAGCCTCCAACACATACCGACTCCGAATCCCGGTTAATGTTTCCAGCAGACGTTTCGGACCCAAAGAGGGAGGTTAATCCTTTCTGCTCCCATTTGGTGGCTTTGCGGGTGACATTTCGAGGCGGACTCTGTAATAGGAAAAGGGAATTGCATATTGAAAATAGCGTGCGGAGCACTATCACAATGTCTGCTGAAACTTTCGGCTCGTTCCTCGAGTGTTTATTCGCTGGTCTAGCCTTCATCTATACCCTATATGGAATAGCCGCTCTTATGACTGCTCAGTTGTCACTCGGTCTTGGATGATTTTTGTTGGAAATCGCGAGATGCTGCTCGGCATGCTCTCACGATAAGTTGGTCGTTCGGATGGTTTCTAGGACCGTGTTTTAGCTCCGGGCATGTCCGGGCACGTTTTGCCTTTAGGTATGGTTTAGCCTTTTGGGAAAGCATTTTGAGTGCAGGAATGCGCTGAGGTTTTGGATCAGTGCATCCATCAGAAGGAAGGCGCAAAGAATGTATGGAAAGCCCGGAGGTTGGATGCCCGGAAGCTATGGGCAGCGGGAGTTTCTCTCTCCTTTGTTAGCTTTGGGGTTTGCAAGGGAGTGGAAGACGTACCTGGAAGGATGGGGGGACTTGTTGTCGTTATATCTACTCCTGTCATTACTGTTAGATGATGCTGTACTAGCGAACAGGAAAAAAAGTTTTCACGCTCCTGAGCTGTGCGATCGTTTTAGGGAGTAAGCACTGGGCGTTTCGTTTCGTTTCGTTTCGCCGATCGCGTTTTTGTTTCACGGGTGCTCGTCGCCGGAAATCCGTGTTCAAAGTTTTTTTTCTTTTTCCAAATATCCCGCCGACCATTTCACCGTCCCGGGCGCTTCGCCGTCCTGGATAGCGTAAGAACTCGAATAATTGGACCTGGCGCTAAGAGGTTAAATAAAGGTATGGTGCTCTAAGACATGTTACGCAATATCAGTTTCAGATCCTACTGCCACATATTAATCTTATAAAATACATCATTTGCATCATCTTTATTCAATTCCACTTTCTCTATCAAACTTTCCATCTCCCCCCCCTACTCCTTATGACTTTCAATAAGGTAAGTTGTATCTATCTCTTTTGTTGAGATTTTGTAGTCACAACTACTACTAATTTGCAGGGAAATTCCTTGAACCCAAAATGACTTTATCATAACCTTTCTATGATGTCAGATGAAGTGCTTCCATGCCTCTCCAACAGCCCAGGTGGTTAGTATTCTTCTTTGTCCTACCATACTTTCAGTTAATCTTTCTCCTGCCAACAATTGTTCCTCCTCTTCAGCTTTGGGGAGATCTAACTTGTCTTTCAGAAGCTTCTACCGCAAAAATGGGTATAAACCGGCTGGTGCTAGTAGGTTGGAATAAAGTCAGTACTGACAGGAACCCATGTTCAGGCCACCTAAGACACTTATTAATAATGGTTTAAGTAATGATCAAGAAGTTTATTTCAACAACAAATAACTCTTCACAGAGGTAAAAGCTCATATTTATAACTGAACTAGGTATTTATGACTCAACTGATAGGTATAAAAATTCAGAGATATAAGAAGCAAGATATACAGTACAAGCACTTACCTGGTCCTCCAATATTCCTTTTTTTGACTTTTTTCTTTAACTCCGATGGTCCTGATAGAGCATTTGAAATTCAATACTAGCAATTCTATACCCTACTAATTGACCAAAAAGATGATCTGATTCTTGCAGAACTTTGACAACAGGTATCTCATGAAAAGGCACAGAAATTAACTGATTGGTCTTGTCCAACCTCTAAGTCAGTAATAACAAAGCCCCAAACAGAGAAAATCATCCAACTGTGCAAAGAGGTCTACTAGTCAAATACAGGAGAGTTCACCCTCCAAGTTCTCTCTTATGGACTCAAGCACCAAATCTATCTTAATTCAACAACCTATCAGAGCCGAACAGAACATGAGGTTTCTGCATAGTTTTTAGTTCCTTGTGCAACCTTATATAATTGGATGAAGTTACATACAATGGAAGCAATTGTAAATACTTCTAAGAGTACCTGGACAAACCAAAAAGCTGGGGGTCACTGGCTAGAGATGGAAGAAGAGTTATATGCATATTATTATATTTGTTGAGATGATGAGAAAGCTGTGAGACATACTTGATTTCAACAAACAGCTGAAAAGTATTTTCAGTTATTCTATCCATTAGTGATAAGCACATTTGTTGTTTCAAAAGGCTGGTTCTTTGGATTCTTATTCAGATATGCCATTTTTTTCTATTTCCCAATAAACATATCGCAGAGTCTTTCTGCAGACTATATTAACCTCAGTCACAATTTGATCTAATTTGCAAGATGTAATGCACAACTCTGGACTGGTATTAATGATGAAATGATAGTAGTAGGTTGATATCTACTAAGTGGTATATGCAATATGGATGAAACTCCTATACCATTTGAGTTGTTGCTAGGTAGTCATACACATGTGAATTGGGGTAGCCTTACGGTTCAGGTTCGAAGTACAAAGGGTGGATGGAACAAGTGACAGGCTACAGTTATCTTATCAATCTTTGCTCATAGCAAAGGCAGGTCAAATCCTTACTACTCTTCAAAGGTGCTGAAAGACTCACTCGCCCTTATAACAAGCTATCCTGAGCTGCTGAGCTTGCCTGATGCAATCCTTGTATAGCTGTATGCTTTAATCCAAATGCCTATACAAATGAGAGTGTGCTAGTTACTTGAATTAAAACCATACCTGTTCTAGCACTTCCAGCTCACTGTCCAAGCATGCTTGCTCTTGGTGTGGCCCAGTTTCATAAAACAGATACCATTCTTGAAACTCTATGGACATATAATATTGTCACAGCTATAACACTACCTGCATACATTGTCCTAGTACAACCATTAGATGATTCTATAAGTAAACCTTTTAAAACAGATTCTGTGGAAACTAGGTTGAAGATAATATAGAATTATTGGAGTCGCAAACTAGAGATGTGATATAAAAGAGCCAAAAGTGCAGTGCAAGGGAAGAACACCAGGTTTTAACTAATGACTGATTACCACAAGCATGGTATACCTTCTGTACACAAAAGTATGAGGTTATTGGTTCTTCCTTCCAAAAGGTTGGCTTATCTCTAGTGATTGATAGCTCTTATTGTAATGGGGGCACCTCTAGAAAGATGGCTTCCAAGGTTGCGACCGCACTGAACAACTTCAAACTTTGGCAAAAGTTCATACAGATGTAAGAGCAAAGTAAATGGTAAAACTTAATATTGTTAAGCCTGACACTTCACTCAATTAAGGTCTGGACAGGATTGATTGTTGGAGTAGAAGAGTTCTTGCATAGATGTTCAAGTGGTTTTATCTTATACCAGAAGCTCTCCCATCAGTTTATTGCAATTATTTGAGCAGACACTTCTCCGCTAAGGGTGGTCCGACATATCTCCTAGCACACTCTTCTGGCATTCATGTGTCAATACAGTCTAGGCGGAGTTCACCTTATGTGCTTATGGTTTCTGTAGCACATTTCCCTTTTGCCCGCCGCGGTTAAAACTTCTGCCCATTGGTACTTTTCTAGTAGCTAATGGTCAAGACACTGGATGAACTGGACTATCTATGACATTCTTCCAATATGCATTGATCTCTACTTGACCCCAGAGGCTACCATCAGTGGTTTATCTATCTACTATTTACCATTCTCAGGCTTCTGCTATCTTCCGCAGAATATAGTAGTCCGGGAGTAATCCAAGGGGCGCTACCAATGACCACTACCTCAGATCCACCTTACCTGTGGTAGGAATCATGCTTTAAGTGTCTCTGCACTTCCCTTACGGAGCCTATGGTGTTGGTGACATATTCGGTCTTGATGGGTGTAAAACTCTCCTGGTTGCCCCGGCACCATTCGGGACTACATACGGGACCCCATGGTTAACTCCTGTTAACTCTGTCAGTTTTAGTCCATTCTACTCTGAACAACTTGCTGGAGGTACTTCACCTTCTACCCCATCCTTCTTTGTATATCCTGCGAACAGCATATAGTCGACCGGATGGCAGCGATGCATACGGTGTTGCAAGCAGGTCTGCAAAGATTCCTCTTGGCTGGACTGTACACAACTACACAATCGTTTGCCAATGATGCCCAGGCCTCAGGGCGGGGCTGGAGGGGCATGATAGGAATAATGTCTCCAATTTATAGCCCTTCGGAGCAGTGTAGCTTGGCCAACAGCATCTCTCAGAACCACAGATTCCAGTATTATGCGTCACTTTGCGTGATAAATATTGTGATCATTTTTCCCAAACTTGTAACGTGTTCAGGCCAGGCCCTAGTCACATAGTGGTATAATAGGAGCAGATGGCTTCTTGATCAACAAGAAGTGAGTGCTGCTTACTAAAGGAATCTTCGAACGGGGTGTAATAGAAGATCAAAGAAGTAACCGTTGAACCAAGTATATGAAGAATACTGTCTGTTGAAGTCTGCTGTTTCCACTGCGGGAATGTGCTGCCTTTAAATACAGCATATCGCTTATCTCCAGTATGAGCGATATCCGAAAACATTGTGCGTATCAACCAATAGCACACGAAACAATACAAGTATCAAACGATACTGTGAAACCAAATATAAAACAAGATGTGTATTAACCAATAGCATACCAAACCATACAAGTATCAACCAATACTGTGAAACGAAACATAAAGCAATGTTTGTATCAACCGATAGCACACGAATGTAATCGGAGCACCCCTAGGAAGATGGATCCCAAGGTTGCGACCGTACCAAACAACTTCAAACTTATCGCCAAAGGTTTACACCAATGCAAGAGTAAAGAAAATGGCAAAACCTAATATCATTAAGCCTGACGCTCGACTCAATTAAGGTCTCGAGAGGATTGATTGTTGGAGTAGGAGAGTTCTCGCATAGACCTTTTGGTAGTTTTGTCTTATGCCAGAAACTCCCCCATCAGTTTACTCCAACTATTCGAGCACACCCTTCTCAGCTAAGGGTGATCCGACACATCTCCTGGCACACCCTACGGGCATGCATGTGTTAACACACTCTAGTCGGCATTCACCTTATGTGGTTATCGTTTCTGCGGTGAATTTCCATTTAGCCCGCCGTAGTCAACACTTCTACGCATCGGCATCTTGCCAGTGGCTAACAGTCAAGACACTACATGAACTAGACCATCTATGACACCCTTCCCATATGCATTGTTCTCTACTTGGGCCCAGAAGCTACTGTGAGCAGTTTATCTGTCTACTATTTATGGTTATAGGGCTTCTGGTGTCTTCCACAGGATACACTGATCCGGGAGGGGTCCAATGGGTGCTACGCATGACCTCTACCTCAGATCCATCTTACCTGTGATAGCAATCATGCTTTCAGTGTCTCTGCACTTCCCTTTTCAAAGCCTCTGGCCTTGGGGACACTTTCAGGCTTGGGAGGTGTAAAACTCTCCTGGCCACCCCAGCACCACCCGGGACTACCTTTGGGACCCCAACAGTTAACCCCCATTAACTCCGTCAGTTTTGGTCCGTTTTACTCTGAAAAACTTGGAGAAGGTGCTCCACCTTCCACCCTATACCCGCCTTTATATCCTACGAACAGCCCATGGTCGCCTGGACTGCAGCGACCTATACGGTGTTGCAAGCAGGTCTGCCACGATCCTTCTTTGCTACACTGTGCACAACTATGCAACGGTTTGCCCATGACGTCTGGGCCTCAAGGCGGCGCCACAGGGGTATGATAGGAATAATGTCTCCAGTTTACAGCTTCTTCAGAGCCGCGTGGCTCACCCAATAGCATCTCCTAGAACCCCAGATTCCAGTATTATACAGGGCTTCATGTGATAAACATTCTGGTCATTTTTCCCAAACTCCCTGAGGGACTTCATATTGAAAGGCAGGGTAACCCAGGACTTTGGGCAGGGTAACCCAAGCCCCATGGCAGGGTAACCTGATCCTGAGAGTAGAGTAATCTTGTCCGCCGGACAAGATAACTTTTCCCTGTTACCCTGTCTATCCTGTTGCCAGAGATAGACATTTCTGACCTTTCTCCAGTTACCAGGCTTAGCTGAGTAACTGCCCCTTCTGAGGTCCCTACATACGCTGACACCACTTCCCGGGTGTACCCAGGTACCTAAGTCCCTGGCCAGCTAACTCTGTTCATCTCGGAGCCCGGGCCATCGGGTCTCCATAGGTCAAGTACTTACTTGCCTGTCGGTTCCTACCAGTTAAACTCCTGGCGACCTGTATAGGTGAAGGTTCCGACTGCCATAGCTCATATATGCTGAGTCGTTACAATGAAACAATACAAGTATCAACCGCTACTGTGAAAGCAAACATAAAACAATGTTTGTATCTGTACTGGTTACACTCCTGAAATAAAATAACAATTTCACGAAACAAAATAACCTAATAAAATCCTAATAGTCGGTAAACCCGCCATTCTCCTGAAGGTCCCCATAGGACCCATCCTCAGCATCATCGCTATCATGCAACCATCTCATGTCATCCTGCAACATCCATTCCGCCCCTTCCAGCCATTTCTCCCAACACCCCGGGCAGGGTGCTTTGCGTGCAAAGCAACCTGATTCCTTGTAGTGCGGTAGGTCGATGTAATTTCAGACTGTCCAGTCCTGCTAGTCTCCGGTTTCGATATCGATCTGTCCGCAACTGTTGCAGTAGTCGATGTAAATCATTTTCCAGTAGGCCTCCAGTGGAATGGTTCCACTGCACAGCAGTTCGTCAACAATAATATGTCGTCCCTTGATGCTTATTTCCTCGTATGTCGACATTTCTTAGTCTTGTAAAGGGGTAAAGTTAGCAAGAGGGTAAAGGTTTTTCTTTCAGTTTGGAGGTCTGGTAGGGTGGTTTTTTCTCTTCGGAGGAGTTTGAAGGATAGCGGGCGGTATTTATGTCTCGGTGTTGACCTCGCTTAGGTGTCGACCTTGCTTAAGTGTTCAGGGGAAGGTGGGTGGTACTTAATTTAGGTTTCTTCCATCTCCATGCACATCTCACATTTTTCGGTGCTCAGGTAACATTCACTTCCAAAGGGGAATATATCTGACCTTGTTTCACCCCACATCTGTCCTATTGATTCAGTTGTTATTTCTAGGCATTTGTTGCAAATACGTATGAATAGTCCCTGTGTAAGGTATCGCCTAGGGATGATATCATGGTTCACCAACAGTCCCATTAGCCGATGGTGCAGTCTCCGTAGTAGCTGCTCATAGTTTGACATCGTAAGGCTGTTGGATGGTGTGTTTCTTTCCTTGTTATTCGCAGTACCCGGACTTAGCAAGCCGAGTTTGGTATACTGCTTTGTCTTCCATGACCCAATTCTCATCTTCGCTGCTTTCCAAATCACTTCCAAAATGGGCTGAGCAAAATCCATCTGATGGAGTGCGGAGCACGAGGTAACCCCATCGTGGTATGTTAGTTAGCTGGATAGATAGGGCATAGCAGTGGGAGTGGGAGCGGGACTGGTGTTTCCTGTGTGTGTGGGTTGTCACCCCACAGAGTGGGCGGAGCTGTACTTAGTCTGAGCAACGGCTCCACTCCTNCACAGAGTGGGCGGAGCTGTACTTAGTCTGAGCAACGGCTCCACTCCTGTTATATAGCATGTCCATGTAACGTCCATAGAACATCATCAGAGCAACAACGACGATCACTTCTATCTCTTCTTATATCAAGGTTTTCCCTGCGCACGAGTGAGCTGCCCGGCGAGCGGCATTAGACTCTCAAGGTTGCTATCACCATCTTGTATCATTTTATTTGTGTCTGGGCAGAGGTGTTGTATTTCCAGCAGGGTTGGGCTCCATGCCAGCATTACATAGTTTATTGTAGGGGGTAGCTCATCCTCCGGTTTGTTGTCCTCCCACCATTGGCTTACCAGTTCTATTGCATTTTCTAACCCTTCAGGAGGTTCCCCGCTGTTTTCTGTTTCCGGATATCCTGTCCATTTTACCAGAAACTGGTCACGGTCATACTGCTTCCTGTGATCCCATATAACCTCCACCTCCTATTCTGATTTTTCATTAACCATGATTGGAGGCGGCTTTGTGTGGCTTCTTCCACGGAAGGCGGTATTGTCATTAGGGAGATATCGTTTCAAAGTAGATTCGTGGAATGTCGCTTGTTGGTTTCTGTACATTCTGCCCTCCATTTCTACCATGTAGTTTTGCGTATGTTCATCATATTCAATTATATTGAATGGTCCTCGCCAGTGTGGTTGGAGTTTCTTGCTTCGTCCTGATTCCGTTGCGAAAAGGCTTTCATAAACCAATAACAGGTTACCTTTCCCTATCGGTGTATGGTGTCTCTGCCATTTTGCTGCCGTTCTTGTGCTCCTAAATTGCGCCCCTTTGATAGCATTAAATACCATCTTCCGGATTGCTTGGTGTCCATTCAACAATTCATCGGCGACTGGTACTGCGGAGTTTTTGAAATTCGCTAGGCAGAGTAGTGGGTAATTTTTTCCAAAAACAGCTTTACATGGTAACATATCGAGGGTTTCTGACCATCCTGCATTTAGGTATGCTGCCGTTTCCGGTATGGCATGTAACCAATTGTTTTATCTTGCATTGACTAGATTTCGAATAGCGGTTTTTAATTCTCGAATTTTCCTTTCGACTTGTCTATTCACTTCATGGTAGCCTGATGCAGCCTTGATATGCTCGATGCCTAGCAATCCACACTACTGTCTCCACACATGTGACTCAAATCGTGGGTCAGAATCACTTACTAGAGATGTTGGGTAGCCATGGGGTGTAAACATTTTGTTCCATAGAAGTTCCCTGGTTGTTATTGCCATTACTTGCTTAGTTGTAGGTATGAGCCATGTGAATCCCGAAAACCTATCCATCGCAACTAGGATTGTGTCATATGCCCATGAGTTATGGAAGGCTCCCACAAAGTCAATGGCTATCGATTCGAAAATTTCTGATGGTAGGACAATTGTCTGAGCCTTTCCTTCTGGTAACTCTGTGGGTTCTTTGTTTATCTGGCAGATGGGACATTGGGCCACATATGCTCTGAAGTCCTTCCGCATTTCAGGTCAAAATAGATACTCCGTAGCATACCGTAAGACATGTTCAGAATAGTGGTGGCCTTTGTTGTGGATTTCACTGATGGCGTACTGCCTTAATGTCATATTTCCGTATACAGGGCCCTTTGGAATATACTGGCAGTCTTCCCCGTATCGAGGTTTTGCCTATAGCATTCCATTTGCCACCTTGTAGGAGGATAAATCTCCTGTAGAGTCCATACTTTCATTGACTTGTTTCCATATTGGTTCTCTCCAGTATGCTGCAACCATATGTGCTCGGAACGTTCCAATCATTTCATTGATTGTTTGTAAGCTATCGCACTCGTCTTCTATCTCACTTCCTCCGGTTTTCTCACGTTGGTCATCCTCGCTGCTGCCTTCGAAGACAGGGCAAAGTCCCCGTTGATATTCACTCCTTGTTGGGGGTATCTCTGAAACTATAGTTTCATTGCAGAGGCTTTCTAATCGCTCTGCTCGACTAATTGGTAGTGGCTGCCTGGTCCTGGTAGTTGGAATGCTACTATCGCTTCATAAGAAAGGTCCTGTATCAGTTCCACTCATCTGGTAGGTGGCAGACTGTCCGGTTCCAGCATTGGGAATGCCGGGGCTTCTGGCCTCCGCAGTGCCATGATTGCAGAAGATCTGGGCGTCGGCTGGGCAAGGGTGGATGGCCCTTCCCCAGCACTATTTGGTTTTCTGCGGATCATTTGTTGCCATTCTAAGTCATTAGTTTTGGGGGACTCCGGAGGGCTTGAGTCAATTCCTTTACTTGGGGGGCTTGGTCCTTCACTAGGAGGGTGAGGGGTTGGGTTTCTCCGCCGTTTAGGATGGTTGTTGGTGAATTTGATCTCGCTTTGATGATATGGGCAATGATCCAGGTAACAGTGCGAGTAGTGCAACATGCTATGTTGCAGTTTTTCATGTGGCGTACTTCGCATGGTACACTGGTTGCCCCAATCATTTCCTGCAGTAATTGAGCAGGGGCTTTCAGGGGGTACAGGGGCCTTGTTAGGGTACTCAGTATATGAGTAAGAAGGGGAGGTAGGGGAGATATCTCCTTCAGGTTCCATCACATTTGATTCTTGCTCATAGACTGTGTTATCCAAGATGTTGTTTGCTTCCTTTGTATGATCGTGGACATAGAGTGGATTTAAGTCTGTCCCTCCCTCATATATCTGGGAAAGGGCATCAGCTAAAGAGTTCATACTTCCTGGTATGTAGACTATCTTTGCGTCACAGTTTCCTAAAGCACAGAGCCATCTAACCTGCTTTCTGCTAGGGTTCTTTGCGGTTCGTAGGTGTGTCACGGGATGGTGGTCTGTAAGTATTGTAAAGGAATTTCCCATTAGTATATTGTGGAACCGATTAAGCACTTCCACTATTGCTAAGGACTCTGTGTCGGTGGTTCCATAATTCATCTGTGCATTGGTGAATTTCCTGCTATGTAACACGGCTGGTTGAGCCGTCTCGTAGGTGGGTCCTTGTCCTACCTATGCCCCTATCCCCAAATCAGAGGTGTCCATTACTAGCCAAATTGGTTCCTTGCTTCTTATATGTATTGGCCACATAAGTTGGTGATCAATAATTCGCTTTTTTAACAGTTCGAATTCGGTCTGATAGGTAGTCCTCCATACGGATTCGGCATTCCCCATTAAGTCCTCTAATGGTGCTGTCATGGTCACATGATGTGGGAGGAACTGTGCCACATACTTCACTATTTCTAGAAAGCGTTGCAATTCTTCTTTCTTTTGGGGCCTTTCCCAACCTGTGATAGACGATATTTTGTGGGGGGTTGTATGGATTCCTTCACTATCCACCATGTGTCGTAGTACTTCTAGCCTGTCTGCGAATAGTACTGACTTCCTTTTGCTCACATAGAATTTTGCCTTTCTGAGTCAGTCACATACCTGCCATATGTGCTCTTCATGCTCTTCTGGTATATTCCGGAATATGAGAATATCATCAATGTATACCCATACAAAGTGATGTAAGAATTCACTTAGGAGGTCTTCCATTATTCATATAAATGTTGCTGTTGCATTCATGTCTCCTTGTAGCATTACTTTGCCGACAAATCCTGCGAATGGGGTTTTGAATGAGTTGAACTTAACGCTGTCCTTGTCCACTCGTGTTTGGAAGTATGTGTCACTCAGGTCAATCTTACTCTTGAATTTTGCTCGTCCAATGCGGTTAAGGTTCTACTGTTGGTTGGGGATCGATGGACTATCCATGATCGTGTTATCGTTTCGTACTTTCAGGTCCACCAGGGGGCAGATCCTTCCATCTGACTTAGGTTGTATGAACATAGGTACCGCTCCAGGAACCTCCTGTTGTACAATTACTCCAGCTTGTAATTTCTTGTTTATCCAGTTCATGAGTTTCTCCTGGTATGCTTCAGCAATTGAGTATGTCGGTTGGTTCTTTAGGTCCGTTGGGTCTTTCAGCCAAATGTGATGGTTAATCTTACGCACAGGGGGTAGTGTTTCAGTGACCGTGTCCAGGAATACATCCTTGTATTCTTCTAACAGTGTATCCGAGGTTGTATCTGTAACTGCGGCTCGGACTTCCCCGCTTGTTGCTTTGCATAGTACTCGCAGTTTGTCATCGGAAAACTCCACTACTCTGTCCCCACATCTAAGAAGTGTGTTGTGTCTTTTCAGGAATGGTATTCCAATCAGGGTGTTGTACTTTGCCAAGTTTCCTACCAACATCACCTGATTTGTCCATTTCTTTTTCCTGATTCCTATGGTCGGCCCATATTTCTTGTAGCTTGATGAGTGAGAACCTTTTATTGCTATGTTGACTGTTGTTGGTTGGGGTAGGGGTTCCGTTTGTATCCCGTGGGTTGAGATAAAGGTAGTGCTGATAATGTTACAACTGATTGTTCCTGTATCCAACAGTATCTTTGCTGGATGACCCTCTATGTAGATCGTTCCTTCCAGTACACCACGGGCCCATGTTGTTAGTACTGGTTGGGTTCGGAGGCTTTCCATTTCCACCCAATTGATTTCCACTTCGTCGTATTCAGTTGCTTCCATGTGGCTTGTGCTAGCCTCTCACTTAGCTGTTTTTCCTTTTCCCCTTTTGGCATAGCAGTGCTTTGCATAGTGCCCCTTTTTCCGGCATTCGAAACATGTGCCTTCATCGTGTCGTTTCTGGTTCTTATGTTTCTTGTCTTTCAAACCTTTGCAGTATGGTTTATCCTTCCTTGTATGGTCCCGCAATGATGATCCTTTACTGTTCTTCTGCTGCGCTATGTGGGTTCGGTAAACTCCTGTTTCGTACAGGATAGTGTTCTTACATTCAGCCCGTTTGACTATCTTGTCAAAGGAGTCTCACTCTTCTTCCATGGGTTCTATCTCCTGGCGTAGTCTTGGATGTATTGCTTCATACAGTCTTTGTCGTAGCATGTACTGAGATACCGTCTCGGTAGGCAATCATCCATGATATATTAGGAGATCCATTATAACCATTGTTATTCTTGCTGTTTTTCGGTCTCGTGTTTGCTGGATATCCTTGAACGTTTTATATAGTTCTTCCATGTTTCACAAGGATTGGAATCAATCTTGCAGGTATTTTATCAGGGTTGTTCCTCGCATTTTTTCCCTACTCTCGAAGTGGTTCATTGCTTGGTGGTATGCTTTCTCTGCTTTTCCGGTACAGAAACTTTCAAAGTACACTCCGCTTCCTTCTTTGGCTGTTTCCACCCCATGCAGGGCAAGGTATTGACAAGTGGTTGTTACCTATCAATCAAATGCTTCAGCTTTTAGATCTTCCTTTTCACCCAAGAATGAGGATGGCAGCAGGAGTATGAATTTTGGTCCTGTTGGCCAGTCCCCTGGGCCGGGCGGTGTGGCAGATCCTCCATTGGACTTATTGTGTTCGGACTCTTCGCTGCTGGAGCTGTCATATGACGAGCGTTCTGAAGAGTTGCTGGGGGGCTCATCTGCCAGTTCTTTTACTATCAAGTGATCTGATATTTTTTCGTCATCGTCTTCCTTCTTAGATGTGCCGACAGGTAGGCTGTGTTTCTTTGGTGGTTGCGCCAGTGCCTTTCCTTTGCTGGGGCTGAGGGGAAAGAGGCCAGGAAGACTGGTTGCTGCCTTGGCTAACACGGCAGTTGATTCACTAAAGGTCTGCTTGGCCAAATCTCGAGCTCATTGTCTTTCTGCTTCGTCAATTGAGAAATCGCTCTTTGGCCCTTTCAGTTTCGTGGGTTGCCTTCTTCTGGCAAGGCCTTCTTGTGGGACCTGCTTCCTACTTCGAGTGTTTAGTGACTCAACGGTGTCCTGTTAGCAGAGCAGAACCTTCCGTGGATCTGCCACTCCCTACTCCTAGCTTCTTCTTTGTTGGACTTTCGAAGGTTGATCAGACCAGGTCAGGGCAGATTTCTCAACCACTTGCTCAGGTTAAAAAAATGTAACCTGTTCGGGCCAGGCCCTAGTCACGTAGCGGTACGATAGGAGCAAATGGCTTCTGGATCAACAAGAAGCGAGCGCTGCTTACTAAAGGAGTCTTCGAATGGGGTGTAATAGGAGATCAAAGAAGTAACCGTTCAACCAAGTATATTAAGAATACTGTCTGTCAAAGTCTGCTGTTTCTACTGCAGAAATCAGTGGTCTTTAAATACAGCATACCGCTTATCTCCAGTATGAGCAATATTCCAAAACCTTGTGTGCATCAACTGATAGCACACGAAACAATACAAGTATCAAACGATACTATGAAACCAAATATAAAACAATCTGTGTATCAAGCTATGGCATACGAAACAATACAAGTATCAAGTGGTACTGTGAAACCAAACATAAAACAATATGTGTATCAAACGATAGCACACGAAACAATACAAGTGTCAACCGATACTGTGAAACCAAACATAAAACAATATGTGTATCACTTGATAGCACACGAAACAATACGAGTATCAACTGATACTGTGAAACCAAACATAAAACAATGTGTGTATCAACCGATAGCACACGAAACAATACTAGTATCAACTGATACTATGAAACCAAACATAAAACAATGTTTGTATCTGGACTGGTTACAGAACTCTCTACAGGACTTAGTCTTGAAAGGTAGAGCATCTCAGGACTTTAGGCTGGGTAACCTGTACCCAAAGGTAGGGTAACCTGATCCTGAGAGTTGGGTAACCTTGTCCGTTAGGCAAGATGACTTTACCCTGTTATCTGGTCTATTCTGTCGCCAGAGATAGACACTTGTAACCTTTCTCCAATTACTCAGCTTAGCAGAGTAACTGCCCCTTTAGAGGTCCCTAAGTATGCTAACATCGCTCCTGGATAGCACTAAGTACCTAAGTACCTTGCCAGCTATTTCTGTTCATGTTGGAGCCTGGGCCATCGGGTCCGCGCAGGTTAAGTACTCACTTGCCTATCAGTTTCTACCAGTCTACCTCCTGGTTGCCTGCATGGGTATAGGTTCCAGCTGCCATAGCGCATGTATGCTGGGTTGTTACACTTATGACCATAAACTTGCAATTAAGTGTCATGATCTGTTGTCACAAAAGGTGACAGGGCGGGAAGGTTTCTTACATTATGGAAGACTCAGGAAAGAACATTGGGAGAACTAAGTAAGGCTTACTGGCAAGGCAGATTGTTTGGGTTTTCATACCATGACTCATAAGATGGTTGCGGGGTCTCGCACGACCCACTGTTGTGAGTTGTTAGAATGTTGTGATTGATTAATGTGTTGGAATGACTCACAGTTGTAAGGTCACATAATGCTATGACTTTCACACATAACTCAAGTAGTGAGTCATGGGTCTCACGCATGTCACACAATTAGTGCACATGACTAGGACAGGTGAATGAAAGGCATAAGTTACAGGATTTGATTTGGCATGAAAAGTGAGTATAAAAAGGGTCACCAGGACCTAGGAGGATGAGCTCTTCATGCTATCATATTTGTATCTTCTTACCTCTAACTTTACTACTTTATTCTCTGCCAAAGTGGCCCTGTCATGTAACTACCCTTATAAGCAAGTCCAGAGATAGGGGCCTTGAGTACTTAGCTATTGGACTTGGGGAAGGATGTATAGTCGCGAGTGTTTTAGGCTGCGATATCGTTACCTGTGTGAAGAGAGCATGGACTGGTACGAATCGTTATATTTGGTAGCATCACAACTAGATATGCCCAACGATCCAAGAAGACCAAAGGTAGTATAGGCAACCTTACAACAACAGCAAAATAGATTACAACGACAACGAAATCACCGATCACCTAGAACTTCCAGGCTTAGGACAAGAGCCAGAAAGAGTAGTAAGCTCACAGGGAACTGACAGGCCTCCGAGCCTGATTATATCAGAAGAAGAACAATAAGAAGAAACTTCATCCTCGGACGAGGAGACAGACACAAGGATGTCAGGAACGGGAGTCCCTGTCCCACCAGTTCAGCCAGTAGGAATGACACCTGAATAACTCATAGCCCTGCTAGCGACACTACAGACATGATGACCAAGTGGAGTGAACACGCCAAAGGCTAAAGAACCTGACATTTTCTGAAGAGAAAGGACAAGGTTATAAGGGCTTCTCTCCCAACTCGAACAGTACTTCAGAGTTCAGGATTGTGGGAACGATTGGGATACTACTAAAGTACCTTACGCGGAATCGCTGTTACACAGCACTGGCAGTCAATAGATAACCCCTTTTGTTGAAGGTTCTAAAGAAAGAGAATGGGAAACATGGGAAACCTTGAAGAAAGTCTTAAATGAACGATTCGGAGACCTTGATGTGAAACCAGCAGTCTAGAACAAATTAGAAGTCATGCAACAAGGGAGGAAGAATATGACGGACTTTTGGAAAGAATTCCAATACCTAGCCGTCAAGGCCGAATACGATGATAAGACACTCTACCAATACTTGCTGCAGGTATGTACCACCTAGCTACAATAGGCATAGGGCACAGCCGGGACCAAATATACGACAATGGCAGATTTTGCAATATGGACAATTGAAAGGGAGCAATGGTTGGCAATGACCAGACAGATCCAGAACTGGAAGACCTCGATAAACAAATATAAAACTACACCAAGAAACCAGGATGGACCATTCTGACAAACACCCCAAACAACGATACCGGGGGGTGATACAATGGGCTTGGATGCGACCAGGGGAAGGCCGAACCTAAACCTACCGCAACAAGAATATGAACAAAGAATGAAAGGCAGGCTATACATAGGATGCAGAAAGGGTGGCCACATACTGGGCAACTGGCACCTACCAAGAGACGGACAAGACAGAATACTATTAGAAAGAATAGGGCCTGTTAGAAATAGCAGGCCAACACCAGCCATGACCAAGGTATGCGAAATGAATCTTAACATTAAGGAAGAAGAGGTAGAGAAAGGCGACTCCCTCCAGCAATGGGTGGTCTAAGGGACAGGACACTGCCTAAACCCATCACACTGGCCAATTACTACACGACACAAGAAGTGGAATCATTGGAACATGAAGCAGGTTGTATTATAGTTAAGACACTAGTGCATGAAAGAGGAGAAACAGTCATGTTACCTGCAATGATCGACTCAGGAGTAACAGAAAACTGTTTGGATAAAGAAATATGCAACAAACACGGCTGCACCACCTTTAAGGCAAAGAAACCCACTGATATATAATTAGCGAACAGAACGAAAAGCATCATGGGACCGATCACCCCATAAGGTGTGAAGGTCTATGGATATCGGTAGCTATAGGGAACTGGCAACCTTTCAGGTGGTCAACCTGCAGGGCTATAAGGCAGTCTTAGGAATACCATGGCTGAGATAATATAGCACCACAATAGAGTGGGAAAGCAACTAAGTCAAGTGTGTAAATGAGCGATGTGCAGCAGAGTGACTACACAGTTCACCAAGGGTGTATACCACCCCCGAGGCAGAAGCGCTGGAGGAGGACTTAATCACGAGGTTCTCCCAAGTCCTGGCTCTCAAAGAAACCAGCGCCCAGGGAGGTCAAGATGATCATTAGATCTGAGTTATAAAGTTGACCAACGAGGCAAAGGTGTCTACCAAGGGGTCCGCAAGGGCGGTAGAACAGGACCTGTATGCCAATGAAGGACAAAGGATACCTGCTAGAGGGAAGATAACGATCACTGCGGAGATAGCTGTCTGACTACCATCCAGCACCATTGGGCATATTGTCCCATGCGGCCATTTAGCAGTCAAGCATGGACTCATAACCAATGCAGGGGTAATAGACAGTAATTATAGATGTGAAGTAAAGCTAGTCTTAGCAAATCTGGGCAATAAAGTATTCCAAGTGGAAAAGGGTGATAGAATCACCCAATTAGTCAGTGAAAAGATCAGCGAAGAAGAGCTCCAAGTGTAACGACCCAGCATACGTGAGCTATGGCAGCCGGAACCTACACCGATACAGGTAGCCCGGAGGCGAACTGGTAGGAACCGGCAGGCAAGTGAGTACTTGACCTACGGAGACCCGATGGCCCGGGCTCCGAGATGAGCAGACTTAGTGGACACAAGTATTTAGGTACATGGCTACGCCCAAGATTGGTGTCAGCGTACTTAGGGACCTATGAAGGGCCAATACACAGCTAGGCTGGGTAACTAGAGAAAGGCCGAGTGTGTCTATCCCCGGAAGTGGGATAGATAGGGTAACAGGAGAAAATCCACTTGTCCACCGGACAAGATTACCCTACCCTCAGAACAGGGTTACCCTGCCTTGAGGCTTGGATTACCCTGTTCAAGGACCTGAGTTACCCTACCTGCCAATACGAAGTCCCTCGGGGAGTTTGGGAAAAATGACTGGAATGTTTGTCACACGAAACCATGCATAATACTGGAATCTGGGGTTCCGGGAGATGCTATTGGGCGAGCTACGCAGCTACGAAGAAGCTGTAAATTGAAGACATTATTCCTATCATGCCCCTCCGGCCCCGCCTTGAGGCCCGGACGTCATGGGCAAACGGTTGCGTAGTTGTGTGCAGTCTAGCAAAGGAGGATCTTTGGAGACCCGCTTGCAACACCGTATACGTTGCTGCCGTCCGGTCGACCGTAAGCTGTTCGCAGGATATATAAGGGGGCATAGGGTGGAAGGTGGAGTACCTCCTCCAAGTTGTTCGGAGTAAAACGGACCAAAACTGACGGAGTTAACGGGAGTTAACCGTGGGGGTCCCGAAGGTAGTCCCGGGTGGTGCCGGGACGACTGGGAACGTTTTGCACCTACCACGCCCAAGGATGTCCCCAACGCCATAGGCTCTGAGAGGGAAGTGCAGAGACACTAAAAGCATGATTCCTACCGCAGGTAAGGTGTATCCGAGGTAGTGGTCATGGGTAGCGCCCATTGGATCACTCCTGGACCACCGTACCCTGCGGAAGACACCGGAAGCCCGAGACTCGTAAATAGTAGATAGATAAACCGCTCACGGTAGCTTCCGGCGTCAAGAAGAAATCAACGCGCATGGGAAGGGTGTCATAGATAGTCTAGTTCAGCAAGGGGTCTTGACAGTTAGCCACTGGCAAGTCCCCGATGCGCAGAGGTTTTCACTCCGGCGGGCAGAATGGAAATGCGCCGCAGAAACGATATGCACATATGGTGAACGCCGACTAGAGCGGGTCGACACATACATGCCCGAAGGGGGTGTCAGGAGACGTGTCGGACCGCCCTTAGCGGAGAAGGGTGTGCTCGAATAGTTGGAGTAAACTGATGGGGGAGTTTCTGGCATAAGATAAAACTACCTGAAAGTCTATGCGAGAACTCTCCTACTCCAACAATCAATCCTCTCGAGACCTTAATTGAGTGAAGCGTCAGGCTTAACGATATTAAGTTTTACCGTCTACTTTACTCTTACATCTGTGTGAACTTTTGGCGATAAGTTTGAAGTTGTTTGGTGCGGTCGCAACCTTGGGATCCATCTTCCTAGGGGTGCCCCCGTTACAGTATATCGTTAAGCGAGCTCCTCGCTTAACTCCTCTCCTGATTAATTGTTTTTCGACCTTCGGCACTGACCTTGCGTGAATACTGGTAACCTTGTCTCGAACAAGTAGCCCAGGGTGGAAAGCGCAATGGCTAGTATCGAACGTCGACCTAGAATGGAATCCAACTCGGATTCAGACCTTGACCTTGACGAGAACTCCGCCAACACATTTCGTGCTTCGGTGTTCGCGGACGTCCGCGGTATTGAATGGGACGGTCACCAATTGCTCCTGGAGGCCGCCCCTATTCAACTACCTGATGAATGTGTTGATCTTATGATTACAGACCCTCGCGCTGCGGCGCTTTCGTTCTTCCAAGACGCCGCCCTCGTCCACAACATGCTCCCTCCTCCACCGCAAGGAGTACCCTTTAGCGAGTTCTCCCGCGAGTTCGTCGAACCTTACATCGTCCGGGAGGTATCCAAGTCGATTGAGGATGCGAAGCGGGAACTGAAGAACTGGAATGCCCAGCAGCAGCAGGTGTTCCGTAAACAGATTACTACGGCAGCGGTGGAATGGATGAAGGTACAGCAGGAGGCATACCTGCGAATGTTAAGAGACCAGAAGGCATTGAAGGATCGTATGGCAGCGCTGGAAAGGGCCTTCGCGGGAGGTTATAGTATTGATGCTGAGAATGACGTACTGATGATAGAGGCGGCGCCCCCACTCCCACTTGTCCACACGAAGCTGGAGAACTTCGGGATGGAACTGGCTATGAGAGCCCGGGATGAACAGTGGAGGGCGTACCTAAGCCCCGTGGGCATACGGATGTTGGAAAGCCTCAAGGGGGAAGGATACAGTTATACCTCGTCCTTCACAAGAGCATCAACAGGCTCGCTGTCTGTCCCCTCCTCGATCGCCCGCAGTCGTTCAGGAAGTCCGGCGATTGGACCAACCGATGGGCGTCGGGTTAAGAAAAGGACGTCCAAGCCAAAGGGTATCACAGCACCAGATACACCTGACCCTACTCCTCGGCCGACCCCCGCTCCCATTAACCCCCCTGCAACACCGTCGGTTGCAACTCCCGTACCTCCTATTGCTGCCCCAAGACCCACACCTTTACCAGTTTCATTGCCCCCTCCTGATACCTTCCCTGTCGCAGCTTTCCCGCCAACAGTATCGGCTACCCCAGGGTACCGACCGCTGCGTGCGGCTTCACCTGGATTCTTTGAACAGGTCAGGCGCCAGGAAGAGCGAGCACCCATGGCTCCATCACGAGGGACTCCGATCCCCGGACCTGGGACACCCGCTCGTTCCGTTCCTTGGGCACCCGTGATTCCTTCTGCCCCCTCAAAACCAACTCTTCCCTCCATCCTCCCCACGATCACTAGTGGTGAGTCGGACAGCCAAGACGAGTACTGTCTGTCGGGCTGCAAATCGGAAGAAACCCGTATGGGGTGGATTCATTACCACACGTACGGGTGCAGGAAGGGACCACGGACCCCGGTAAGGCACCGAAGAAGACAGAAGGAGGGAGACGGACGACCAACATGTGGGTACTGTGGGTCATGGAGACACGCGGGGCCCCCAATGCAACCTTTGAGTTGTCCAGAGCTTCAGTCGTTTCTGGCGATGACTCAGGCGGCTCCGAACCCAACTCCTGAGAGTGGGCAACGACCTGTTCCACCACCGGCATCAGTACCATCAGGGGCTAACCCCCCCGAGGATGGGAATCAGGATGGCCAGGAGGAAAGGTTTGATGGGTATGATAGACCCCGCGAGACCCCAGGTGGAAATACCGGGGGTAGTGGAGGTGGAAATGGACCACCTGTCGGTGGTACTACGGGAGCAGGTGGAGATCCTGGGGACTCTGACCATGATAGCTCGGATGATGATGATGCCGATTCTCTCCCCGACTTGACCCCTTTTCTCGGCGCTCGCAAGGATGACTGGAGCGACGAGAAGAAACGACGGTGGGACCGCCGTGCTAAGAAGCTGTCAAGGGAACTACGGAGTAGGGCGGCTGCACGACCATCATCTAGACAACGGCAGAAGAAGCCGGAAAAGCTGAGCGGCATTCCGGCGTTTAAGGGAAAGGTCACCGAACTCGCCAGCTTCTTGACGCTGGTAGAGGTTAAGTTCGAGTACTTTGCTGGGTGCAGGTTGACCGATATGGACAAGGTAAACCTGGTGATCCCCCTTCTAGAAGATACTGCCCGAACATGGTATCTTGGGCTGCACTCCCACATCAATAAGGAGGCAGCCAAGCGTACCGGAGTTCCAGTTAATAACAGTAACCCGTTAAGAACGTGGAAAGGATTCCGGGAACGGCTTGAACGGAGTTTCGGCGGTGACCAAGCGGAACGAGACCGATCCCTCCTTGAGTGGCGAGACCTAGTGATGAAGCCACATCACATCGATGAGTACCTGGACAAGATAATTGACTATATGTATAAGCTTAGCTATACAGACCCTGTGCAGGTACGAGATAAGGTACGGTCGGGCATTACTCAAGAAGTGAGGAACGCGTGGGCACTGAAGGAGCCCCATCCCACCGACTTGAACGACTACCTTGATCTTCTTCGGAAGGTTGGACACACACTGGAAGACAACACCCGGTTCAGCAACCGAGTTATCCACCCTGTCCAACGGTCTCAACCAACGGACAAGAAGGAGGATAGGTCCTCAACTTCCGGAAGGTTTAAAAAGAAGGATAAAGGTTCGGGCAGACAGAACCAGCGGTCTGCCAAACCTACTAATTTCAATGCGGGGAAACAGGCAAAGCCGGGGACTTCTGAGTATGCCCTGGCGCATAAGGAAATCCCGTCGACTTTGACCGAACGTCGGAGAAAGCACAACCAGTGCACCAAGTGTGGACAAACGGGTCACTTTTGGAGAAAGTGCACCGCGACGTCCCCAGTCGTTAGTTCGTCCAAACAGGCTCGTGGGTTGAAACGGTCAGCCCCGGTAAGCGAGCCCTCAGGTACGGACAAGCGACTAAAGCGCATTGAAGCGCCACCTCCGGCTACCTCGTCAAAGATACTTGAAGTCCGACAGGCATCACCTCAGATTATGGAGGTTGATACTGACGGCTCAGAATAGGTAAGACCCCATTCTGTGAAAGGTATAACCTTAA
Source organism: Tuber magnatum (assembly GCA_003182015.1). Lineage (NCBI taxonomy): Eukaryota > Fungi > Ascomycota > Pezizomycetes > Pezizales > Tuberaceae > Tuber > Tuber magnatum. The sequence goes on from PYWC01000038.1 coordinate 1,482,828, forward strand.
TAACCTGTATCCATAGACCCCTGCGGGATGGATGAAAAGGAGCCCCGGAAGTGGCTTCTGGGATGGGTAAGTACCCCTCTACTGCATGAACGACCCTGATGCTGACTACACCCAGGTGGTGTGGGCAGATAGATGTTGAAGGCCGTGTGCGGTGGACAGGGTGATCTCTCCTTTGTGGGTTTTCAGGTTATTTCCTTTGTTCTAGTTATTTGTATTTCTTTCAGGATTTCTTTACTGGGACGGACAAGTCATAGGATATTATTTTCGGTTGAGGCTGGGAGAGATCTCGCTCGCGGAGACGCTCGACATTGGGGAAGCAAGGTTGCTTCGCTTGGAACCGGTCCAACAGCGGACTTCTACCCACCTCGGGAAAATTTGTTATGTTTAGTACAAGCGGGATTAGTTCAGGCTGGACTTGATTGAATAAATGATACTATGATCAAGTTTACCTGAGGAGGGTTTAGTACCCGAAATCATGCTGGCGTGATAGTAAACACCCTAGCTATTGATAAAACGATTCCCAATCCCTTAACGTTTACCGACCCGTTGTGGCCGCTCTTGTGTCGAAAGGCAAGAGATCAGAATTAGTAAGCCAAGATGACTAAGTCCCTGAGACAAGTGAAGAGGCAGAAGCGTGATAACTTGCCTCGCCATACCAAGTCTATCCACCTGAGGGTAAAGCTAGACTGGAAGATTGGAGCTAGACAGGTAAGCGCTGAGGCGCTCCTGCTACTCGACAGTGGAGCTACTGGGCCAGTGCTTAGTAGCCGATGGGTTAAACAAACGCAGGCACCATGTGTCCGACGAAAGGTACATGTGCCGATAAGCGACGCAAGCGGTAATCACATTCCGGGGTCAGGTCTGCACTATACCAAATCATTGGACATGAGAATAGGCGACCACCATAACGAAATGCGGTTTGAAGTCGCGGACATGCCCGACACCAAGGTGGACGGGTACCTACCTATGTCTTGGTTGAAGGACCATAATCCCGACATAGATTGGAAAACAGGATCACTAACCTGGCGCTCAGATTTCTGCAAGGCTAATTGCCTGGCAGAGCAGGGGCGGTTAGTGTTCATGACCGATGAAGAGTTGCTAGCTGAAGACCCTAGTAATGTGTACCTGTTGGGAATTGTACAATTCTCCGATGAGGAAGGTGCTGACATTACTGTCAAGCTACTCCCTGAGTATAAGGACTACGGGGACATCTTCAGTCAAGAACGGATTGAGGCCTTGCCGGAGCACTCAAAGTATGACCACACGATCGAGTTGCTACCCGGGACTCAACCTCCGTTTGGGCCTATCTATCCGTTATCGGAAAAGGAGCTTAAGGCACTCCGGGAATATCTCAATGACATGCTGCGAACGGGGAAGCTACGGCGATCCAGTTCCTCAGCAGCAGCCCCTATCCTCTTTGTGCCAAAACCAGATGGTACATTAAGACTGGTAATAGATTACCGAGGGCTGAACAAAATCACGGTGAAGAGCAAGTACCCTCTACCGCTGATGAATGAACTGCGAGATAGGTTAGGAAAAGCCGTTGTGTTCACTAAGTTGGACTTGAAAAACGGCTACTATCTTCTGAGGATGGCAGAAGGTGAGGAATGGAAGACGGCCTTCCGGTGCAGATATGGACTGTATGAATACACGGTCATGCCGTTTGGGTTATGTAATGCCCCGGCAACTTTCCAGAGCATGATAAATGAGGTCTTTCGAGATCTCATGGATGAAGGAGTCATCGCGTATATGGATGACATCCTGATCTACTCCGAAACTATGGAAGAGCACGTCGCGATGGTAAGGCGTGTAATGGAGAAATTGCGGAAAGCTAGACTATGTGTAAGTATGAAGAAGTCCAGTTTCCACCAACGGGAGGTTGAATTCCTCGGATATAGGATCTCCGATATGGGGATCTCTATGTTGTCGGAAAAGGTGCAGACAATCAAAGACTGGGCACCTCCGACATGCGTCGTCGACGTTCAAAGCTTTATGGGCTTTGCCAACTTCTATCGTCGGTTCATAGAAGGGTTCAGCAAGATAGCGAAACCCCTCACGGACTTGACAAAGAAGGATGTCCGATGGGAATGGACACCTGCATGTGAGCAGGCCTTCAATCATTTAAAGGAAGCGTTCACGTCCAAACCTATCCTAGCACATTTTGACCCTGAACGGCCAACACGGCTAGAAACCGACGCTAGTGACTTTGCATTAGGAGCCGTTCTCTCCCAGTTATGTGAGGATGAGAGATGGCATCCGGTGGCCTACCATAGTAGGAAGTTTCACCCAGCGGAGATTAATTATGATGTCCATGACAAGGAAATGACAGCCATCGTGGCGGCGTTCAAGGAATGGGATCATTTGCTACGCTCGGTAACGGACCAGTTGGTGATCTATACGGATCATAAGAACTTGGAGTACTTCAATAGTACCAAGGTCCTTAACCGAAGGCAGCACCGCTGGGCTGAATTCCTGCAACCATTTAACTTCAAGGTGGTTTACCGAGAAGGACGGTTGAATGAGAAGGCGGATGCTTTGTCGCGGCGTAGGGACTACCGCCCTGAAGGGGGGAGTGATTTTCCGCCACAGTCGTTTTTTCGCCCCGGACAGTGGGTCGGGAGCCAGGAACGGGACATCTTGCGACCACAGGTGTTGCAAGTGTGCCAGGGATTTCGGCTCAAGTCGTCCTTTTTGGATCAGTTGCGGGTAGCGATAAGCGAAGACCAGGAGTACTTAAGGATCCTGAAGGCAACAGCTGCAGGTGACAAAGAGGTCGACCGACATTTCACGACGGAAAAGGGCTTACTCCTGTACAAGAACAGGTGGTATGTTCCCAAGGGTCAGAATCTGAAGCAGACAATCATGAAGGCAGAACATGACTCCCAAATCGCGGGACACTTCGGGACTTACAAAACCATTGGCAGGGTGAGGGCTAACTTCTACTGGCCTAAGATGGATGAGCACATCACTGACTATGTGCGGACATGTGATGCATGCCAAAGAAATAAATCCATCAGGCACAAGAAGTTCGGGCTGCTGGAACCTATCGATGTTCCTATGCGGCCTTGGACAGCAATTTCAATGGATTTCATTGTCGCGCTGCCAGAGTCCGAAGGGTATACCAAGATCTGGGTCATAGTAGACAGATTTTCGAAAATGGCCCATTTCATACCCCTGACCACTGAGGTACCTATCAAGGAGCTTGCCTTGATATTCCTGAAGGAGGTTTGGCGCCTTCATGGACTGCCAGAGTCAATCATCTCCGACCGAGATAGCCGATTCACATCCAAGTTCTGGATGAGTCTGATGCACTTGCTGCAAGTGAAACTAAACGTTTCGACTGCATTCCACCCAGAGACTGATGGGCAAACCGAGAGGGTTAATCAGACACTGGAGCAGTACTTGCGTAGTTACTGTTCCTATCAACAGGATGACTGGGTCTCGCTGCTACCCCTTGCGGAGTATGCGTATAACACCTCAACATCAGAATCCACCAGGTTGTCACCATTTGAGATCAATTATGGGTTCAACCCATGGACAAACTGGTCGGGTGTTGTGTCTGACAACCAAGGGATACACCCAAGTAGTGAACTCTTGGTTAAGGAATGGGAAGGAACCTGGCAACAGATTCGAGAAACGATTCAACGGGCACAGGAAAGGCAGCGGAAATGGCATGACCAGAAACGGCTGCCATCCCCGGACTATGTTACCTTGGAAGATGTGGCTGCTGGGCGGGCTAAGAAAGCGGACCGCGTGATGTTGAACCGGAAGAACATCCGCACCAAGCGTCCCATGGAGAAGCTGGACCACCGGATGTTTGGCCCTTTCGTGGTCAAACGTCGGGTGGGTACCCGAGCATACGAACTCCAATTGCCCACCCGATGGAGCATCCACCCGGTTTTCAATGTCACGCTGCTGGAACCCTATCGCGAGGATCCGGAATCGGGTAGGATCAAGGAGATCCCTACCCCAGAGCTCGTGGACAATGAGCCCAGTTACGTCATCGAAGCTGTTGTGGACAGTCGCTGGTATGGTGGAACAAAGGCGAAGTTTCCGTCGCGCTTTGTCCAGTACCTGGTTTCATGGGAAGGCTATGGAGCTGAGGAGAACTCATGGGAGCCCTATGAGATGCTAGAAGGGACAGGCTTACAGGCCATGCTAGATTTCCACCAAAGATATCCGTCCAAGCCCAGGGACCATCGGGTCTTGGGGGAATCGAGTCGTGGAAACAAAAGACGACGCTAAACGGTCTGGGACGGACCGTAGAGAAGAGGGGAGTGATGTAACGACCCAGCATACGTGAGCTATGGCAGCCGGAACCTACACCCATACAGGTAGCCCGGAGGCGAACTGGTAGGAACCGGCAGGCAAGTGAGTACTTGACCTACGGAGACCCGATGGCCCGGGCTCCGAGATGAGCAGACTTAGTGGACACAAGTATTTAGGTACATGGCTACGCCCAAGGTTGGTGTCAGCGTACTTAGGGACCTATGAAGGGCCAATACACAGCTAGGCTGGGTAACTAGAGAAAGGCCGAGTGTGTCTATCCCCGGAAGTGGGATAGATAGGGTAACAGGAGAAAATCCACTTGTCCACCGGACAAGATTACCCTACCCTCAGAACAGGGTTACCCTGCCTTGAGGCTTGGATTACCCTGTTCAAGGGCCTGAGTTACCCTACCTGCCAATACGAAGTCCCTCAGGGAGTTTGGGAAAAATGACTGGAATGTTTGTCACACGAAACCATGCATAATACTGGAATCTGGGGTTCCGGGAGATGCTATTGGGCGAGCTACGCAGCTACGAAGAAGCTGTAAATTGAAGACATTATTCCTATCATGCCCCTCCGGCCCCGCCTTGAGGCCCGGACGTCATGGGCAAACGGTTGCGTAGTTGTGTGCAGTCTAGCAAAGGAGGATCTTTGGAGACCCGCTTGCAACACCGTATACGTTGCTGCCGTCCGGTCGACCGTAAGCTGTTCGCAGGATATATAAGGGGGCATAGGGTGGAAGGTGGAGTACCTCCTCCAAGTTGTTCGGAGTAAAACGGACCAAAACTGACGGAGTTAACGGGAGTTAACCGTGGGGGTCCCGAAGGTAGTCCCGGGTGGTGCCGGGACGACTGGGAACGTTTTGCACCTACCACGCCCAAGGATGTCCCCAACGCCATAGGCTCTGAGAGGGAAGTGCAGAGACACTAAAAGCATGATTCCTACCGCAGGTAAGGTGTATCCGAGGTAGTGGTCATGGGTAGCGCCCATTGGATCACTCCTGGACCACCGTACCCTGCGGAAGACACCGGAAGCCCGAGACTCGTAAATAGTAGATAGATAAACCGCTCACGGTAGCTTCCGGCGTCAAGAAGAAATCAACGCGCATGGGAAGGGTGTCATAGATAGTCTAGTTCAGCAAGGGGTCTTGACAGTTAGCCACTGGCAAGTCCCCGATGCGCAGAGGTTTTCACTCCGGCGGGCAGAATGGAAATGCGCCGCAGAAACGATATGCACATATGGTGAACGCCGACTAGAGCGGGTCGACACATACATGCCCGAAGGGGGTGTCAGGAGACGTGTCGGACCGCCCTTAGCGGAGAAGGGTGTGCTCGAATAGTTGGAGTAAACTGATGGGGGAGTTTCTGGCATAAGATAAAACTACCTGAAAGTCTATGCGAGAACTCTCCTACTCCAACAATCAATCCTCTCGAGACCTTAATTGAGTGAAGCGTCAGGCTTAACGATATTAAGTTTTACCGTCTACTTTACTCTTACATCTGTGTGAACTTTTGGCGATAAGTTGAAGTTGTTTGGTGCGGTCGCAACCTTGGGATCCATCTTCCTAGGGGTGCCCCCGTTACACCAAGCAGTAGGGATGCTTGACGAAACTACTCAAGGCACAAAAGGTTTCGGTAGTACGGATCAAGTGACAGACCACGAGTGACAAGCAGAAAGTGAAATGGAAATTAGCAAGATAACAGCATCAAACTTTCGGAAGTTCTAGTGACAAGGAAAACAAACCCTGGAACTAGACAATCCCAAAGGATTAGCAGCGGCATTGGGAACTATTCCAGGAAGAAGACGCGATGGAGGTACCAGCTACCCGGAAGGGGGTAGACCTAGAAATAAAATTCAAGAAGGATCCTGAATTTCCAACGAAAAGGATCTACCTCTAGGGAGAAAAGGAATTGCAGGAACTAAAGACCTACATCATACATAACCTGCAATGAGGATGGATTAGGGACTCTTTTGCAGAAGGAGAATTACCAATACTATTCATACGAAAAAAAGGTCTGGAAACTAAGACTGTATGTGGATTACTGGACTGTCTACGAAATAACAAAAAAGGACTGGTATCTGCTACCATTGATATCCGAGGCCCTATATAGGCTTGGATCTGCGAAGCATTTCACCAAACTTGATATCCAGGAAGCATACGACAATATAAGAATCAAACCAGGGAAGGAATGGAAGAAAACATTCGCTAGATAATATGGAATGTTTGAGTATCTGGTCATGCCATTCGCGCTAACCAACGCCCCTACCACCTTTTAGCAATGGGTTAACTGCATACTGAGCCGATGCTTGGATGTAGGTTATATCACCTATTTGGATAATGTCCTCATATATTCTAAAAATATGGAACACCACCAAAAAGACGTCAATAATATTATAGAGGTATTGCAGAAATCAGGGATGACGGTTAAGCCAAGCAAATGCAAGTTCCATAAACCAGAAGTGGAATCTCTCAGATTCATCATCAATCAGGAAGGAGTTCAAATAGACCCGGTCAAGACCCGGCAATATGGAAGTAGGAGGCACCAAAAACCCGCGGGGACACCCAGTATTTCATGGGATTTTGCAACTTCGATCATTGCTTCATCGAAGGGTTTAGTGGAATGGCAAAACCGATATACCACCTCCTTAAAAAGGACGTCAAATGGAACTTGGGGGAGGAACAAGGCAAAGCATTCAATAAGCTAAGGATGAAAATAACTATGGCACCCATATTAGTGTATTTCGACCCCGAAAGGAAAACAATGATTGAAACTGATATATCGAAATGTGTATGCTTGCGCATACTATCACAAAAGTATGAAGACGGGCAATGGTGACCAGTCGTATACCAGTCCAAAACTACGACATCACCTGAATGCAACAGTGATGTGCATAACCAGGAACTAGTAGCCAGAGTTCAAGCTCTCAAGGAATGGAGACATTACATGTACAACACCAACAACAGTACCAAGGGCCTAACGGATTATAAGAACTTGGTTTCATTCATGACAACGAAGGAACTCAATAACTGCCAAATACATGGGATGGAGAAGCTAAGCCAGTACAACTTCAAATTCAATATCGACCAGGAAAGGAAGGAGAGAAACTGGACACACTCAGAGATCAAGCAAAGGACTAACCCAAAACTACAAAGATGAAAGAATCGCAAGGAGATGGCGGATACTACTCCCAAGTGAAAAATACTTCCAGGCAATGGAAGTAGTAGAAATCCACGAGGCTTTACAGAGACACCATCAAAAAGATGAGTGGAAAAGACTGGAAGATTCAACAGATATAACAAGCACTGGAAAAAGGAGATAAGGAAATGAAAACTATTGCACAGGGCTATGCAGGGGTGATGGCACCTACCTTCAGTATGACGACAAGATATAGATACCAGACAACCAGGAACTCAGAACCAACCTGATACAAAGAAACCACAATCTGCCAGCGGCAGGTCATGGCGGGATGGCCAAAACTACTGACCTGGTATACCGTCAATACTATTGGCCAGGAATATGAGAAACAATCAAACATTATATCAAGAACTATGACATTTATGCAGGGACAAAAGTCATACAACACACATCTTACAGATTCCTAAAACTGAATAAAGCACCCAATAAACTATAGAAATCTATATCTATAGACTTCATCACAGATTTATCCCTATCAGGCGGCCCTAATGCTATCCTGGTAGTGATGGATCGCCTGACCAAAATGAGTTATTTTATTGCATGCAGAAAAGACATGATGGCACGGTAGTTCACCTTGATCTTTGTGGAAGAGATATTACGACTTCATGGCTTGTGAAAGGATGTCATAACCCACAGAGGATCGTTGTTCACATCAGAAGTATGGAAAGAAACAATAGAGAACCTCGAAATACAACAAAGACACAGCATGGCATTCCACCGTCAAATGGATGGAGACACTGAAAGGGTCCATGCGACACTGGCGCAATTTCTAAGAGCATATATCAACTATCAGCAGGACAACTGGAATAAACTCTTCTCGATAGCAGAATTTGCCTGCAACAATGTAAGACAAGAAACGATAAAGAACAGGCCATTTTATGCAAACCATAGCCAGAATCCAGAATACGAGGCTGTATGTCAGTTGACCAAAAACAAGATAACAAACGTAGGGGAGATGGCGCCATTTCACAAGGTTCTGCAAAACCGAAATGGTCACAGCACAATTATGACAAGAGAAAAATTACAGTCAACACTACGGACCTGATCCAAACCTGCTGACAGGAGATACAGTGTGGCTACTACCATGGAATATACAAACCATGCGAACATCGAAGAAACTCGACTAGAAGAAAGTCGGACCATTCAAAGTCTTGGCAAAAGTGGGCACCCATGCATATAAGCTGGACCTTCTGCCCCAGATGGCAATACATAATACATTCCATATCTCAGTCATCGAACTCAACTCCAATAAGAAACTATCTTCGCAAGAAACCCTTCCCCCTCCGCCTATCAAGATAGACAGCGAACACAACTATGAACTTGAATAAATACTCGATTCTCACTAGTACTATAGTGAACTACAATACATTGCTAAGTAGACAGGTTATTCCCATGAACACGATAAGACTTAGTACCCTGCAAGCAATTTCGTAAATGCAGAACTCACAATCCATTGCTTTCACCAAGGAATCCCCCACGAACCCTAGATGGGTCAAAGTCGAAATCACGCAGACCAAGTCACCGCTCATGGGGCTACAAAGAGGATAGGTCACCACAATCAGTCTCCCCCACGGCGTTACCTCCACTAGCCCAGGATACGAATGGCTCTCCAAAGCTGAATTGGACAAAAGGCAACGGGAGGCAAAGGAAATAGGAGAACACAATCCCATGTCTCGGGCAGGCTGCTATGAGGATGAGTGCTGGGTGCACCTAAGCGATAAACCAGGACACGGATGGTTCCTGAGGCCTCATAGGACCCACAGGAACAGAACGGAAATTTATGAGAAGAAAAGGGGGAAGGAGTGCTACAGGCATAGGTGCAAGACCCATAAAATGGAAAAGGTAGATGCGGGATATTATTGCGAAAAGGACAGAAGTGAAAAGCTCCGGAAAAGTGGCCACAAAGGGATGCAGATACACAGAGAAGCCATGAGGGCATAGCAGCAGAGAGAGGGGAGCGAGGAAAATATCGAAACACTTGCAGACACCGACAGCCTGCACTGGCAGATTGACGACCTGCAGAGAATACTGGATGAAGCCCAAGGGATCCTCACAAACCAACAGGCACCTATCAACGTCCAAGAAAAGACAATCAGAATACAGCAGCAAATAATTGAGGTTATGAACACCACCCTTCAGGAAATGAGGGAAAATTGGCGACGTGAACGAAAACACAAGGAGTTCTTGGGAAGGGAAGCAAAATTATTGGGGAGAGTCTTGATACAATGGGTGTAGCCTGATGGGACTCTGGCTAGAGGGCGAGGGGAGCTAATGTTACAAACGGTGACAGGGGAGGAAAGTTTCTTACATCATGGAAGACTCTGAACGGAATGTTGGGAGAAATAAGTAGAGCTTACCAGCAAGGCAGATTGGTTGGGTTTTCATACCATGACCCACAATATGGTCATGGGGTCTCGCACAACTTACAGTTCTAAGTCGTTAATATGTTGTGATTGGTTAATGCATTGGAACGACTCACAGTTGTGAGGTTGCATGATGTAATGACTTTTGCACATGACTCAACTAGTAAGTCATCGGTCTTATGCATGTGATGCACCTAGTCCATATGACTAGGGCACATGACTCAAAGGCATGAGTCACAGGGTTCAGTTTTGTAACCGGTACGGGTTACTAGGGTTTTATGTTTGGTTTCACAGTATCAGTTGATACTTGTATTATATCGTGTGCTATCGGTTGATACACAAATTGTTTTATGTTTGGTTTCACAGTATCGATTGATACTAGTAATGTTTAGTGTGCTATAGATTGATACACACATTGTTTTATGTTTGGTTTTACAGTATCATTTTATACTTGTATCGTTTCATGTTCTATCGGTTGATACACACCATGTTTTGCAATATCGCTCATACTGGAGATAAGCGATATGCTGTATTTAAAGACCAGTGATTCCCGCCATGGAAACAGCAGACTTTGACAGACAGTATTCTTAAATATACTTGGTTGAAGGGTTACTTCTTTGATCTCCTATTACACCCCGTTCGCGGCCTCCTTTAGTAAGCAGCGCTCGCTTCGTGTTGATCATGAAGCCATCCGCTCTTATCGTACCGCTACGTGACTAGGGCCTGGCGCGAACACGTAACATTTTTTTAACCGCAGCAAGTGGTTAAGAAACCTGCAGGGACCTGGTCTGATCAACCTACGAAAAGTCCAATAAGCGAAGCTAGCATCGGGGAGCGGCAGAACTACGAGAAGTTCGGCTCCCCCTGTAACCGGTACTGGTTACCATTGTTTTATGTTTTATGTTTGGTTTCACAGTATCGTTTGATACTTGTAGTGTTTCGTGTGCTATCGGTTGATGCACAGATTGTTTTATGTTTGGTTTCACAGTATCGTTTGATACTTGTAGTGTTTCGGGTGCTATCGGTTGATGCACACATTGTTTTATGTTTGGTTTCACAGTATCGTTTGATACTTGTAGTGTTTCGTGTGCTATCGGTTGATGCACAAATTGTTTTATGTTTGGTTTTATAACTATCATTTGATACGTATATTGTTTGGTGTGCTATCGGTTGATACACACAATGTTTTGCAATATCGCTCATACTGGAGATAAGCGATATGCTGTATTTAAAGACCGCTGATTTCCGTGATGGAAACAGCAGACTTCGACTGACAGTATTCTTTAAAATATACTTGGTTGAACGGTTACTTCTTTGATCTCCTATTACACCCTGTTCGAAGCCTCCTTTAGCTAGCAGTGCTCACTTCGTGTTGATCACGGAGCCATCTGCTCCTATCGTACCGCTACGTGACTAGGGCCTGGCCCGAACACGTTACACCGCCAAATGAGACGATTGACCCATTAGAGACTCAAAGTGGGAAGCAGGTCCCACGAGAAGGCCTTACCAAGAAAAGGCAACCAAAGAAACGGATAGGGCCAAAGAGCCAATTTTCGATCGACGAAGCAGAAAGACAATTAGCATGAGACTTAGCCAAGCAGACCTGTAGCGACTCAACTGACGAATTAGCAAAGGCAGCAACCACCCTTCCTGGACAATTTCCCCCCAGCCCCAGTAAAGAAAAGGGACCGGCGCAACCACCAAAGAAAGACAGCATACCTATCGGAACACCAAAGAGGGAAGAAAGCGAAGAAGAAGGATCAGATCACTCAGTTGTAAGGCAGCCACCAGACGATAACCCTAGTGATTTTCCAGAAAGCTCCTCAGACAACAGTTCGAGTAACGAAGAGTCTGAACACGAAATGTCCGAAGGTGAATCCGCCGGGCGAGCAGCACCTAAAATCAAACTTCCAGTACCACCCTCGTTCTCGGGCGAAAAGGAAGATCTAAAACCTGAAGTATTTGCCCGGTAGGTCATAACAACTTCGCAATACCGTACCCTACATGGAGTGGACAAAACCAAGGAAGGAAGTGGAGCATACTTCGGAAGCTTCTGTACTGGGAAGGCAGACGAAGCATACCACCAAGCAATGAACCACTATGAGAGTGGGGAAAAAATCCGCAGAACGACCCTGATAAAGTACTTGAGAGATAGATTCCAATCCTCTTGTAACACGGAAGAGCTATACAAAAGGTGCCAGGATATCCAGCAAGTACGGAATGGCAAAACAGAAAGAATAACCCTCGTTGCGACAGATCTCTTGATGTATCATGGACGATTGCCTACCGGAACAGTGTCTCAGTATATGCTGCAACAAAGATTGTATGAAGCAATGCATCCCAGACTGCGTCAGAAGGTAGAACCCATGGAGGCAGATGGTGATTCCTTTGACAAGATAGTCAAACGGGCCGAACGGAAGGATGCTATCCTGTATGAAACAGGAGTTTACCGAACCCATGTGCCACAGGAAAGGAATAGCAAAGGATCATCATCGCGGGACAGTACGAAGAAGGATAAACTATAGCGCAAGGATTTAAAGGCCAAGAAGGACAAGAAACAGAAACGATGCGAGGAAGGCACATGTTTCGAATGCGGGAAAAAGGGGCACTGCGCAAAGCATTGCTATACCAAAAAGGGAAAGGGAAAGGCCGCTAAGCGAGAGACAAGCACAAATCACATGGAAGCAACTGCATATGACGAAGTGGAAATTAACTCCGTGGAAATGGAAGGTCTGCGAACACAACCGACGCTGGCAATCAGACCCCGTGACGCTCTTAAAGGAACGATTCACATAGAAGGCCACCCAGCAAAGGTCCTGTTCGACGAGAGAAGAATCGGCTGCGACATAATTAGCGCCACCTTCATCTCTACCCATGGCATCTCTACGGTACCCCTACCCCAACCTACAGCAGTCAATATGGCTATGAAAGGATCCCGCCCTGCAAGCCACAAGCAATGTGGACTAACCGTAGGAATCAGGAAAAAGAAATAGAAAAATCAGGAGATGTTCGTAAGAAACTTGGCCAAGTACGACGCACTAATCGGAATGCCGTTTCTAAAAAGACACAATGCCCTTATCAGGTGTGGGGATTTAACAGTGGAATTTTCCGATGACAAGCTACGTGTGCTATGCAAACCAACAAGCGGGGAAATGCGAGCCGCTGTGTCAGACGCCACCTCAAAAACATTGTGGGAAGAATACAAGGATGTATTCCTGGACAAGGTCCCTGAAATGCTACCCCCGGTGCGTAAGATTAGCCATCACGTTCGGCTAAAGGATCCAACCGACCTACGAAACCGACCAACATACTCGATCTCAGAAGCCTACAAGGAAAAACTCATGAACTGGATAAACGAGAAATTACAAAGTGGAGTGATTGTATGACAAGAGGTATCTGGGGCGGCGCCTATGTTTGTACAACCAAAGTCAGATGGAAGGATCCACCCCCTGGTGGACCTGAAAGTGAGAAATGATAACATGATCATGGATAGTTCTTCAATTCCAAATCAATAGCAGATCCTTAACCGGACAGGACAAGCAAAATTCAGGAGTAAGATCGACCTAAGCAATGCATATTTCCAAACATGGGTGGACAAGGACAGTGTTAAGTTCAACTCATTCAAAACCCCGTTCAGAGGATTTGTGAGCAAAGTAATGCTCCAAGGAGACATGAATGCACCAGCAACATTTATGCGAATAATGGAGGACCTCCTAAGTGAATATTTACATCAGGTTGTATGGGTACACATTGATGATATTCTCATATTTTCAGACACATCAGAGGAACACGAAAAACACATACGCCAAGTATGTGACCAGCTCAGAAAAGCAAAATTCTTTGCAAGCAAAAGGAAGTCAGTACTTTTTGCGGACAAAGTGGAAGTATTAGGACATATAGTGGACAACGAGGGGATCCATGCCTCCCCCCGGAAAGTTTTATCCATTGCAAAATGGGTAACACCAACAAACAAGAAGGAATTGCAATGATTCCTAGGAATAGTGAATTATGTGGCCCAGTTTCTCCCACACCATGCTGCGTTAACGGCACCGCTAACCGACCTAACGGGGAACGCCGAATTTGGATGGACAACGACCCACCAAACGGCATTTGATATGGTCCGAAAGGGGATAATTGATCACAAAGTTATACGACCAATAGACATACGAAGCAAGGAACCAATTTGGTTGGTTACGGACGCCTCAGATTTAGGAGTGGGCGCATGGGTGGGACAGTGACCCACTTATGAGACAGCACGACCAGCCGCATTACATAGCAGAAAGTTCACCAATGCTCCGATGACCTATGGGACCACCGATAAAAAGGCCTTAGCGATAGTGGAAGCGCTTAATCGGTTCCACAATGTACCAATACGAAATTCCTTCACAATAGTTACAGACCACCAACCATTAGCACACTTGTGAACGGCCAAGAACTCTAGTAGGAAACAGGTGAGATGGCTAAGTGCCTGAGGAAAATACGATGCGAAAATAGGCTGCGCACCTGGAAGCACGAACTATTTAGCTGACGCCCTTTCCGGAATTTGCGATGGAGAATCAGACTTGAATCCACTTTATGTTCACAATCATACGGAAGAAGCGGATGACATCACGGATAACACAGTCTACGAGCAAGAATCAAATACAATGGAGCCCACGCAGGAGCTCTCCCCTGCTTCCCCTCCTTTCCCCTTTACTGAGTACCCCAACGAGGCCCCTGTACCCCCCGAATGCCCCTGCTCAATTGCTGCGGGAAATGATTGGGGTGACCAGTGTACTCTGCAAAGTACACCACCAGAAGAACTCCGACATAGTGCCCTACACTGTTCACACTGTTACATGAATCATTGCCCATATCATCAAACTGAGATCAAATTTACGAACAACCATCCTAGACGACAGGGAAAATCGACCCCTTACCCACCTAGTGAAGGACCGAGCCCCCCAAGTTCGGAAATCGATCCGAGCCCTCCAGAGTCTCCCCAAATCAATGACTGGGAATGGCAACAAACCATAGGCGGAAGACCAATAAGTGTTGGAGAAGGACCATCTGCCCTTGCCCAGCCAACGCCTAGGTCTTATGCAATTCCGGCACTGCTAAACCCAGAAGCCCAAGCATTCCAGATGCCGGAGCCAGAACCTATAGAAAACCTTACGACCGAGACCATAGCGGCGTTCCGAATGCTAGGACCTCATAGCCCTCCACCCATTAGATGAGCGGAACAGCTAGAAAGCCTTACCAATGAGATAATAGTCTCAGTTTTGCTCGCGACAATGACAGAATATCGGCGTGAGCTTTACGATATCTTAGAAGACAACGAGGAGGATGACCTACCTGAAACAACCCTGGGAGGCGAGATAGAAGAGGAACGCGACACTTTACAAGCAGTCAATGAAATGATCGGAACGTTCGGAGCACACATGGTAGCAGCATACCGAAAAGAACCAATTTGGAAGAAGGTAAATGGGAATATGGACTCCACAGGAGAATTATCCTCTTACAAGGTTGCAAACGGAATGCTATACGCAAAAACCAGATACGGGGAAGACTGCCTGTATATCCCGAAAGGCCCCGCNCTATCGGTTGATGCACAAATTGTTTTATGTTTGGTTTTATAACTATCATTTGATACGTATATTGTTTGGTGTGCTATCGGTTGATACACACAATGTTTTGCAATATCGCTCATACAGGAGATAAGCGATATGCTGTATTTAAAGACCGCTGATTTCCGTGATGGAAACAGCAGACTTCGACTGACAGTATTCTTTAAAATATACTTGGTTGAACGGTTACTTCTTTGATCTCCTATTACACCCTGTTCGAAGCCTCCTTTAGCTAGCAGTGCTCACTTCGTGTTGATCACGGAGCCATCTGCTCCTATCGTACCGCTACGTGACTAGGGCCTGGCCCGAACACGTTACACCGCCAAATGAGACGATTGACCCATTAGAGACTCAAAGTGGGAAGCAGGTCCCACGAGAAGGCCTTACCAAGAAAAGGCAACCAAAGAAACGGATAGGGCCAAAGAGCCAATTTTCGATCGACGAAGCAGAAAGACAATTAGCATGAGACTTAGCCAAGCAGACCTGTAGCGAATCAACTGACGAATTAGCAAAGGCAGCAACCACCCTTCCTGGACAATTTCCCCCCAGCCCCAGTAAAGAAAAGGGACCGGCGCAACCACCAAAGAAAGACAGCATACCTATCGGAACACCAAAGAGGGAAGAAAGCGAAGAAGAAGGATCAGATCACTCAGTTGTAAGGCAGCCACCAGACGATAACCCTAGTGATTTTCCAGAAAGCTCCTCAGACAACAGTTCGAGTAACGAAGAGTCTGAACACGAAATGTCCGAAGGTGAATCCGCCGGGCGAGCAGCACCTAAAATCAAACTTCCAGTACCACCCTCGTTCTCGGGCGAAAAGGAAGATCTAAAACCTGAAGTATTTGCCCGGTAGGTCATAACAACTTCGCAATACCGTACCCTACATGGAGTGGACAAAACCAAGGAAGGAAGTGGAGCATACTTCGGAAGCTTCTGTACTGGGAAGGCAGACGAAGCATACCACCAAGCAATGAACCACTATGAGAGTGGGGAAAAAATCCGCAGAACGACCCTGATAAAGTACTTGAGAGATAGATTCCAATCCTCTTGTAACACGGAAGAGCTATACAAAAGGTGCCAGGATATCCAGCAAGTACGGAATGGCAAAACAGAAAGAATAACCCTCGTTGCGACAGATCTCTTGATGTATCATGGACGATTGCCTACCGGAACAGTGTCTCAGTATATGCTGCAACAAAGATTGTATGAAGCAATGCATCCCAGACTGCGTCAGAAGGTAGAACCCATGGAGGCAGATGGTGATTCCTTTGACAAGATAGTCAAACGGGCCGAACGGAAGGATGCTATCCTGTATGAAACAGGAGTTTACCGAACCCATGTGCCACAGGAAAGGAATAGCAAAGGATCATCATCGCGGGACAGTACGAAGAAGGATAAACTATAGCGCAAGGATTTAAAGGCCAAGAAGGACAAGAAACAGAAACGATGCGAGGAAGGCACATGTTTCGAATGCGGGAAAAAGGGGCACTACGCAAAGAATTGCTATACCAAAAAAGGAAAGGGAAAGGCCGCTAAGCGAGAGACAAGCACAAATCACATGGAAGCAACTGCATATGACGAAGTGGAAATTAACTCCGTGGAAATGGAAGGTCTGCGAACACAACCGACGCTGGCAATCAGACCCCGTGACGCTCTTAAAGGAACGATTCACATAGAAGGCCACCCAGCAAAGGTCCTGTTCGACGAGAGAAGAATCGGCTGCGACATAATTAGCGCCACCTTCATCTCTACCCATGGCATCTCTACGGTACCCCTACCCCAACCTACAGCAGTCAATATGGCTATGAAAGGATCCCGCCCTGCAAGCCACAAGCAATGTGGACTAACCGTAGGAATCAGGAAAAAGAAATAGAAAAATCAGGAGATGTTCGTAAGAAACTTGGCCAAGTACGACGCACTAATCGGAATGCCGTTTCTAAAAAGACACAATGCCCTTATCAGGTGTGGGGATTTAACAGTGGAATTTTCCGATGACAAGCTACGTGTGCTATGCAAACCAACAAGCGGGGAAATGCGAGCCGCTGTGTCAGACGCCACCTCAAAAACATTGTGGGAAGAATACAAGGATGTATTCCTGGACAAGGTCCCTGAAATGCTACCCCCGGTGCGTAAGATTAGCCATCACGTTCGGCTAAAGGATCCAACCGACCTACGAAACCGACCAACATACTCGATCTCAGAAGCCTACAAGGAAAAACTCATGAACTGGATAAACGAGAAATTACAAAGTGGAGTGATTGTATGACAAGAGGTATCTGGGGCGGCGCCTATGTTTGTACAACCAAAGTCAGATGGAAGGATCCACCCCCTGGTGGACCTGAAAGTGAGAAATGATAACATGATCATGGATAGTTCTTCAATTCCAAATCAATAGCAGATCCTTAACCGGACAGGACAAGCAAAATTCAGGAGTAAGATCGACCTAAGCAATGCATATTTCCAAACATGGGTGGACAAGGACAGTGTTAAGTTCAACTCATTCAAAACCCCGTTCAGAGGATTTGTGAGCAAAGTAATGCTCCAAGGAGAAATGAATGAACAAGCAACATTTATGCGAATAATGGAGGACCTCCTAAGTGAATATTTACATCAGGTTGTATGGGTACACATTGATGATATTCTCATATTTTCAGACACATCAGAGGAACACGAAAAACACATACGCCAAGTATGTGACCAGCTCAGAAAAGCAAAATTCTTTGCAAGCAAAAGGAAGTCAGTACTTTTTGCGGACAAAGTGGAAGTATTAGGACATATAGTGGACAACGAGGGGATCCATGCCTCCCCCCGGAAAGTTTTATCCATTGCAAAATGGGTAACACCAACAAACAAGAAGGAATTGCAATGATTCCTAGGAATAGTGAATTATGTGGCCCAGTTTCTCCCACACCATGCTGCGTTAACGGCACCGCTAACCGACCTAACGGGGAACGCCGAATTTGGATGGACAACGACCCACCAAACGGCATTTGATATGGTCCGAAAGGGGATAATTGATCACAAAGTTATACGACCAATAGACATACGAAGCAAGGAACCAATTTGGTTGGTTACGGACGCCTCAGATTTAGGAGTGGGCGCATGGGTGGGACAGTGACCCACTTATGAGACAGCACGACCAGCCGCATTACATAGCAGAAAGTTCACC